>SJYQ01003895.1:55892-88965 GCA_006410935.1 Redunca redunca | reverse complement strand
TAAAAAAAAAAAAAGAAAGAAAAAAAAAAGAAATAAGCAAAGGGAGACTTTCACGGTCAGTATAGGCTGGCTGTCAGATAATGCGGATTAATAGTAAAACATTACAGCCTCCCTCTGAAGTTGGAGTAGGCGCTGCTGAAAATCACAGCTGTGATCATCTGATACTACAGATTTTGGAAACTAGTGGCTCAGTACAGCTGGAGCTCAGGAGATGTACCAGAGAGAAGAAGGGGCTGGAAAAGCAGGCAGGTGTAAGTCTCTTAAAGCCATGCTGATATTTTGTTTTGTCCTACAAACAATCAGAATCCAATTAGAAGGTCAGATCAGATTTGTATATACCTACAATGAGGGTGTGTGCTTCTAGATCATCCCAAAGTGTTAGTTGCTCAGTCGTGTCTGGCTCTTTGTGACCCTATGGACAGCAGCCTGACAGGTTCCCCTGTCCATGGGGTTTCCCAGGCAAGAATACTGGAGTTGGTAGGCATTCTTTTCTCCAGGGGATCTTCCTTACCCAGGGATCGAATCCAGGTCTCCTGCATTGCAGACAGATTCTTTACCATCTGAGCCACCAGGGAAGCCCCCACTTAATACTTAGGGAGGATAAAAATGTACCTATCATATCTATACCAACATCAACTGAAATCCTCTTGCTAGTATCCTAAGAACAAAGAAGTTCCAACAACTTCTGCAAATGCCTTTAAAAGGTGTCTTAGGATCACTCATATAAGCCTGAACCCGGAAAGGCAGATATGCCAAGCACAAGTTGCTTCACCCCATCCTTTGCCTATAATATTTAGGCTACTAACAGCTAATATTTATTTAGTAATCTGTGCCAGATACGTTGCTAAGCATTTGACATGAATTACTCAACCAAGCCTCAAATAATCCTGTGAAGCAGGTACCGTAATCTATCTGCATTTTACTGATGAGAAACAAGCCTGAAAGTGATCAGGTAACTTGCCCAAGCTCACCCTGCAAATAAGTGGCGGAGACAGAACTCGAACTTCTGTCTGACTACAATACCCATGCTGGTTACTACTATGCTGTCGGGCCCATGGCAGACATCACCAATCAATCACTGAATTCTTTCTCACTCAGCCCAGACTGGGCTTCTGGACTTCTTTTAGCAGAGTGCTCTAGAAAGCTGTTATGGATAGATCAGAGTCGGCACGTGATATGACTAATTGCTGTCTTAGGCATATGTGCTAGTTATATCATCTCAGATTCAGTACTATAAGCCTGAACAACATCAAAAGCTGACCTGTCACCAGACGTTGTGTTCTGACGCCTTTACTTGGAGTTTTTACATTAGAAGTTCCTCTGATTTCCTCCTTTTTCAAGCTGATCCCTATTGGTTAATATATTAGTTAGCAAAAGTGACAGAAGGAATTCAAGCCATCCAAAAGCTATCAGTATGAGTTTTCTGCCCATAAGAATGCCTTTGATGAGGAAATTGCAGAAGTGATTCCAGAAAGAGACTATGGTTTTATGTGACAGTTCTATATATCTGGATGGTTTGAACTTACGTATTGATAGAAACTACAAGCATTGTTGAAGACTCAGAGTTGATTTGGGTTTGGGAAAAGGGTAGTGTATTTCTAAATATCTCCTATAACACATTAAAGGTACCTCTACATTCCATGTGCTGTGCTTAGTCGCTTAGTCGTGTCTCTTTGTGATCCTATGGACTGCAGCCTGCCAGGCTCCCCTGTCCTTGGGGATTCTCTGGGCAAGAATACTGGAGTGGGTTGCCATTCCCTCCTCCAGGGAATCTTCCTGACCCAGGGATTGAACCCACGTCTCCTGCATCTCCTGGATTGGCAGGTGGACTCTTTACCATGAGCACCTCCTGAGAAGCCCTTAGAAATGTTCAGTTCAGTTCAGTCGCTCAGTCGTGTCCGATTCTTTGCGACCCCATGGACTGCAGCACACCTGGCTTCCCTGTCCATCACCAACTCCCAGAGCTTGCTCAAACTCATGTCTATTGAGTCGATGATGCCATCCAACCATCTCATCCTCTGTCGTCCCCTTCTCATCCTGTCTTCAGTCATTCCCAGCATCAGGGTCTTTTCCAGTGAGTCAGTTCTTCACATCAGGTGGCCAAAGTATTGGAGCTTTAGCTTCAGCATCAGTCAGGACTGATTTCTTTTGGGATTGACTGGTTTGATCTCCTTGCAGTCCAAGGGACTCTCAAAAGTCTTCTCCAACACCACAGTTCAAAAGCATCAATTCTTTGGTGCTCAGCTTTCTTTATGGTCCAACTCTCACATTGATACATGACTACTGGAAAAACCATAACTTTGACTAAATTATGCACCTTTGTCAGCAAATTAATGTCTCTGCTTTTTAATATGCTGTCTAGGTTGGTCATAGCTCTTCTTCCAAGGAGCAAGCATCTTTTAATTTCATGGCTGCAGTCACCATCTGCAGTGATTTTGGAACAAAACAAAAATTAAAGTCTCTCACTGTTTCCATTGTTTCCCCATCTAGTTACTGTGAAGTGATGGGACCAGATGCCATGATCTTCATTTTTTGAATGCTGAGTTTTAAGCCAGCTTTTTCACCCTCCTCTTTCACTTTCACCAAGAGGTTATTTAGTTCCTCTTCACTTTCTGCCATAAGGGTGGTGTCATCTGCATATCTGAGGTTATTGATATTTCTCCCGGCAATCTTGATTCCAGCTTGTGCTTCATCCAGCCTGGCATTTGGCATGATGTACTCTACATATAAGTTAAACAAGAAATGTTAAGACCTGCCAAAGATCACAACTAGCTGAAGATCTGCACAAGATCTGAGTTCATGCATCTCTCAAAAGCCCTGGCTCTCTCTCTATCCCATCAAGCTGCTTCTGGGAGGACCTGTCCATGCACTGCTGGGAAAGACAGAGGAGAGAACACTGAAGACCAGGCAAAGGGATCTGAGTCTGTCATCATCTCAGGAATTTTTAACCCTGGCTACACATCAAACCCTTCTGGGAAGGTTTAAAGCACACACACACATGTCAGGACTATCCCCAGAGATTCTGTAATTGCTCTGTGATAGGATCTAGACATTGGTGTTTTTCTTTAGAAGCTCTCCGAGTGATTCTAAGGGGCAAGCAGGGCTGAGAACCATCAATTTTCCTTGTGCCTGGCCCTTTAAGTTAGTCTAAAGCACTCAGGCATGCTGGCCCAGGGAGGCAATCCGGCTCAGTTCCTTCCTTGCCTGTTTCTCACTTTTTGTTGTTGTTGTTGTTACTCCTCTCGGACCTCAGGGCCTGTGCTGCCTGGGACAGAATGCACCCCGTTTCCCCTCAGGCTCTGGAACCCAATCCTTGTCCTCCGCTCCAGACAAGGAGGGCCCGTAGGAGCAGGACACAGGCCAGAGTGCTATGTCCTGGAAGCCAGTGGTGCTGGGGCTCTGGGAATCTCACAGACAGATGCAGGATATGAGGAGAGGGCAGGGGCTCAAAGGGAAAGCAGAATTCAATCCAGGGAGAAACTTTCAGAGAGTCATCATCAAAACAGAGGATCTAGGCAAGGAGAATCCAGGAAGGAGATCCAGGGAAAACAGCGCAGAGTGGGGGGCGGGGGGCGGGGGGGGGTTGGTTTATAGCTGAGTTCAGGAAGAAGAGCCTGGAGAATCCTCTGAGATGGGGATAATACCCGCAGCTGTTGCTTACTTATCAAAAGACTGTGACCCAGAGCGGGTGAGGTCATCTCAGGGCCTGGCCTGGGCCTACCTGTTTACCTGCCTAACCTCAGGGAATCTATGTGCTGTTATCCTTGCACTGCCTCACCATTGGACAAAAGATCTGGCTGAAAGGACAAGGCAAGCGAATAAGGGATCCTGAAGCAGAATGTCAGAAATGAACCAATCTGGAGATGTCTGGTCTCTCGATGAGTCCGGTCATGGTTGACCTTGCTGACTTGTTAAGGAGAGTTACCCACATCAGCTCCACCCAGACCTAGTGGAGAACTTAGAAGACAGATATAAACCTACTTTTGGGCTTATTTTATCATGAGAACTGGTCTTTTGCTGGGAGTTGTGAGCAGGCCAAGGAGGGCTCCACCATCGGAGGGCTCAGATTGGCCATGCCCTTTCCAGGGCTAGAATTCAAGTCATTTCTCTGAGTTCATGGCTTCCTGCTGAATTTCATCCTCTGTGGTTCAGTTGCCTTTCATTCCTAGCCATGTTTTAAACTAATTAGACCCTTCCTTTCTTCGAGCAGCCAAGCCAGGGAACAAGAGAGACCCCTGAGGGGAAAGCTAGTCCAGACCTTCCCAAACCTGCTCATCATCAGAGTCTTAAAGACACAGATTTCTTGAAGGGGATTTACTGAATGAGAAACTCTGGGGGGGTGTGTCCCCACTCATCTGCCAAATTTCTCATCCAAACTTACACCCACCTCAGTTAGCCTGGACCGAGGAGAATCCTCCTTCTGTAGGCTGAATTCACAGCTGCCTTTCATCCCTGTAAATGAATGCTGCATGTGATCTTTGATTCAGGTGCAAGTCCAGTACACAGGAAGAGTCATAGCTGTGACGAATACTCAGATAGCCAACAGCCATTTGCCTCTCTTCCTCCTAAATCATACATTTTTGCTATCAACTCTATAGTAGAAAAGTGATCAAAAGCATTTAACTACCCAGCTACTGGATCTTACCAGGTAGTACAGAGTAATAGAAGTACGTTGAATTTTGAATGAGAAGATCCAGGTGTTAAGTCTATACCTCCTCCATCATCACTGGATCACCCTTCTGAACTCCAAATTTACCACAGTCATCACTAAGCTAACATTTACGAGGCAACTGGGGCTTTCCTGGTGGTTCATATAGTAAAGAATCTGCCTGCAATGCAGGAGACCCACGTTTGAACCCTGGATCAGGAAGATACCCTGGAGAAGGGAATGGCAACCCACTCCAGTATTCTTGCCTGGAGAATCCCATGCACAGAAGAGCCTGGTGGTCTACAGTCTATGGGGTCACAAAGAGTTGGACACAACTAAGCAACTAACATTTCCATTTTCATGAGGCAATTGTGCTTCCCAGATGGTGCTTGGAGAAGGCGATGGCACCCCACTCTAGTACTCTTGCCTGGAAAATCCCATGGATGGAGGAGCCTGGTGGGGTGCAGTCCATGCGGTAGCTATGAGTTGGACACGACTGAGCAACTTCACTTTCACCTTTCACTTTCCTGCATTGGAGAAGGAAATGGCAACCCACTCCAGTGTTCTTGCCTGGAGAATCCCAGGGACAGGGGAGCCTGGTGGGCTGCCGTCTGTGGGGTCACACAGAGTCGGACACGACTGAAGCGACTTAGCAGCAGCAGCAGCAGCAGGTGGTGCTAGTGGTAAAGAACCTGCCTGCCAGTGCAGGAGACACAAGAAGCATCACTCTATGCCAGGCAAGATGCTAAGGACTTGACGGATGTCATTGGCTCTAATGTTCCCAAAGTACCATTGCACAGAAAACTGAGTCTTGAAAAGTCAGCCACTTCTGCTAAGTGATCATAGTGATGCCAGCCCTGGGTACTTCACAGGGTTATTGTGAAACTATTGGGAGATGATGATGCCATGATTCCCTGTGTATATGTTTCTCTCCTCAATCTCTAAGTTACTACAGTCAAGACTGTACTTGATTTGTCTTCTGCCCCATCACTCAGCACTGTACCTAGCACATCAGTAGACAGCTGAATGAAAATGAATAAATGATTCTTTTTTTAAAAAAATCAACATTTGAATGAAGCTCTATATAAATGAAGGCCCAATTGATCAACCTACTACATCAGTGTGACATAGGCCCCAGAGATACCTGTGTTCTATATCCGTGGTGGGCACTGAATCACCAGGGTGGCTAAAAGGGGTTCCATTTACAAAGGAGCTCCTTGAAGGAATGGTAACCAGACATCTGGAGGTTGTGCTCAGCCCTGTGGATCTGGGCCAGTGCTGCAAATTTCCATTTTGCTCCCCTGAAACCCCTTCCCCCCTCACCATGCAGCAGGCCTCTGATAAGAGCCTCTGCGAGGCTCCTTGACAATCTCCTCCCACATCTCATCTGGCCTTCTCTCCCCTACATCCTTGGCCTGACCTTGCCTCTCTGGTTCCGACCTTAGCTGTCTTCCTGTTTTGCAATGGGCATTAACCCTGCAGACTGCACCTGTGGCTGCCGCTCTGGACAAACTCCCTTCTAACTCAAGCTTAGCCTCCACGTCAGTTGCCCACAAGGCTGATTTTCCCAACGTGCTTGGTCAGGCTTCATGGATCAGATTCAGACACCAGACTGAGCCTCCTGGTCAAAACCAGAGCAAAGTCTTTCACCTGCATTCTCAGGGCTTCCAGGTGGGCAGGGAGCCACCCTGGGACTGGACAGAGCTACTGTCCCCAGGCTCAGCTGATTAAGTAATGGTGTAGGGACAATTCAGGTGGGATACAGCATTGTACCATCCACACAGAGTGAAACCAAACACTCAGAGATATTGTCCATGTCCCAAACCCGTGAAAGGAGAGGGAGAGAAGGATTCCCTAGAGAAGTGAAAAATATTCAAATGAAACTTTGGTCCATTAGCAAAATTCTAAGAATAGAAGCAAGATATCCCTGATTTGGGGTCCCATGAAAATCACATTGGAGGTGCCTTAGTGAGATGAAGTGGCAGAGAACCTAAAGATTATGGAAATGAGGAAAGAGTGATAACAACGTTGACCTAAATGGCAGAGTGAAAGGACAGGTGGGCCTCAAAGCTGAGCCAGGTTACATTCATTTGTTGTTGTTCAGTCGCTAAGTCGTGTTGGTCTCTGTGCGACCCCAGGGACTGCAGCAGGACGTTCATTTAGTTGCTGTAAACCAGGAATTTCCAGCCAAGTCCGTGGAGGATTAGCCATCAGAGCCACCAGATGGCGATAGAGTAGAGAACTTTGGCAAGGGCTCAGCTGTGAGCAAAGGAAGACTTGAGGATTTGAGAGGCTGAGGGTCCAGCAGTCCCAGGGGTGGCGCCCACAGGGGATGATTTGAAAACACACCTTGGTCTTCTCACTCTTGACTGTCCTTGCCTAAGCTGGAAGCTAAAAGGGGGGCCATGCTCTACTGATTTCCTAGTGACAAAATCCCCAGCATGGCCTCTAGGTACTGTTTCAAATAATTGCACTGGTGTGATTCTGTTCAACTCTAGGGTGCTGGTCACCTGGGGGGGGAAAAAATGCCATTTCCCTCCCATTTTCCAATTCAGTGAGAATTCCATACTGTGATCCCAAACTTCACAAAATACGTAAAAAGAGCGTAGCCCAGTGCCCCTTTAATATATTCCCTGTTGGCTCAGGTGGCTCTGACCTGAGACCCAGGTTCAGTTCCTGGTAAGTGCCCAAGAAACACTCGCTCTCCTAAGTAAGCTCCGTCCGTCTGGCAATCTGCCTCCAGCGTCACGCCCAGGTTGCTCAGTGTCCCCTCAGAACTGAAAAAGGTCTCATAAAGCCTGTGGCCCCTCTGGCCAGAGACCCCTTTTCGTCCCAGCGTCTTCCTTGTTCCAGATTTCTCACTGTGAGGCCGGCCTGGGCAGCTGCCAGGGGCCACCCTGGGAGCTGGAATCTCAGCTCACAAACAGAGCGCTGCGCGCAGGCCTTCTGCGCACTCCACTCCCGCCCTGCCGGCCCTGGCCCCACACCCAGCTTCCAGGGCCCCTGCCCTGCACACTCCGGGTCGCAGGCCCCGCTTCTCCAACAATGTGTTTCTAATCTGCCCAGGAACAGTCCACCACGCTCGGTTTTCCTGCCCGGTGTAATCAGCTTCGCCTCTGGGCCTCAGCGGCCCCGGGTGTGTAACCCGGAGGCTCGCACGGAGGTGATCAGATTGCAGGGAACAGTATGTTTTCCTCCCTGCCTCCGCTTGTTTCCGTCAGGCGCCAGGGCCAGCCAGCTGAGCGCTCTTTTTCTTACTCCATTCTCCAGCCCCGCCTCACACGTGGTCTGCTTTCTGCTGGGGCGGGAGGGTCCGCGGTGAAATGCACGGGGCGCGTGCACGGGGCGCGTGCACGGGACTCCAGGAGTGCGCGTGAGCTGTCCCGCAGGTTTTATAGGGGAGACAGGATTGCGATGGCTGCGGGGAGAGTGGAAGAGGAGGGAGGGACAGGAATTTGCGCTGGCCAGATCTCTTAACATGTTTTGTTTTTGCTTTGCTGCTGCTGTCGGGTTTTATTTTCTTTTTTTTTTTCCTTCCCTATGCTGAGCTGTCATTTCTTAGTCCAGTCAGGCCCCTGTGAACTTGTGGTTCCTCTAGGCAGTAAACACCCTAGTTTCTCAGGCCAGCTATTGCTCCCTTCTCTTGTTTTCTTCCAACATGCAGTTTCTGGAAAAATGAGAGAAGTGGCAACCTCAATGATAAGGGCAAGGTTCAAATCAAAGAACGATTGAATACAATGTTTATTGACTCTGATACCTTCTTCAATTGTATTCTCTCCTTTCTTGTTCTTGGCAGCATTCAGATCAGAAATCAGCAGTGGGTCAATACCTTTAAAAATATTCACCCTTTTAGATCAGTATTAAAATAAATATTTTCAATAAAAATATTAAACAGTTAATAACTAAAGCATGAGCATGCTTATCCCTAGAAGGGGTCAGAGTTCCTTCTGGTCGCACTGAATTTTCCGAGGTGATTAGGAATGTGAGATGTGAGGCTGGCCTCTCAAAGGATCATGAGGTCAGCGGAGGGTGAGTTTGCCTCTGGTACTCCAGCCTCCGTCCTGTGTCATCTGCTGTTTGGACTTGTCCAGGCAAATGTTGGCTTGCNAAAAAAAAAAAAAAAAAAAAAAAAAAAAAAACACTTTCTAATCTTCCTGTTAAAAAAAAAAAGGAATATCTGATTCCGTGTGTTAAGTTTTCGAGGATGATGAAACATGACATCTGTTAAGCACAGTTACGCAGGCACAGCAACCAGACCTCCTGGATCTGAGTTCCGACTCACCATTTAGGAGAGGAGCTGGAAGACTACTGAGGGCCAGTTTCTCCACACCCCTGTGCCTTAGTTCCTTATTTGTCAGGGAGGACTAATAATAGCACTGATCTCAGAGTTGTTTGTGACGACTGCATGAGTTAATATTATACATGCAAAACAATTATGACATGGCCTGGCCTGGCACTTAGTAAGCTCTCAATGAATGTTAGCTATCATAATAATTAGTAGTCCCAGTATTGGCATTAGCAAGATTCATGGATTTAAAATCCCTGCTTACTAGAGTAGTGAGTTTGAAAGATGGAAAAAAAATTTTTATCTTCCTCAGTGAGACTGGTTACTAAAAGTCAGTTTCTAACCAAAATGATGAAAGTGACTGTGGCCCCCCAAACTTCTCCTTTTTATAAGGATTCCAAAACAATCTCTACAATCTTAGTCTTAGAATGTATTGAGTTACCTTGTAATGTTTAGAAAATGAAGGAAAATGGGTTCCTCATCTACTCCCTACTGCATCCACCTCTAGAAAAATAAAGATATTTTATTTCCTTTTCTAAAGATCCCTATATATATTCAAAACAATTTTCAGCTAGTTATTCTGATAAGTTCATAACTATATGGTTCAGATAATAAAAACATTTTCTGATATTTAAAACGAATCGAATGCTTAAATCAGCTTAGCAGACACTTCCCTTAATCCTTGGTTTACTATCTGATGTCAGCTACTATTTACGGAGGATTAACAGTGTGCTACGCAAGATTAAATTATTTAATTCTCATAATACCCCCAATGACATACATATTGTCTCCATTTTACAGATGAGAGAACCGAGGCTCAGAGAAGTCAAGTGACTTAGGAGCAAATGACTAATGGTGGTTTCAGGACTGGGATTCAGGTCTGTTCACCATCATTCAGGGCTTGCATCGCATGCTTTCCTGCTTCAGTGGGAGCTATAATGTCATTCGAGGTTACAGCTCTGCCTTAGCCTTACCCATGAACCTGGGTCTCAGAGCAGGGCACCAGGGTGGAATGTTCTGCTCCCCTGTAGATTCCTGCTGGCCCAGTCCTACCTGGAAACCAAAGAAGCCTTGGGAACTTGGGCATGAGTGTGGGTAACAGTATGAGCAGGGCTAACCAGTGGCCCCAGAGCCCACAGAGAAACCACAGTGCCTTTTCCTTTGCCCAGGGCTGCTCCCTACCCCAGTCCCTTCCTTTCATCCTTCTCCTCCGTTACTGGTAAAACCTACCCTTCTGCTACATTTACCACTTTTCTACCTCCTTTTGTGTACCAGGATAATCATCTCTCTTGGTCTATAGATCATGTTGGAGAAACATTGAATTAATACGTAGTAGGTCTCTAAGACCGAAGAAGGTGATGGCACCCCACTCCAGTACTCTTGCCTGGAAAATCCCATGGACGGAGGAGCCTGGTAGGCTGCACTCCATGGGGTCACAAAGAGTCAGACACAACTGAGTGACTTCCCTTTCACTTTCCACTTTCCTGCATTGGAGAAGGAAATGGCAATCCACTCCAATGTTCTTGCCTGGAGAATCCCAGGGGTGGGGGAGCCTGGTGGGCTGCCATCTCTGGGGTCGCACAGAGTCGGACACAACTAAAGCGACTTAACAGTAGCAGGTCTCTAAGACATGCATGTATAAATGATGAATATAATTGGAAATTCCATTTATTGTAAGTTCCTCTAGGGTAAGAACTTTGATTTATCTTCCTAGAACCTGGAATAGTGCCTAGCCCAGAGTAGGTCTCAAAGAGTCTCAGTTATTGAATGTTTGGCCCAAAGGAGCAGTCTTTTACATCTTGACTATTCCTGAGGGCTGGTGTTCCTTATTAAAACAACTGAGATATGTAAAGTCAGAGGAGACTTGGAGGAAGCTTCTGTGGGGGACTGGATTCAGTTTGAGAGGAATGCAGGAGGGGAAGGGAGCTGTCTTTGCTGGGAGCATGTGTTTATGGAGGTGCTCCCCAAGTGACAGAGGTCCTTATGGGGCAACAAGTCCAGGGAGGGTGGATACTGCTCTAAGAAATGAGCTCCCGATGGCCCCCAGAGTCCTAAGGGGCTCCAACTTCACGTTGCCATGAAGAGTCTCATTGCTACATGACAACAGATTTCCTCAGCCGTCATCTAACTTATGACAACAGAGTTCTGAGAAGGGGAAGGAAAGGTTGGCTCTAGCCCTACTGAGTCACTGCAGTTCACTTTTTTGCTGTTTGTCTGTTACATTTCCTTAGAGAGTCTCAGGATTGTTCCTCACAGTCCTTCTCTGAGAATATTTTCACTTATGGAATTCACCGTTGAATGCAGTGTCTTCCAATAGGATCCTGTGGCCTCCAGTTTTGACCATCTCTCCTACTGACTCACTACTCTTTTTGTTTTTCTTGATGGCCTGAGAGCTGTGAACTTTGGTGCTATTCCGCGCAAGCAATTTCAACTTTGTCTTTTTGTCCTGGCCAGCCGTGGCTCCCTGTTGTGTCCATCTCAGCTCAATATCACTTTCACTCAAGCCATGTTTTTGTAACCTGGCCCTGACACCCTCATAACTAATTTATTCATCTCTCACCTCGAAGTCTCAGCCCAGCCCTGGGCATCAGACAGGATGGGTCTTGTACGGATTTTTGAGTTTGACAGTTGAAGACTTGAGATATCTAAAACCAAATTCACATGTGATCCAGGGCTCTCAACACTACAAGGACGTGTAGTGACAGCCCCTGGGTGTATTGCTGAACATGTTCCATGCAAAACACACACCTGTTGGGTGCCCTTTTAAGGCGAGCTCTGACATATTTACTTACTCCTTTGAATCCTTGAATTCAGACCATAGGAAAGGTCACCCCTAATTGGGCCCATGGTGCATTCAAGTGCAACACTCACTTCTCAAGTGTTTTCTTATTTAATATGATTGTTCTTGTAACAATAAACTATTATCATTTTATAGATAAATCTAGAACTTGGGGAGACAAACTTAATTTGCCCAAAGTCATGTATCTTGCATGCTACAGGAAAGGACTTGAACCCAGGGAAGCCCAGACCCAAGCTTTTAACCAATTGCACTCTGGAACTGAGGCTTTTTAAGGGAGAATTGTATTCTATGAAAGGAACTAACCACATAAGATTGGGATTGGGCTCCCTAAAACACTGTTTAGTTCTCAGAACAACCATGACAATGTTATTATCTCTAAATTAATTAAGTTCCCCTTGAACCTTAACCTTCTGCTTGCACAGTATCTTGAGTAAACTGGTTTTAATCATATTGGTATCCAAGTTCTTCCTCTTACTTGAATTATCACCAGTCTTTAAAGAACAGTGCTTAATTCTGATCTCCAAGATTTGTAAATTCTAATTTCCCCTCACAGAAACTTCTGCTTTTCTTTAGATTTATTATATCATGCTCTAAGGCCTCATCTTTCCAGGCCAAAAGTCATGTTTTCAGTGTTTTTGTAAGGCAACTCATGTGTCCATTCCTGACCCCTTGCTCCAGGCAAATCAGCAGTTCTAGACTGTTCCTTGTCTATGCCTTCAGTTTCCCATGACCTTTCAAACTGAAACACCCTTCCCCATTTCCCACCTATTCCTTATTTCCTCAAAGCCAAAATCTACATTTGAGGACTGGCTCAAGGACAACCCCCTCCTTGAAGCATTTTTTAAGCTCCCAGATGGAAGTGATTTCACTCTCATGTGAAATAACCACGACTCTATACCCTTCAATCCTTTGTAGGGTATGTTTCACTTTCCCTGTTGGATTTTAGTTAGGCAGAATCTTTCATATTTCTCCTTTTAGATTATTGCTACTTGAGGGCAGAGTCTGTATCTACTTTCTAGGGACTTGTATTAAATTAGATACTCATGTATTGGTTCAATGCATGAATGAATATATAAATTAATGGTTTTGCTTGATTTTTTTTCTGGAACATTTCTCGTTCCTTATCAGAATTAGATAGTTCTAACTGCTGGGCAGGGTTTCCCAGGTGGTGCAATGGTATAGAATTCACCTGCCAGTGCAGAAATGTGGGTTCAGTCCCTGGGTCAAGAAGATCTCTTGGACAAGGAAATGGCAACCCACTCCAATATGGGAAATCCATGAAGAGAGGAGTTTGGCAGGCTACAGGCCATGGGGTTGCAAGGAATTGGACATAACTGAGCGACCAAGCATATATGCGCAACTTCTGGGAGCATTCCCTGTGATGGATTAGTGAGGATTTACACAAGGCTAAGATAACAGGGACGGGGGAGCCTGGTGGGCTGCCATCTATGGGGTCGCACAGAGTTGGACACGACTGAAGTGACTTAGCAGCAGCAGCAGCAGCAAGATAACATTTTATATTTTGTATCTGACAATTTCAAACATTTTATTCGTCATTTAAAACTGCAGGAGCATACTGATGGGTGGAGTAAGAGAAAGACAAATATTGTATGATATCACTTATATATATATATAGAATTGTAAGAAATACAATAAACTGGTGAATATAACCAAAAAAGACTCAGAGATACAGAGAACAAACCAGTGGTTATTAGTGTAGGGGTTGGAGGAGCCATATACAGATGAGGGCCAGGGGTGTGTGAACTGTTGGGTGTAAGATAGGCTCAAGGATATACTGTACACACAGGGGAATATAACCAATATTTTCTAGTAACTAAGTGAAGTGTAACCTTTTAAAATTGTATAAAGCTTTTTAAATTAAATAACTAAAAATTCAGTAGTACCTTGAATTGTTCTTGAAAAGACTGAGACCCTTTCCTGGATCAGAACAAGGAGCTCTGTACTTGTCTTTGCAGAATGGAGTGTGGCTATTTCCTTCATAAATACATTACTTTGCTTAACTTTAATCTGAAAATATCTTACATGCAAGTTGAATATTGCACTGGGCACTCTTTCAAATTATATGTCTTACACAGATATCATCATTTGCTCCTTGTGCCTTTACTACCTGTAAAATCTTAAAGTGATAGACACTTTTGTGGCCAAAGGAAATGAGTATCTTAATTCATTTCTCCTAAAATGTAAAGTCTGCAATGAGTTGGCCTGAATTTCTGGCCAACACTGAAAGGCAGAACTCTGCTGAGTAACTAGCTAAAGTCTCATTCCCTGCACATATACCATGCGTATTTTGACAAATAGCATTCAAAATTTATTGTTTACCCATGTGCAACTGATGTACAGAAAACTGAAAGGCACAGTTTGCAAGAGTTTTAGAACCGTAAGAGCTGCCTCTGAGATCAAAAGTTGTTCCTTTAGCAAGATCTGAGGGTATGCCAGGAATAAAAAGAAATCATGATTATTGATCTAATAGTTACTGCTGCAACCATATTATGTTAACCTATGTGAATACCTTCTTTTGAGGCGATCATGCATGCTAAGTCACTTCAGTCATCATAGCACTTGCAAAATGAAGGCTTTCAACCCATTTTAATTTCTGATCTATTTTGCCACCATATAAAAATGTTTTCCCTGTGTCATATAGATCAGGATTCCAAAGCCACTCCAGGAGCAGCAGAATTTAAAGGTTAATGTGCCTTGGTAACTGCCTAGGGGGCTTCTTGGCCTATTACAGACTTGCAGGCCCCACCTCAGACCCACTAATTCAGCATCCCTGGGGGTGTGGACCATAATGTATTTTTTAAATGCCCTTTTATGATTCCCATCAACTCTCCTGGGTCCACAGACTTTGAGAAAAAGTCTGAAATTGTAAAGGGAGAAAAATTGTGGGGGAGTTGCCCCAATATCTGGGGCCAACAGAATAGAAAGGCACTTACTTCCTATGAGTTGCAGGGTCATCTGCACCCTGCTCAATATCTGATCTCTTTGCCTGGGTCAAAATGTGTAATGGAAACGCCACAGGCAAAAAAGACCTGTCCAGCCAGCTGTGAGATTTTAGGGAAGTTCTTTACCTTACGGATCATCATTCATGAACGGAGAGGTGGGCCTGATTATCTCCATGGTGCTGGACAACTCACCCACAATCTTTCTCCCTTTACCATTTCCGAATTCATTCCTTTCATACGCACCTCAGCTATCTGGGGCCAAATTCTGTTTCCTTGTTCACTTAAGGAGTGGCAGGTGGCTGCTTCTTGCCTTCCCCCAGTTCCTCAGCAAACACCATGGTGGGTGGCAGCCTCTGCTGGATCACAGTTTGGGGAGCCTGCACTCACATTTGGAGGCCAGAAATCACTAATGGCTATGACATTTCTTGTTTATTGATATGACAGGAGATATTTCATTTCCCACCAGCCACATTCTGATTACTCAGTAGCCAGCCATTGAACATGGAGCTATAAAGCAGGGGCTTACAAGCTAGGTCTCTAGACCAAATCTGGTCTTCTGCCTGTTTTTTAAAAATGTATTAGTATTTTATTGAAGTACAGTTGATTCACACTGTTGTGTTAATTTCCACTGTACAGCAAAGTGATTTTATATATATATATATATATATATGTACACATACATCCATTTTCATATTCTTTTCCATTATGGTTTATCACAGGATATTGAATATAGCTTCCTGTACTATATAGTAGGTTCTTGTTGTTTATCCATTGTCTACATAGTAGTTTGCATCTGCTAACCCCAAACTCCAACTCCATTCCTCTCTCACGCCCCCTCCCACTTAGCAATCACAGATCTGTTCTCAATGTCCGTGAGTCTGTTTCTGTTTCATAGATACGATCATTTGTGTCATATTTTAGAATCCACGTATAAGTGATATCATGCAGTGTTTATCTTTTCTTTCTGACTTAATTCTATGTATGATAATCTCTAGGTCCATTCATGTTGCTGCAAATCTGTGTTTTGCATGGCTCATTAACTAAGAATGATTTTTATATATTTAATTACTGAAAAAAATGAAAAAAGTTTTACGACACATGAAAACTATATGAAATTTAAGTTTCAGATCCACAAATAAAGATTTATTGGAACATAGTCTTGCCATTCGTTTACATGTTGCCTAAGGCTATTTTTGTACAACAGCTGAGTTGAGTGGTTGTGACAGAGATGATTTGGCCTGCAAAGCTTGAATATTTACTCTCTGGTTCATTATAGGAAAAGTTTACAGGCCCCAAAGAGGAAGCATGAGAGCTGGCCTTGGAGGACTGGCTGCCCCTGGCTCTGTGCCATTTGCATATCAGAAGGGCTTAGCTGAGTTTGGCTGAGTTGACTTAGCAAGCTTCAATCCAAAGTGATTTGGGCAGGGGACTTCCCTGGTGGTCCAGTGGCTAAGACTCTGAGCTAAGCTCCCAATGCAGGGGGCCTGGGTTTGATCCCTGGTCAGGGAACTAGATTACAGGCCATAACTAAAAGAACCTGCGTGCCACAATGAAGACAAAGATCCCACAAGCCTCAACTAAGACCTGGTGCAGCCAAATAAATAAATAACAAAACAAAGAGAGAAGGGCTGGACAGTAGAGGTACAGGGAGGCGGCCAACAGAGCAGAGTACAGATGGAGATGCTGGAACAGAAAGGAAAGTCAGGCAGGCCTAGAACAAGGTCTTGGAACAAAGTGAGACATTCTAGAGGCAGGACACTAGACAGGAGCAGGATTGGAAGGGGTACCCCATGCAAGAAGGGGTTCTAAAATGGGTTTGGCCAACTTTAGAAGACTGATCCATTTTCCTATGGAAGAGATTGCTTTCTTCTACTTTTTGGCTGTGTTGCATGGCATACAGTATCTTAGTTCCCTGACCAGGGATCAAACTCCTGCTCCTTACAATGGAGGCATGGTGTCTTAAACACCGGACCACCAGGGAAGTCCCTACTGTGGAAAGAAGTGGATTTGGGCCTTAAGTGAAATGAGGACATAAAACAGTGACTATCTGTTCCTATTTGCTGTTTTCTCAACCTTAAAGGTCTGCTCTTATCTGGAGGTGAGCTTATTTAACCTCTAAGTCCTCATTACTTAAACTGCATCCTCCCTTGACTGTCATCGCAGGCTCTGGATTTGGATTTTGTTGGTTGGTTAGTTGTTTTTCCTCTTGCCCTGGCTGGGTTTGTGGATGATTGAGGGGTAGTCTAGCCCAGGGGCTTGAGTTTAGGGGACCTTTCCAGGACTGTAATTACCTGGGATGCAGCTCCATCAAAGGTCTCTTTTGATCCATCAACCCCTCATCCTGGCCCAACCCTTTCAGTTCCTGTAAGTCACCTTTGGGTAAAATAAAGATAACATTTATTAATTTTTTTCTTTTAAACAATTGGAAAAATATGACCAAGCCTTTGAGGGGGGAAAAAACCTTTCCCTGACCTCTTTGATCCATTTCCTTGTGAGTTACAAATTCCTGGTAGTATTTCTTTAATGTGGTAGCATTTTTTGCTGTATTATTCCATAATTACTCTCTTAGCCCTTTTGATCCAATCATTTCTGCTTTCATTCATTTTTTAAAAAATTCTTTTAAGTGTTTTCTTTTCCATCAGCTTATTTTAGTCCAAGAAATAGTACTGCACTGTAGGCAGGGTGCTATTGTATTTGTTCCATTTTTGCAGATGCAGAAACTGAGGCCCACAGATGTCAAGCAAATCTTGTTACACAGCTAGTTAGTGGCCAACTTGAGCTAAATATAAAGTCTTTTGACTGGGTTCAGGATCTTTCTGCACCATTTTACTGGCTGCCTGTTATTCTTACACTCTTCTTTCCTTGTCTCAATAATCCTTCCTCTCAACATTCTGACTTCAGTCTATATCTTCTCCACCTCCAGCCTCTTCCTCCCTCCCAGCCACATTTACATCACATGTTCACTGAAGCAGCCACACTCATCTCTGGGCCCCTCAGCATCACTCTATGCTGGATCAGTGGGACCACATTATTGAGAGTCCCTCTCTGCCCTTCATGCCCTTAGTCTTGCTTTATGCTCTTGTCCTACAATCTTTTGAGCCACAATACACTAGATGATATGGGGAAGAAGATAACTCTTGTCTGCCCTGAGAGAGAACATCAAATCTGAGATGTGCAGAGCTGAGGTTTCTAGCCAGGGTTCTCTTCAACCCTAAAGCACCCCCAAGATGCTAGAAATTTTTCAATGCATTCAAAGGTCAATGTTAGTTACTTTGATTTTTTAAAATCATAAATTATAGAGTTGGAAGATACTTCAGACATTCTGTCATCCACCATTTTCTTTATAGATGAGAAAACTGAGGCCCAAAGAGGTGTGTGAAATTCACCCCTCAAGTCTGTGTTTTAAGATTCGGAAATGAGCATCATAAAATCTTGTAATGACAGGGACATTTCAGTGGTAAGAATTTGGACTCCCAAGTTTAAGACCTTACCAGATTGTTGCTTCCCTAGATTCCTAGAATATTATCAGACCAAGAAGGACAAGGAAACATGAGAACCAAACTATACAAAATTTTTCATCTGCAATTTATCTCTGTATCTTGTTGAAGTAGATAGTAGCTTCACTCTTTAAGTTTTCTGTACACCTCTGAAATGTTACCTAATCATTTGTTCATTGATTTACTCATTTAACTAACATTGGTTAGGCCATCTCTATGTGTCAGATATTTTTCTAGAAATGAAAGTTATAATCCTCCCCATTAATCCTCCCCTTACAAAGCTTACCATCTGCTTGAAGGAAAGGACACACCAGCAGGCACTGTTATGTAGCCTGAGAGGTAAGCCTGGGGTGTGGGGGAACACTCAGAGCAGACACCCCAAGACCTGGGAGGTAAGCCAATGGCAGGGTAGTCAGGAATGATTTACACAAGGAGGCAATTGACTTCTAGGTAGAAGGACAGATAGAAATGAGCTACTCTTTCATTTATTCAATAAATATTGCACCAGGCAGTATGATAAGGCAATAAGAAATAAATAAATATTGCAAACAGAAGAAATAAGAAGAGTGCTGATATAGAGGACAAGGAGGGGGCACATTAGAATGATCGGCCTCTGAGAAGCCTATGTTAGGTAAGACCGGAAAGATAAGAAGGAATTAACATGGGAAGACAGGTAAGAGCAGGGAAAGTTAGGGGTGGGGTGGGGGTGGAGGGTGCAAAGGCGCTGGGGCAGAAAACTGCCAAGACTGTATGCTGCTGCTGCTGCTAAGTCACTTCAGTCATGGCCGACTCTGTGCGACGCCATAGATGGAAGCCCACCAGGCTCCTCTGTCCATGGGATTCTCCAGGCAAGAACACTGGAGTGGGTTGCCATTTCCTTCTCCAATTCATGAAAGTGAAAAGTGAAAGTGAAGTCGCTCAGTCGTGTCCGACTCTTAAGCGACCTCATGGACTGCAGCCTACCAGGCTCCTCCATCCATGGGATTTTNCCCCCCCGCAGCTACCCATTCCTTCCCTTCCTGGATTAAACTTTGCATTGGATCACTTTGAGTAAAGTGCAGGTTAGATCAGAGGTGCAGTGGGTATAGAAGGTGGTTTTGAGTATGGGAAGAAGAAATCAGGTTTTCCTATTAAGTCTGAGAATTAAAAGCCAGTGGAAGTCTAGGCAGAGATGTAATCAGGCTGTGTTTGGGGTTTCTTTTTGAGCCTGACTTTGCTTCCAGCTCTGGCACTTGCCTGAGGCTTTTTTATAGCCAAAGGCCACTGGTCACTGCTTCCTCTTGGCCCTTCCCTAGCCATCACTCTTGCCTGCTGGAAGGGCCACTCTGAAGCCAATACTGTTCCCAAGCCCAAGCTGGCTAAAGTCCCTCTGCCCCTTTTCAGTGGCTGACAGATTAAGGGAAAGGGACCCTGAGAATGTTAAAGAAAGTTGACTCCTGGGCTCCACCTCCAAGTTTAGGAGTCATTAAGCCTTGGGTGGAATTTTAGAATCTGCTCTTTTCACAAGAACCCTAATCTATGCAGATTTTGATGTATGCTGAAGACATAGTTAAAAAAAAAAACAAAACACTGCTCTTAGGGATCATCTAGATTGGAATATAGCCCAAGCCATGGGATAAACAGACTTCCAAGCATACAGCTGGATTCAGGCTATAGGGTGTATACTCCCCAGGCCATTCGGAGCTGCTGAATATCCTTCAGCATCTTTAAGCTGACACTATAACTTTTCAAAAGAAGGAGGATCTAGGTCATCACCTGGTGAAATGTGTGTTCCATTCCCTCTTTCAAAATGATTCCAGAGTCTCTAAGAATAGCGGAGTTCATGCCATGCTTGACTTAGATTTAAATGGGTTCACTGGCTGTCATTTCTGATTCAAATGACCCAAATAAGACCCAGGGGAAGTCACATGAAGTGAACCAGAAAATGAACAGAAATGAGCATGACCAAAACGCTGGGAGGAATTCCTCTCATGTTGGAAACGGAGGAAATGTTTGTGTTGACCTTGCTTCCCTCTCCAGTGCTGATTAGTTTTAAGTGAGGTTGTTTTTATTTTTGTGTGCAGTGAATATATTTTGCTTTGAACCTCTCCTAGCCCTTGGTTTCTCTGCCATTTAAGGCAAAGAAATTAAGGAAACTCTTAAAGAAACTGACAGACAAGAAACACAGAGTAAGGAAGAAGAGGGAGGTGATTGAATCTCTGCTCTGGAGACAAAGATGAGTGGTGACTTGTGGAGGAAATGTGCCAGCTTCATATGGTAAAATTTAGCATAAATTTAGCATATAGAGATTCCCCAGAATGGACCATCCACTGCTCAATGCTCATGTGTCAGAGAACTAAAATTACCGTGGATGTGTTTTTTAAAAGGGTAATATCATGCCACATTTTTTTGTATCCATTATAGTATTCAGCATGATGTTGGCTAACTAGTAGGTATTCAAAATTAATTTGTGGACTTTAAGAGGTAATTTTGATGGAGCAATATGCATTCTGCAATGCATATAGTGAAGTGTTTAACAAGACTTATAAGTAAATGTTTTTTGGCAGCTAATTTCTAGCTGCATTCTCTACAGTGTTCTTGCTGTGAATGCAGGAGATACTTATTCTGTGATGTTGTGAGTCCTACATTGTCCTACATTGTTGGTAGGACATGTGATTAAATGTTTCTTTCCATCTTAAAAAATAAAAAGTAATTTTGATGGTTCTAATGCCTGATCAGGCTATCTTCAGGCTACGTCTGCTGGATAATGCCCTGGGGTTGAGATGACAAAGGAAGAGAACCACAGTGCTTCTCCTGAGTGTTTCTGTGACCTTGCAGTATTGGTAACTCTTCAGAGAGACTGGCCCAATATGAGCCTTCAGAGGCATCTGTAAGACTGTGTTTGATCACAAGTTAGGCTTCTGAGTTGAAGAATTAAATAAGAGAGGTACAGAAGAGTGCTAAAGACCGAAGAAGGTTCTGGACCTTGACTCCCTCAGCTGGAATCCCAGCACTACCATTTATTAAATGAATGACATCATAGAAACTGCTCAACCAGTCCTCATCTATAAAATGGGAATTGTAATAGAATATCATAGGGTTACTGTTGAAGATTAAGTGAGAGAACACACTTAAAAAGCGTTTAGAAAATAGCCTGATGCATAGTAAGAATTCAATAAAATTATTAGTATTATCGAGCAGTGATCAGAACTGGATTGGCTCATAAACAAAGGCTCAGGACGAGAGCCACAGCTCAGACCCCTCAGAGACAGGTGAGATTCTGCCTTGTCTGTGTCTCCTACCCAGGCTACTTTATACACCTGAATTTGTCACTGACTCATGGAATATAATGATATCAGATACCCAAACATGAGGATTGTTTGCCCTTGTTTCTGTTTCAGTCTCATTTCTAACAATTCCATTCTATACAAATGTCCTGTCCACATTCTTACCGAGCCTCTAGATCTAGAGCCTGAATAAGGAAGGAAAAGAGGGGAGTGGCACAGAGCAAAATGTCTGCTCTAGAAATCACAGTTGCTGCTGCTGCTCCTAAGTCGAGTCAGTCGTGTCTGAGTCTGTGCTACTCCATAGACGGAAGCCCACCAGGCTCCCCTGTCCCTGGGATTCTCCAGGCAAGAACACTGGAGTGGGTTGCCATTTCCTTCTCCAATGCAGGAAAGTGAAAAGTGAAAGGGAAGTCACTCAGTCGCGTCCGACTCTTAGCGACCCCATGGACTGTAGCCTACGAGGCTCCTCCATCCATGGGATTTCCCAGGCAAGAGTACTGGAGTGGGGTGCCATTGCCTTCTCCGAGAAATCACAGTTAAGTTACGTGAATGCAAATGGGGGCTTTTGAATGAGGGAAACAAAAGAATCAGAACAAATCTCTTCTGTTTTCCACTAACAGATGCTAAAATGTAGCCCTCAGAAAGAGGAGTCAGCTAGTTTCTAAGGGAAGCTGTGTCCTGCTCCTATGAGTAAGGATTAAAGGGAACATCTCAACAGGTTTTGAAGTCTGGCATTCTTAGAACATTGTTCTAACCTTTGAAAACTTTCAGAGCCAGCAAAAGAGAGCCAGAGAAGTCAGCCACCACACAGTTTTAGCCATAGGATTTTTGAACCATTGTCTCCAGGTCTTTTACAGTAGCTTCATAGCTTTCTTCCCTCTGCTGCTGGTCCAAAGTGAACGTTACCCAGTAAATGCCAGGGGAGAAGCATAAGTGTTTATATATATTTAAAATAACATCGAGACTTCCCTGGGGTCCGGTGGTTAAGCCTTTTCAATGTAGGGGATGTTTGTTCAATTCCTGGTCAGGGAACTAAGATCCCACATGCCTCTCAGCCAAAAAACCAAAACACAAAACAGAAGCAATGTTGTAATAAACTCAGTAAAGACTTTAAATATTTTCCATATAAAAATCTCAAAATAAAATAAAATAGCATCTGAATATATGCTCTGTTGCTTCAGTCGTATCCAACTCTCTGCAACCCCAGGGACTATAGCCCACCAGGATCCTCTGTCCATGGAAATCTCCAGGCAAGAATACTGGAGTAGGTTGTCATTTCCTTCTCCAGGAGATCTTCCCAACACACATTCCAGGCAGATTCTTTATCATCTGAGCCACCAGGAAAGCCCCATCTGAATATATACATATAATGAAATATTATGAAGCCTTAAAAAGGAAGGGAATTCTGACATAGGCTACAAGATGGATGAACCTTGAAAACATGCTAAGTGGAATAAGACAGTCTCAAAAGAAAAAAAGTACACTTGCATGAAATAGTTAAACTCACATAGACAAAAAAGTAGAATGGTGGTTGCCAGGAACTGGAGGGAGGAATGAATGAGAAGCTGTTGTTTGGATACAGAGTTTCTGTTTGAGATGATGAAAAGATTCTGGAGATGGATGGTGGTGATGGTTTCCCAACAATGCAAATCTACTTAATGCCACTGAACTGTACAATTCAAAGTGGTTAAAATGGTAAATTTGATGTTGCGTACATTTCACTGTAATAAGAAACCACACGAAGCAGGAAGAGAAATGAGGTCCAAGTTGTGGCTGAAGTTTCTGCTCCAACCCTGTTATGTGAAGGTTTCCAGTTTCCAGTCTTGCAACCAGATGTCACGGCAGATGTTCTTCAGTGGATGTCATCATCGGAGGGATGCAGAATCTTCTCTCACTTTCTGGTTTGCCTCACTAGTTCTGATGCCTGCTCCTCTTGAGGGTTCTACTAAGACAGTGGAGGGAACAGAAGGAGGAAAACATGACTGATGCCCAGGCGTTTTCTTGCATAGCATAGTGGACTTCCTAAGAGAAATGTAGGTTCTTGGAGTTGTGGGGTTTATGCAGTGGATAACTAAATGTATTTTTCTTCAGTTCCCTAAATAAACAATAGACTTGTCACTGCCCAACAGCAAGTTTTGAAGACAGTAAAACCAAACTTCAATTTTACATTTCAGTAGCTTTCAAATTATTTTGATTGCCACCCCACAGTAAGAAATGTATTTTACATCAAGACACAATGGGTGCTTTCATACTGTAGAATTTATATAACTGAAACAACAGTTTTGCCAAATAATTCTTGCCCTTGTTACATGTAGGGGACTGGAATGTTGAGCCTTCTCTCCTCAGTTCTTTTCTATTCTGTTGCATTTTTTTGATGTTGTTGTTGTGACATTGTTAACTATTTATTGAATGATGCAGTAATAACAATGGAAAACAACACAGAATCCATGCTCTGCTACTGGGGGTTTGCTTTTTTCTTCTTCTTGGCAATTTCTCAAACTCTTAGGAGGCTATTTCACCACAAAGGATCACGGTCTTTAAAGCCCCTGGGCAGTTTCACAATGATGATAAAAAATCATAATTAAAAAAAATAAATTGTAGAACTAGGACTGTTTTATGTAAATTTCCCTTTAAAGTGCTAGTTGTACTGCATTAAATTTGTTCGGAACCCTCTAAGGCATCTTGATCTCTAATGCATCTTGATCTACAGCTCAGAAAATACTGTATTGTATTTGCCTCTTTGAGCTTCCCAGGTGGCGCTAGTGGTGAAGTACCTGCCTGTCAATGCAGGAGACAACAGTGGGTTCAGTCCCTGGGTCTGGAAGATCCCCTGGAGGAGGGCATGGCAATCCACTCCCGTATTCTTGCCTGGAGAATCCCATGGGCATAGGCGCCTGGTGGGTTAGTCTATGGGGTCACAAAGAGTCAGACACAAATGAAACAACTTAGCCTGCATGCACACATATCTGCCTCTCTAGCCACTGGGTTAATATGAAATGGCTTGTTCCAGGGAGCTGACTATAGGCAAGACTCAGCTAGCAAGAGGAGTCTTCAGGTTTCTTTTCAGTTTCAGAGGGAAAAAGCCTGATGTAATGCAGGAACTGATTGCAAAATAAGTGTGTAGGAGCCACAGGCAAGGCTCAGCAGGAGAGGTTTGGATCACGAGTCTGCCCTTCAGCAGAAACAGTGAATATGGGCGTCAGCAAAGTCTCTCCTTCTCAGACACCACCACAAACAATTATTAAATCAAATCTAGTTCGGGTGATTAGGGAAAAGGCAAGAACAGGAAACCCTGGAATCCTGCTAAGCCTTGCAGTAAGGAGTCCACACACTATGTGCCATTTTTTTCAGAGGGAAATTAAAAGTCAGGTAAAGTTTGAAGGCACATGTGGTGTCACTTTTTCAAAGCTTCCAAGACTCAATTACTATCTCACTTCTGGGCCCATCTTTCTTGCCATGTTGTATAGGGACCTGGGAAAGAGAACCTTGAAAACGTGTGCCCGTTTTCTGTTTTGGTGGATTTTTCTGTGCATGTGAGAGAGTTCTGAAGGAAGGCAGCCCCACTATGGGAGTGTGTGCTTACTGGCTTACTGGCCACTCACAGTCCAATCTGAGATGAGCGGAATTAACATACACTGAGCTCATATGGGAAAGCACATGTTGTAATAGTAAAGTCCTGCATGCACCATAAAAACACCTATATTTTTGCCAGAGATGTTGAGATGATTCATTTTCCAGGGCTCAGAAACTAAACTAAGAATTTATTTCCCCCTCAAAAAAGACAAAACCAAAACAAAGCAAAGCCTATCTAAACAGACCCCAGAATACTCTCTAATGTGGTATAGATTATAGATGTTTAAGAAAGTCATCCAGAGCAGAAACCAACACAACATTGTAATGTAGTTATCCTCCAATTGCAAAAAAAGGTCATCCAGCATCTGACACACTTTGTTTAGGGCATTCTTGGGCTTCTAAAGTCAGCTTCTATATCCTTTCCTGTTGAGGTCCTTTAATGGACCGGAACCTGGTGGTCTGGAGCCAACAATAAGAAAGTAAAGGAGAGAAAGAGGCTGATACTCCTTGGTTTACCCAGAAAGCCAATAAAGCCCCTGGCACGGGGCTTGCTCTGTTCACAGAGGCCTCAGGCACCCTTTCGATGGGGTGAAGGCGCAGAGTGCCTTCCTGAGAGGGTCTTAGAAGCCCAGGCAGGAAAGTGAACTCAGAGGGCCTCTGCACTCCAAGGGATTAGCCTGAAAGAGAGAGAGAGAGACAGACAGAAAGAAAGACGTGGGACCAGAGCTCTGATGGAGCAAAGGTGTTTTAATTAACATGGTGTGTGCATACTGTCTTACAAAGCAGTTATTCTCAGCAAAGATAAAGATTAAAATTCCAGACTTAAAAAACATAGGCGATCCATATTAAAGAGAGAGATTTGTAAACAATGACTTTTACCCTATGGTTCACAAGGAGGAAGAGGATACTTATCACCATATAGAAACACTAATGAAGGAAATGCCTGGATTCCTCAGTCCCGGGAGAGGCTTGCCTCTCCTCTTAATTCCTGAATATTCAGGAATTAATAAGGAGCAGAGAATTCCTGACAGATCCAAAATAGCACACAGGAAGCCTCCTGTTAAATGCTTCCTGACACTTTTCTACTAGGGGCTTCCCTAGTAGCTCAGCTGGTAAAGAATCTACCTGCAATGCAGAAGACCCCGGTTCAGTTCCTGGGTTGGGAAGATCTGCTGGAGAAGAGATAGGCTACCCATTCCAGTATTCATGGGCTTTCCTTGTGGCTCAGCTGGTAAAGAATTCACCTGCAATGCAGGAAACCTGGGTTTGATTCCTGGGTTGGGAAGATCCCCTGGAGAAGGGAACAGCTACCCACTCCAGTATTCCACCCTGAAGAAGTTCATGGACTATATACAAACAGTCGGACATGCCTGAACGACTTTCACTTCACTCACTTCTCAAAGATGTGCCTAATATGAAGGGAGGTGGGCCCCTCTCTGCTACCTCATATATTGTCTCTCTTGGGCAATAACAAGACTGTGGCTTCCACAATGTAAAGAAAATGCCATGATCAGAGTCTGTAGGATACATTATGGATACCAAACAATTCAGGTTATCATCTTCTTTAGTTTCAGTGATGGAATGTCCCATTGGAACAATGTTTAAAGATCATTTTTCCAATTGCCTCAATACATCATCCCAAGTCACTTGGAATACATGGGAATGGACTTTACTTCCAAGCTTACCTCCTCCAAATCAATTCAACTCATCCTTTTCATTTTCTAAATCCCAATAAACATGTGGTCCTCACCACAGAGTTCCACTCATTTCTCTCTGTTTTCTCCATGTGGACAGCATGCCATGTTTCCACTTACATTACATTTCTGGCCTTCCCCCTCTTTCTTCTCCAGCACATAGCATTGGACTCTGTCGACTGACTCCACAAAGTCTCTACTTACTACATGTTCATTCAGACAGGAGAATAAGCTGTGGAAGATGTGGCTGAATCTTCTCCTAAGACAAAGTTCAGCCAAAAGTGTGAATTTCAGATTCCTATGTAACTATGTGAAGGAGACGTTGCTGAATATTCCAAGATATTGCCTGTAATTAGCAAAGTGTGTCGATTATGGCACCTTGAGAAATTGCGCACTCAAGCAGGCTTAATGAATGTATTGCCTCACATAAGTTAAAATCCAGAGATAGCTTGGTTTCCAGGAGAGATACGGTTCAGTGATGCTCAGTAATGTCGTTAAGGACAAGGGTTACTCCAGCCCTTCCATTCTGCTGTCTTTAGCATTGGCTTCACTGCAAGGTTGGTTATTCTCAATACAACAATATGGCTGCCCCTAGATATCAGGCTATGTGCTCCTTGTTCATGCCCAGCAGGAGAGAAATGAATGAAAGTAAGCTTCTCCCCAACGCCTACTCCATCTTATTGGGCCAGAGTAAGTCATGTGTCCACCACTGGCTCAATGACAGTTGCCAGAGGAATGCTATATGCCAGTTGGTGTAAATCGAGGCTTCTATGTAGCAGCACTATTGATATTTTAGATGGGTTGTTCTTTGCTGTCAAGCCATTCTTTACATTATAGGATATTTAGCATCACCCTTGGGCTTTATAATTCCCTATCACTACAAGTCATGAAAATTAAAAATATCTCCAGACATTGCCAAATGGTGGGGTTGATGGGGTAATCATTCCTGGTTGAGAATCACTGATATAGACCAATCAAGCTACTTATTGGCTCTGTGCCTCAGTTTTCTCATCTGTAAAATAGGAATCATAACAGTAGCTCTCTCTATGGGCTTCCCTCATAGCTCAGTCAGTAAAGAATTTGCCTGCAATGCAGGAGACCTGGGTTTGATTCCTGGCTCGGGAAGATCCCTTGGAGAAGGAAATGGCAATCCACTCCAATATTCTTGCCTGGAAAATCCCAGGGACAGAGGAGCCTGGCAGGCTACTGTCCAAGGGGTTGCAAGAGTCAGACATGACTTAGCGATTAAACTACCACCACCATGATCATTATGAGAATTAAATTAATTTATTGATTAATTTATTAAATTAGTTAATTTATTAAGCCTGATGGCTCAGTGGTAAAGAATCTGCCGGCCAAAGCAGGAGACACAGGTTCAATTTCCTGGTCTGGGAAGATCCCACATGTCTTGGAGCAGTTAAACCCAGGCTCCACAACTATTGAGCCTGTGTAATAGAGCCCATGCTCTGCAACAAGAGAACCTACCACAGTGAGAAGCCCATACACTGTAACGAAGAGTAGCCCCCACTCACTGCAACTAGAGAAAAGTCTGTGCAGCAGCGAAGACCCAGCCCAGCCAAAAATAAATAAGTAGAATTACTTTTAAAAATATCAGTTAATTTATTTAACAATATAGAGTATAGTCAGAGTATAGACAGCACTATTCAAATGTTTGCTATTACCTTTATCCACTACTTTTAGTGACTGGAAGGTAGGAAGTACTCAATAAATATTTTCTGAATGAAATAATAAATGCAGTTAAAGAGTCATTTGTATCTGTGAAACACTGATGTAGTTCAGCAAAATAGTATTCTGTAATGCCATTCCTCCTAAAAATTTCTGAAGTTAGGATTGTACTCTGAGTTTGTGGGGCATTTAATTTCTTCACTTGAGAAGAAACCTTGTGTTCCCAATGGAAGGTAATGTTATTCCTTGTTATATGTATAAAGGTAAAACCTGGTGCCCATCAGAATTAGCATGGTCATTACAGAATGAGAAGAGTGAGCTAGGAGGAATCAGTGGCCTTAAATGGACCTGATTCACTCTTTTAACACACGGAGTGGGTCTTCTCTGCATTGTGTCCTGGAAACCAATGTTGAGAATAGTTGCTTAGCTGAATGCTGTGGAGGGAAAGCAGTCTGAAGTCCAATGATTAAAAATGCTGAGGGTTGGGAGTTCCCTGTTGGTCCAGTGGCTAAGACTCCGTGTTCCCCATGCAGAGAGCCCAGGTTTGATCCCTGGTCAGGGAATTAGATTGCACATGCCTAAAAGTCCAGACCTAAGACCCGGTGCAACCAAATAAATAAGTAAGTATTTTATTTAAGTGCTGAGGGTAGTATCTTGGTGGCATAACTTAAAAGTTTATGCATTTTTCACTTTGTTAATGTTAATAATAATAATGCTTCTATTTGAACAGTGCCCCCATGCAGTTTTAAAAAACATTTTCACATGCCTCTCTGAAATGATAACTGGGAGTGAACCCATATCATAAAGATATTTTATCTACAGAAGCTGAGCTTAAGGAGTCCTGAAGGAGAACTTAGGCCCCACAGATTGGCCAGAGTTCAAGGGCTGGAAATCACCAAGGTTGAGGAAGCCAGCGTACGGTCATAAAAGCTTGCATGTCAGGACAGTGGTGACATGAGTGCTTCTTCAGGAACATTTCTTGGCAAATCAGTAGAGGCGATGAGTGGAGAGTGGATTAGAGGCACATGCAGTGGTAAAGATAAGTGACATAAGCTTCTGGTTAAGCATGGCAGGTGGAAGATGTGATCACCATCCTGAAATGCCACTAATATGTCAGGGAAAAGATTTAAGAACCCATTACACATAAACCATCAAGGACAAAGAGAATGGGACAGAAGCCAACACTAGGTAAGAAACAGGAGAAACTGGGGAGAAGACAAGGGTGTGTGTGTATGTGTGAATATGGGCTGGGTGAGGGGTGTGTGTGTATGAGATGCATGTGTGAGTATGTGAGGTATATATGAGATGTATGTGAAAAGTGAGTGTGTGTGAGTGTGAAGTGTGTCTGAATGTATGTGTACATAAGGGCTGTGTGTGTGTGAGATGTATGTGAGGTGTGAGTGAATGTGTACAAGTGTGTGCATTTATTCATATATATGGGTTTATGTGTCTGTGTTTGTGCATGAGATATTTTGTGTATGTATGATGGGTGTGGGTGTGGGTGTGTGTGTGTGTGTGGAGGGAAATTGTAGGAAGAAGCTAAGGTCTCTTCTTCACAGTAGGAGGTTCTTAGTCTGCTCAGGCGGCCATAACAAAATACCACAGACTGGCTGGCATAAATGGCAGACATTTATTTCTGACAGTTCTGGAGACCGAGAAGTCCCAGGTCTGGGTGTGGGTCAGTTTGGTTCCTGGTTGGCTTGAGGACAGCCACCTTGTCATTGGGATCTCCTGTGGCCCTTCCTCTGTGAATACTCTTAGAAAGCACTTTCCTGTCTCTTCCTCATCTTACAAGAGCACTAATCCTATCAGATCATGCTCCACCCTTATGACCTCACTTAACCTTAATTACTGTATATTCCAAACATAGTCACATTAGGAGTTGGTACTTCAACATATAAATTTTAGAGGGAAATAAATCATTCTACAGCAGAAGTCAATAGGAGATATGAAATGGTAAAATTAAGTAGCATATTATTTAGAGAAATGGTGGTAAACATAAGAAATAGCTAACAGTTAGAAGAGATTGACCCTGGGGCAAAAAGACAGGGTACAGAGGAATGAGGCATGGGATATATGAAGTTGCTGATATTTATTATTATCTGCCTTTAAAATTCAATTCTTTCATAAAGTTTCATTTGACTGAACTTTGATTAATTAAGGCTGGGAGGAAGAGGAATAGATGGGGTGCCTTGTCATTTATCAACCAAGCTGGGACATGACTGAAAATGAAAAGGAGCACTATTACATAGGGACAATAGGTGTAAATGGAACAATCCTGGATAAACTGGAATTTAGGGTAAGCCTACTTAGGTGGTAACTGAGGCTTGGCTTTATTAAAAAATGGGGAAGGATTATTTCAGTGCTTTAGGGGCAGAAGGAAGGCTACCATTCTGGCAATTGTGGAGTGGTAGATAAACAGGTCAGGTCAAGTGAAATCCCCTCAACTGAGTGGCATCATTTTGGGAAGTTGTCCCTGACCCTTCTGCCAGGCATCGCAGGGCAGAATTCAGTGTTCCTCTATGCTTCCTAGTGGAGAAGGAAATGGCAACCCACTCCAGTGTTCTTGCCTGGAAAATCCCACGGGCAGAGGAGCCTGGCCGGCTACAGTCCATGGGGTTGCAGAGGTGGACACGACTAAGCAACTGAGCATGAGCATGCCTCCTAAATATCTTCTTCATATTTTCATTGAATAATTTACCACACCCCCATTGAGACCATGATTTTCTTATCTGTGTCCTGAGCTCCCCTTGTAGGACTCCCACCCCCAATATCGGACTGACAATTAAACCATGGTCCATCCAAAGTGAGGAGACCATGCAGTATTACCTATGACATTACTGAAGAGTATTTAATTACATGGAAAAAGGTTTTTCAGGTATTACTTAAAAGTTTGTAAGATGTGTATATAATACAACCCCATTTTAATAAACAAGCATATTTATTGAGAGCTTTCCAGGTCAGTATATAAAGAGAGATCCACTCAATTTTTAGCAGCTATAAAGTGTTTCATTTCATGGAAGCATCACGAATATTTATCTAGTTCCTATTGACAGTTAGATTGAATATAGCCATCTGTTACTATAAACAACAGTGCAACCATCTTTATATACGTATATATATACACACACATAGATATCCACATACATATATATACACACATAATATTTTTCTGTACTATGCAAAATCTCAGGTGAAATGACTGGTTAAAGGGTACTTGTGTTTTTAAGGCTTTGTACCAGCTGTTCCTTTTGCTTAAAGTATTTTTTCCTTAGGTCTTCACAAGTCTCCTGATTATGAATTCTATCATATCATTCTGTCTTATCTTTATAATAGAGTTCATCACTACCTGAGACTTTATTTCTTGTCTAGTTTCCCACTGGAAGGTAAGTTCCTTGAGAGAGGTCAATAAATAATTGTTGGAAACATGAGCGAACGGTGAATGTGTTGGATGTATGGACCAAAAACAAGGCAGGCAAATGTTTATGTTCACTATGGTTATTTCTGTTTATAACTGAGTTTATGCTTATTTGAATTTTTCAAATTTCTTACCATAGAAATGTATGCTTTTGTAATCATATGGCTATTTAGTGTTTTCAATAAACTGTAAAAAAAAATGACAGGAGGACTAAATCTTAGAATTTATTATGGGTCAAGTGTACTTCATAATCCATAGCCAGTGTTTGCTATTGAAATTGCCGAGATTAGGACTTACCTGATGGTCCAGTGGTTAAGACTCTGTGCTTCCCCTGCAGCGGTCCTGGGTTCAACCCCTGGTGTGGGAACTAAGATCCCACATGCTGTGTGGTGTGGCCAAAAAATAAGAAATTTTAAAAAATAAATAAAACAAATTGCAGAGATTGCAACTTATTTTTAAAGTTCACCAAAACTATTGTTTTTTTTAAAGAGAGACAAGAAGAAAGAAAGGAAGGAAGGAAAAGAAAGAGAGGGAATGAATGAAGAAGGTGGGAATAAGAAAGAAAAAAGCCAACAGGATATACTGCTGCTAAGTCACTTCAGTTGTGTCCAACTCTGTGCAACCCCATAGACAGCAGCCCACCAGGCTCCCCCGTCCCTGGGATTCTCCAGGCAAGAACACTGGAGTGGGTTGCCATCTCCTTCTCCAGTGCATGAAAGTGAAAAATGAAAGTGAAGTCACTCAGTCATGTCCGACTCTTAGCGACCCCATGGACTGCAGCCTACCAGGCTCCTCCGCCCATGGAATTTTCCAGGCAAGAGTACTGGAGTGGGGTGCCATTGCCTTCTCCACAGGATATGCTAACATAACTAAAATAAAAATATTTATAAAATATTTATTTCACCCTTGCTTACTTAACTTCCACATGTATCCACTTCATAATGACATTCTGTTGGAAACGCTGGTTGGCTGTTTTTACTTTGACACAGACTCAATTTTCTTGAGTCCTGTAGGGCAGCTCCTCCTCTGAGATGGCACATCCCAACCAGGGAACAGAGACTCATGAGTAACTGTTTCCCATCAGAACAGGACAGCCAGCTTTCCCACAGATTTCATGTCCATAGACCAGGCACAGGGGCATCCGATGCAATTCGGGATGCTCCAGGAGCAGGGATGGAAAGGATGCAGGAATCATAGCGATCCCTTGCAAAGTCAGAATTTGAACTCTGGGCCTGATAAGCTC
>SJYQ01003895.1:0-53797 GCA_006410935.1 Redunca redunca | reverse complement strand
GCACCCGCACGCACCCGCACGCACCCGCACGCACCCGCACGCACCCGCACGCACCCGCACGCACCCGCACGCACCCGCACGCACCCGCACGCACCCGCACGCACCCGCACGCACCCGCACGCGGCAGGGGAGCTCCCACCAGGGGAGCGGCCTCCAGCCCGGCCCCCACCCGCCAGGGGTCCTCCTGGGCCTCCAGCCTGCCAGGGGAGCAGGCCTCCGCCACGGGCCCCCCCAGCCCGGGGTCTTCCTGGACAGGCAGGCTGAGGGAACGGGGCGCTGGGTGTGCAGAGGCCCGAGGGTGCCCGACAGGGGTGGGATGCACTCATCACTCGCTCATTTGTTCAACAAAGGGCCCCGCCCCTCCAGGGGGGCTCTTGGAACAGGGGTGTGGTGAGGAGGGCGGAGGCCACTCAGCGTGCGAGTCCTGTGTGGGTGGGCACTGCAGGCCCCAGGGGGAGGCTCAGTGGGACTGCCCAGGGTGGGGCAAGCCAGCAGGGTCTCCAGGGACACGACTGCAGGGCCAGGTTGGGATCTGGGGGCTCTGGGGGGACACGAAGCAGCAGGAAAGGGCCCCATCCCCACTGCCCCAGGAGCCGGGGCGCCAAGTGCCCCAGGAGCCGGGGCGCCAAGTGCCCCAGGAGGTGCTGCCCCCCAGCCCCAGGGAACTCGGCCAGGGCTCTCCCCACCACACCCCCAGGTTACCTCCGCCTCCTCCAGGAAACCGGCCCTGAGGCCTGCCAAGCACCCTCCCCTGTCCCACAGCCTATGAGCACCGGGTCCCCCGGGGTCTGTCTGTCTTTTCTGGACTTCAGGGGTTGGGGACAAACGAATGAGAGTGTTCAGGCTGAGGAGGGCTGGACCACAGTGACCGTGGAGAGGCCATCCCCTCAACAGCTTGTCAACAGAACCCATGTGTGTGTGGGGAGCCTGTGCCCAGCCTGGACATGACTTGGGATGGTCTAAGCCAACCAGAGAGGTCTATTCCCTTCGCAATCGACTGGCCCAGAGTAACCATATGCCTTTGGCTGGACCAGCCTAGGAAGTACACCATGTAGCCTCTGGAAAATTTTTCCTTTTTTATGAAAGAATCACAGAAGGAGAAGCGACTTCTCCCACCCCACCCTTCATCCCTTCCTGCTTCAGATGTCCTGTGAGGATGTGAGGCCTGGGGCGGTGGCAGCCAGTTTATGTCCATGAGGCGACAAGCCAAAGGACAAATAGTCAACATTCAAGGATGGCTGAGGGAAAGGAGAGGAGCGATCACATCATTACCTCCTTCTCAACGCCTGTGACACCTGCCTCCAGACTTCTTGTTTCAGGAGCATATTCCTGAAAACGAAAATGTTAGTCATTCAGCTGTGTCCAACGCTTTGCGACCCCTGGACTGCGGCTCACCAGTGTCCTCTGTCCATGGAATTCTCCATGCAAGAATGCTAGCGTGTGTTGCCATGACCTCCTCCAGGGGATCTTCCCCACGCTGGGATCGAACCTGGGTCTCTGGCATTGCAGGCAGATTCTTTACTATCTGAGCCACCAAGGAAGCCCTATTGCGGCTTAAAAAGCTACCACTGAATTGATGGCTTAAAACAGCAGAAATGTATTATCTTAGAAGTCTGGACATTGGAAAACCCATCTGAAATGGGTTTCATTAGGTTGAACTCAAGGTGTTGGGAAGGCTGTGCTCCCTCCCGAGCTCTCGGGGGTAATCCATTCTCTGTGTTTTTCTGGCTCCCGTCCCACCTTCACTGCCTGGCTCCCAGCAGCATCCCTCCCATTTCTGCCTCTCTGGTCCCCTCCCCTCCCCTTTGTCCCCTCATCAGCTCTCCTGTCCTCCCACTCGTAAGGAGACATGTGATTGCATTTAAAGCTCCCCCGAGTCCCCCAGGGTAACCTCCTCATCTCAAGATCCTCAGCTTGCTCGCATCCGCCAAGTCCCGTGTTCTAGGGAAGCTCGACTTCACGGGTTCCGAGGATGCAGAACTGGGTGTCTTTAGGAACCGTCTGCTGCCGTGAAGCAGTGAACTGCCCTGCTGAGTCCTCCGCCCGAAACAGCAGGACCTTTGGTCCTCCCCGCCAGCCCCCCAGGTCCTCCACCTGCCTTTTGTCTGCAGGAAAACTTTAGTCAAAGAATAGGTATTCAGTGAAGTGAGAAAATGCAGAAGCAAAGGAAAACAGTCAGGACAGGATAATAACAGCTTAGTCCTTAAGCAAAGTCAGGGACCTTTAGTTCCTTCTCAAGGGCTCCCCATAATATTCTGAGCCATATCCTGTGAGCTGTCTTGTAGATACTGAAACCCCACCAGGTGGAGAAGTTAACTGTATGATGACCAAACTGTAGCCATGGTGTGTGTGTGTGTGCACGCACACACATGCTCAGCCATGGCTGACTCTTCGTGACCCCATGAACTGCAGCCTGCCGGGTTCCTCTGTCCTTGGGATTTCCCAAGCAAGAGTACTGGAGTGGGTTGCCATTTCCCCCTCCAGAGGATCTTCCAGACCCAGGGATCGAACCCACGTCTCCTGCGTCTCCTGCATTGGCAGGCAGATTCTTTAGCACCGCTCCATCTGGGAAGCTCCTGGCCACAACATAAGCTGCCAATATTCTGAAAAGCGACCTCAAGGAAACGCGAACAAACTGACCCTGAAACTGAAGACTAATTGTGCTTAATCAAGAGGACGCTGATCAGACCCCCGACGACCAGTTTCAAGACGAGCCTTGGAGCGGCCTGCCCTGTTTCTACATGCGGCCCCTCCCCCCCACATTCCCCCGAAACTCCGCCTTTAAAAGCTCCTGCCCACTGACTGGCAGGCGGGTGTGGGCCTTTGGACAGGAGTCTGCCTTCCTCCCGGTTTGCTGGCCTAGGAAATAAAGTAAGTTTTCCTTTCCACCCAGCGTGCCTCTCGAGGCTGGCTTTAGAGCAGCGAGCAGCCGGACCTCCACTCTCGGTGACACGTTGGTCTGGCTTTCTGCTCCCAGAAGCTGTCACTAGAGTCCTTCTGCAAGAAGGACAGGACAGGCCCTCTGTCCCTGGACGTGTGGGGAGCAAATAAAAGACAGAAGGCTCTGGCAAAAGTAACATCCTGGGAAGCTGGGGTGCATGGATTCTCAGGCGACTGACAAGCTGAGGCAGGGAGACACATGGCAGGCTGGGAGGGCAGGTGGCCCAAACGCGTCCCTGGACTCAGCCTCTTCGGTCCTGCCCCACACCTGCTGAAGCCACCACCTCCGTCTAGGGTGGAGAAGCCCTTCCTGGTGAAGCTCCCACAGTGGGTCCTTCCCCTGCAGCACCTTCCTCCTGGGGTCAGCCTGAAGGTCCCGCCACAAGCCCCATGCCCTCCACCCGTGGCTTCGTCACCAGCCTCCTGGAGCCTCCCAGCAGCCTCACTCCATTCGTCCCCTCCTGCCCTTTAACTGCAGAAATAATGATTTGCAAAATTGGGCGGAAGTTATATTAAGTAGCTTGGTGGTTAAATCTGACTCTACCGGTTATTTCTTCTCAAAGAGAATTAAGTGCCTCGCTCATTGATGAGCTCATGTCCTGCGATCAGAACATGGTAACTATTTTTACCATAAGCCACTTAACTGGGGTCAAGCTTCAATTCCTTGCCCTGTGCAAACTTGGAGAGGCTCTTGAGGGACACGTGGTCACGCATCCGTTAGAGTAGACCCTGCGTCCATCGGAGGGCGTTTCCTGGGCTGGTCAGCCCACTCCCCGCAATGTCCGAGAGCAGATCATTACTGAGGTGGGAGGTCGTCCTGCCTGAGGCTGAAGGACTCTGGATGCTGTTTATAACTGCGGTGGGCTGGGGGATTGCTGGTCCTGCAGGGCCTCGGAAGGCGGGGAGAGGACGAGGGCAGAGGCCCCCACTCCATGCGCCCCGCCCGGGCCCTCCTCCCCACCGGATAACGGTCTCTGTGCTCTCTGTCCCCTTCCGTGGCGGCGCTCACGGGAGCTGTGTGTCTCCTGGGGCTGGCATAACCCATGGCCGCAAAACTAGGGGGTGGGAAACAGCAGAAACGTGTTCCTTCACAGTCCCAGAGGCAGGAGGCCCAAGTCCAGGTGCCGGGGAGGGGGCCGTCCTGCCCCTAAGGCTCCAGGGGAGGGGTCTCCTGCCACTTCCAGCCTCTTCTTCGGCTTCGGGCTGGATCCCGCCCACCTCCATCCCTGTCTCTCCGCGACTCCCTCCTCCGGTGTGTCTCTCATTAGCACACTTGTTGCTGGATTGAGCGTGTGGATGACCTCATCACGAGAGCCTTGCCTTAGTTACCTCTGCAAAGATCCTTTCTCCAAGGGAGCTCACATGTACGGGTCCTGAGGCTTGGGTCACATGGTCAGCTGGGGGGCCACCGTACTCCCCTCTGCAGGAGAGGTACAGCGACTATCTGATGAGTGAGCAGATGCATGCGTGGGGAGGGGCTGATCGCCCCCAGCCCTGGGTTTCTGTGGCTCCAAGATTGAAGAAAAGGAGAAAAATCTAGTCCCACCATGCACAGGAGACAGGGAAACAGGCTCCCTGAAGAGGTGTGACTGGCTCAAGGTCTTTCTGCCAGCTGAGGAGGGGGCAGGATCAGGACACGGCTCTGTCCACTTCGGGCAGTGGTGGGCTCCAGCCCAGGCCCCACCCTTGGACCCTTGGGAAGGACCGGGGGGAGGAAGGGGACGCCTGGGGAGGACGTGAGGGAGCGTGGGGAGGAGGAAGGAAGGTCCACTTCGAGTGTCTGACCGGGCACGGTGGGGGGCCCAGGGAGAGGCCCCCCTCCCCCAGCCTCCCCAGTGCTCAGGGTGAGGCCGAGCGGGGGCCGGCAGAGCCCTGTCCTCCGGAAGGACACGGCCACCTGTGCCCAGAGGAGACGGTGCCAGGCAGGACGGGCTCCTGGAGCGACGCAGAAGCACCCCTCCTGTCCCAGGCCCCGCCTGAGCCCCGCACCACCTCCCCGCAGCGTCCCTGGTCTGGGGCAGCCGCCGCCCCCAGCCTGGCCGACACCCAGCCCACGGCCCTGAGAGACGCTGACCCAGAGCCTGCGAGGGGCAGGTGTGTGGCTTTAGCGAGTCTGGGGGCGACTGCTCGCCCTGCGGGGGTGCAGGCAGCATCTCAGGCAGGTGGTCCAGGACCCCCCGAGCGCCTGGGGGAGCTGAGGGCGGGAGGGCCCACCTCACCCTCTGCGTGGGGCCGCTTGCCTGGCCGCGGGGGCAGGTGGGACCCAGGCCCTGGTCTTGCAGATCTGAGTCCCTGCAGGGCAGAGAGGCTGGAGATGCTGGTGCCGAGCGGCCGAGCCCAGGGACCGGCCCCCACAGACACAGGCGGAACGTCTCTACAGGGCCCAGACCAGGGGCTGCTGCCCCGACGTGCCGCCCACCAGGGCCGCCTCGGGGCCCTTGCTCGGGAGGCCATCTCGGGCTGTCCCCCCGCTGCCAGTGGCATGCACGCCCGTGCAGCTCCCCCCTCTTCCCGAGCCACGAGCCCAGCACCACTTCTCCACTGAGTCCTCCTGGTTACACGTCAATTTCTTGCTGAGAAATTGCTGCTCGTAATGGTCCCAGGTCAGAGCCGGGCACTGGCGCGTTTCAGACCATGAGCTCATCTTGCAAACCGGACGCACTGGGCCTTGGGGGAGGGGAAGCGGAAAACCTTACCCCACCTCCTCTCAGCTTCCAGATCCCACCCCTCCACCCCTCCAGGCAGGTGCCCAGAGCCTGGGGCGGGGGGCGGCGGGGGGGTGTTCACAGGCCGTCACCACGGAAACCAGGAGTGTTGCCTTTCTCCACAGGCTGTGGGGAAACCAGCCCAAGGACAGGCCCACCACAGGACAGGGGGGTTTGGGCGGAGGTCCTCACCCCAAACAGCCGGGTCATGCTCATTAGGGATGAAATACTGGGGACAAGACCGGTGCCCCACAGACCATGCAGGTGCCCCTCCGTGGTGGAGGGCGGTTGGGCTGATTAGCTGTGTAATCGCGTCGTTACTGCACAGCGAGCTGTGTCTGGCTTGTTAGCTCAGATTAAGCAAATCCCCGCTTAGCCCCTGGGGGAGAGGCCCCATGCTGCCCTGATCCCCCAGGGCGTGGGCAGCGGTGGGGAGGCACCCAGCACCCAGGATGGAGGCTCAGCGATGAGAGCAAAGGGATGTTGGGCCCCTAGGTGTCAAACCATTGCCTGACGGGTCTGGAAAGGCCCAGAGAGACCATGCAGCCCGCTGCCCAGCTCCAGACAAGGACGCCAAGACCCAGCTGGGGAGCAGGCAGCGCTGCCCAGGTCTCTGGACAGGCAGGGCTGGCCAGAGCAGAACCAGGGCTCCCCTGGCCTGACCCAGGGACCCCGAGGGGTGGGGCCTCCCCGAGGCAGACAGCCTGCAGTCTGGGACGGGTCACCGGATGAGCCGATGCTGAGCTGCTGAGACCAACACTACCCCCACCCAGTGTCCACGGGTCAGGAACCTGAGGGTGGTCTGCCAGCGGCCCGGGGGCCCACGGTGCCGGCCGGGCGCCCGTCCTCAGAAGGTTCCACTGGGGAGCCGTCCTTCCAGCTCCGGGAGGAGCTTCAGAGAGAACAACGGTGTCCAGGGAGGCCCGCGGTGCCTGTGTGCTTCGGAAAAGGGTGCGACCTTCAAGTCAGGGTCTCCTCGGCCCCCAGAGGACGAAGGGCTGCACCAGGGGGCCGTGTTGGGCCAGCAGGCTCCAGTCCCTGTAGGGATCGAGAGAGAACTTGAAACTCTGGGAATGAAAGAAACGGCCTCTTTGTTTACCACCGCCCCTGGCTCCCCGCCATTGGTCCCAAAGCTAGCATCCAGTGGAGGGGGCCTTCTGACACCCCTTGCACCCCAGAGAGTCCCCCGCCCTCCTGCATCCCCTGCCAAGAGCCGGAACAAGCTTCAGCTGGAAATTCCTGGCGCTCCCAGCCATGAGGTCCAGAGAACCTCAGTCGTCGGAACTGCCGGGCCCAGTTGGGAAGCGGGGCCCCCAGCCTGAGTCACAGCAGGGGTAGACGTGGCGGGCAGAGCGGGGCCCTGGGGCTGCTGGGCGAGACCTCCCAGAAACGGCTGCGGCGGGGGCCCACGGGTGTCACGGCGTGAGAGCCCCCGTGAGCCCGCCCGGGGGCAGAAGCCACGCCCGTCCAGAAGCGAGCAGCCCGAGGAGGAAGGGCACGCGTCAGGCGGGCTGACCCGGGCCCCGGTGTCCTCAGGTGGGGAATGCAGCCAGGCGCACGCTGCGATGAGGCCCTGGGAGGAAGGGCACGCGTCAGGCGGGCTGACCCGGGCCCCGGTGTCCTCAGGTGGGGAATGCAGCCAGGCGCACGCTGCGATGAGGCCCTGGACACCCCCACCCGCCCCCCGCCTGTGTTCTCCTCGGCTCATGCCTGCCTGTGCCTCCATCCCATCTCCGGGAGTGGCCCACCCCTTCTGCCGCTGTTGACTGCCCCCCGGGGCCCGGCCGTCCTCACTGCCTTTGGGTAAACATGGGCAGCCGGGCTTTCTGCTGGGCTAGGGGAGGACCTTTGTCGGGGAGGACCTTTGTCGAGGAAGTTTATTAATGCTCACCAGCCAGCGGCCAGGCCCCTCCCACGAGTGCCCATCTCCCGAGGGGCTGGCTCGCATAGAGGCCTTCTCTGGGAGGGGGGTGCTTCCTGGGCATGGGCCCAGGAGCCCCACAGAGTTTTCACAGAGAGTCCTGATCCCTCAAGTCCCCCACCCAGGGCCGAGGCAGGGCAGGAGCCTGGCAGGCATTTGCTGGGGAAATGTTGGAGGAATGCGTGGGGGCCCGAGGCCCGTGGAGAGGAGCCAAGGTCCTGGGGGGCTGGTGGTCACGGCCTCCAGCGGCAGAAGGGGCGATCAGTGGGGGCCTGGAAGCCCTAGGACCGTGCCTGGGGAATCCTCTCCTCCCCGGGGGCCTGGGCACCCCGTCCCTCCTTGACAAGTCCTTGTCCTGCTCTCCCAGGATTCACTCCAGATTCCAGGCCCTGAGGCCGCCATCAGGGGTCAAGGACATAGTGGCATGGGGCTCACCAGTGTGCAGGTGGGAGGAGCTGGCCTTTTAGATAAAGCCATTCCACGTCTGGAGCAACCCCCACCCCGCACCATCACCACCACCACCAGCCCCGCAGCCAGCGAGACTCCAGCAGGGGCACTGTCTGCAGAGCGCTGGCCAGGTGCTGTCCTGGGGAGACCGTCTTTGCTCCAGGGTCTTCTCCTCGGGGGCTTCCCAGGTGGCTCCATGGTAAAGAATCTGCCCGCCAAAGCAGGAAAGGCCGGTTCAATGCCNCCCCGCCTGTGTTCTCCTCGGCTCATGCCTGCCTGTGCCTCCATCCCATCTCCGGGAGTGGCCCACCCCTTCTGCCGCTGTTGACTGCCCCCCGGGGCCCGGCCGTCCTCACTGCCTTTGGGTAAACATGGGCAGCCGGGCTTTCTGCTGGGCTAGGGGAGGACCTTTGTCGGGGAGGACCTTTGTCGAGGAAGTTTATTAATGCTCACCAGCCAGCGGCCAGGCCCCTCCCACGAGTGCCCATCTCCCGAGGGGCTGGCTCGCATAGAGGCCTTCTCTGGGAGGGGGGTGCTTCCTGGGCATGGGCCCAGGAGCCCCACAGAGTTTTCACAGAGAGTCCTGATCCCTCAAGTCCCCCACCCAGGGCCGAGGCAGGGCAGGAGCCTGGCAGGCATTTGCTGGGGAAATGTTGGAGGAATGCGTGGGGGCCCGAGGCCCGTGGAGAGGAGCCAAGGTCCTGGGGGGCTGGTGGTCACGGCCTCCAGCGGCAGAAGGGGCGATCAGTGGGGGCCTGGAAGCCCTAGGACCGTGCCTGGGGAATCCTCTCCTCCCCGGGGGCCTGGGCACCCCGTCCCTCCTTGACAAGTCCTTGTCCTGCTCTCCCAGGATTCACTCCAGATTCCAGGCCCTGAGGCCGCCATCAGGGGTCAAGGACATAGTGGCATGGGGCTCACCAGTGTGCAGGTGGGAGGAGCTGGCCTTTTAGATAAAGCCATTCCACGTCTGGAGCAACCCCCACCCCGCACCATCACCACCACCACCAGCCCCGCAGCCAGCGAGACTCCAGCAGGGGCACTGTCTGCAGAGCGCTGGCCAGGTGCTGTCCTGGGGAGACCGTCTTTGCTCCAGGGTCTTCTCCTCGGGGGCTTCCCAGGTGGCTCCATGGTAAAGAATCTGCCCGCCAAAGCAGGAAAGGCCGGTTCAATGCCTGGGTTGAGAAGATCCTCTGGAGAAGCAAATGGCAACCCACCTCAGTATTCTTCCCTGGAAAATCCTATGGACAGAAGGAGCCTGGCAGGCAACGGTCCATGGGGTCACAAAGAGTCGGACTCGACAACAGTGACCTCCTCCTTGGCCTGACCCCTTGGCACTGGACACACACCTCATCTTGCCAACTTGGTGGGGTGGTGGGTGAGGGATGCCACCGTGCTTCCCACTTTCCAGCCAGCCTGTTCACCCCCTGGCCCTGGAGGAGGGAGGGCCCACGCCAGGACCTGAAGAGGGAAGGTGGGGCTCCAGGAGGCCCCCGTTCTGGGGATGGTCTGGACGTCCTGCTCCAGGAGGCCTCCTCTGTCCCTGGACCCCATGCATGGCTGTGCCCAGAGGTGGGACCACGTGAGCAAGAGAAGGGGGAGGGGCGAGAATGAAGGAAGGAAAGGGAGCCGGTTTCCGCTCGCCTGACGATTTCCTTGTAAACTCAGCGGCACTGTGCCGGTCACGGGGCTCCTGCAGGCCCTTCCCGGCCCTGGTTCACGGGGCTCCGCGTTCCTCGGGTGGGGCGCCAGGTGGTGCATTCTCTCTGGCTCTTTGGGTATTTCCCAGACATTTCCCGCAGGTGCAGCCGTCCTGGCCGGGTCCGCAGCTCATGGTCTGCTTCTCTGTGGTCTGGCTGCCCAGTTGCCTTCCAGCCACGAATCTCTCTGCCCCCAGGGAGGTGTTGAGATCCACCAAGAACGTGGCCTTGGGACCTTGAGGGCACAGCCCAAGGTCACTGCCGCCATCTTATTATAGCCTATTATTCATCACTCCAACCCACTCCAGTACCCTTGCCTGGAAAATCCCGTGGATGGAGGAGCCCGGTGGGCTGCAGTCCATGGGGTCGCAAAGAGTCGGACACGACTGAGCGACTTCACTTTCACTTTCACTTGCGTGCATTTTTTTCATTTCTGATTTCTTTCACCTGATGTGACGTTCTAAAGATTCATTGTGTTGGATGTTGCTGCATTTTACCACTTTTCTGGCAAAAGGAGTATAACTTATCCATTTTACCATCACTGTTTGGTTTTCGTGGGTATGGATGTCTTACTTAATGTCCCATCCTTACATGCGTCTTGTGTACGCAAGTGTGTGTGTTTCCCTGAGCTGTGTTCCTGGGGTGGAGTTTATAAGTCTGAGCTCTGCACATCTCCTGCTTACCCAGGTATTGGCAAGTAGTCCACTAGATTTCGGAGAAGGCAATGGCACCCCACTCCAGTACTCTTGCCTGGAAAATCCCATGGATGGAGGAGCCTGGAAGCCTGCAGTCTATGGGGTCGCTGAGGGTCGGACACAACTGAGCGACTTCCCTTTCACTTTTCACTTTCATGCACTGGAGAAGGAAATGGCAACCCACTCCAGCGTTCTTGCCTGGAGAATCCCAGGGACGGGGGAGACTGGTGGGCTGCCATCTATGGGGTCACACAGAGTCGGACACGACTGAAGTGACTTAGCAGCAGCAGCAGCAGCCACTAAATTGATGGTGATAACTCACCTGGGTGATAACGCCCAGCTGCAGCAATGAGATCCATTGCTTGAGTCTTTTTATTGTCGGTCTTTTTTTTAATCCATTCTGGTGCCTAGGTAATGATATATTTCTGAGGTTTTAATTTCCATTTTCATAATAACAGTTCTCGAATACTTTTTCACACGTTTATTGGGCCGTTGGATGTCCTCTTCGGTGAAGTGTTTGTGTCTTTTGCTTTTTATCTGTTGTCCATCAGTTTTTCGTACTGTTTCTAGAGGTTCTTTTAAATTCTGAACATAAGCCCTTTATTTTTTCAAATACGGTTTCCTGTTTTGTGGCTCGTATTCGTCCTCTATGAATGATGTCTTCTGGTGAACAGAAGTTCTTAGCTTTAATGTAGTTGAATGCATCAATATTTTCCTTTGGGGTTGGTGATGATAAAATGTTTCCTGTCCCAACAGCGTGAAGCTTTTCTTCTACATCAACTTCTCAAGCCGGTTATTCTGCCTTTCACACGCAGCTTTCCAGCCCACCTGGAAGTGATCGCAGAGTGTGGTGCAAGGTAGAGTTCAAGTTCACTTGGATCCCCTTGGATGTCTGATCGTCCCCCGACTCCGTTAATTCTTCACTGCCCTTTGGTAGTACGTTTCTCACGAGCCGGGTGTTTATCTACGCACAGGTCTGTTTCAAGGTCATTCGTTTGAAACTATTCACATCTATTGCTTTGCCAGCGACATGCTGCCTCAGTTTTATTAATAACATCCCAGCAAGTGTCAAATCAGGTCCCTTCTCCTCTTTTGTGTCCTGGTTATTCCTGGTCTTTTGTGTTGTGGAATGTCCTGATCACAACACACACCCTCAGGGGAACAGATCTATGGGGATTCTGAGTGGTATTGTATTGAAATATTCAATTGATTTGGAGAAATTTTAAATCTTAAAAATATTGAATCTTAATATCCGTGACCGTTATTTTCATGGTCTTTTTCAAAATGAAGCTTTAAGTTTTCAAAGATTTCTCTCAATAATGCTTATAGACTTTTGAGCGGAAATATTAGCCCCGTTTTGTTGGGTTCGCTCCTAGGTACTTAACACAGTCCCCCCCTCCGTGCCCTCGGGGACCGGTGCTAGACTCTGACTCCTTGCGCCCGAGGGTCCCAGAGCCCGGCTGCTCAGTGCTCCACCCACAGCGCCGAGGCACCGACCGCGCTCCGCGGCGACGATTCCAAGTTGCGGTTTCAAGCAAACTTTATCAGTGGTGAGTTGGCTCCACGGACGCAGAACCCACAGATATGGAGGGTTGACTGTTTCCTGATGTTTTACAAATAGAATTTTTGTTTTAAGCTTTATTCTCTGATTGTTAAATGCAGGATTATAGAAGCATAATTGAATTGTGGGTACTATTTTTTAACCAATAACCTTGCTAAACTATTGATTCTAATAACTATAAGGTATTATACTTAGTATTCTCAACAATTTTATCTTTATATGATGAAAGTTTTGCTTCTGCCTTTCAGATTCTTATCCCCTTTCTATTTCCTCTCTGACAGATTCATCCAGGGCCTCCAGAACTGGGCTCAGGGGACACTCTTTTCTGATATCTAATCATAAAGAGAAAGCCTTTCCGTCTCACCAGTAACCATTATGCTTTTGCATGTCTTACAAAAATATTCTTCACTGTGTTAAAGAGTTTTCTTTTACTCCGAGTTCACTAATAGATATTTTTATTATTAATGAGTATTGGATTTTATCAAACTTTTGGTGCGTTTGAGATGATCACATAGTTTTTCTCTTTAATATCTTTTTATGGGTAATTACACTGATCGACTTTCTGTTTCACTTTATGACGCTGAGATGGGCAGACTTGCACGTGATGGATGACCTTTTGCAAAAGTCCAGTTTGCTGATGTTTTATTTAACGCGCGTCTGTATCCATAAGTGAGGCCCTCCTTCATCATGCTTTCTTGTTTGTATCTCTGCATTAAAGTCACACTCACCGGATAAAACAAGTCAGGAAGATCTCCCCTTTTACTGTCACTTGGAAGAGGTTACTTGTTAAAAAATGTATAAAATTGTCCTCAGTTCCTCCTCAAACGTTAAGCAAAACTCACGCGTGGTGGCTACCTAGTCCTGGGGTTTTCTCTGGTGGAAGGCTTCCAGCTATGAAGCTGACTTCTCTCCTAGTCACGCGTGAGGCTTTTCAGGCTCTCTCTCTGTGTCAGCTGACTTCTCTCCTAGTCACGCGTGAGGCTTTTCAGGCTCTCTCTCTGTGTCAGATGTGTTAGCTGCATTTTCCCAGAAGTCGTCCGTTTCATCAGATGTTTCCAACACACTGACATAAACTGGTTTGTACACTCCATTGAGTTCTTCCTCCTCATGAATTTTGGGATCTGTGAACACGGCAGAGACTCCCTCTTTCTCACTCAGAATCTCAGACACTCTCTCTTGTTTGTCAGACCTACCAGAGCTTTGTACGTTTCATAAACCCTTTCAAAGATCAAAGTTTGGGCCTTACTGAGCCTTTTTTTGGCTCTGCTCTTCTTTTTAAATTATCTCCTTCTTTTCTGATTTATTCAGCTGAATGCTTAGCGTATTAATTATGGTTTCTTCTTTGACTGGTGGGTTGTTTGTTTAATTCCCACGAGCCTGGGTGTTCTGTCTTTTTGCCATGATTTCCAGCAGTTGCGCTGCAGTTAGAGAATGTTCCGGGCACTGTTTCGGTGCCTTGATCTTGCTTCTCGGCTCTGGCAACGCTGCAGCCCTCCTCAACATCCACCTCTGAGGGTTCATGCCACCTGTGGGCACAAAGCCAAAGAAAAAAGCCAGTGTTTTCTGAGTGGACTTCTGATGAGCCCGGGGCCTCCCAGCTCCTACTGACCGTGGTCTCAGTCCCCAGATGACCCAGAAAGGGGGGAAGGTAAGAGCTGGAGGTGGAGGAAGGAGGGGGGTCACTGTGCTCCTTTCCCGCCCGAAAAGAGAGAGACCCTTGGTGAGCATTCAGTCACCTCCAGGAACACGGACTCGGCCCCATTGCCGAAGGCAGCTGGAGTCCTGGTGGACAGGTCTGACCGGGAGTAAAAGGACCCACGGGGCCGCACAGCTGAACCCACCGCCCACCCAGAGTGACCTGCTGCGAACAGTGACCTGCACCAGCCCGCCCCGCTGCAGGCGCACCCTGGGGGTGCCCTCCCGGAACTGCTCGGGGGTCTGCTCAGCAGTCCCACCAGCTGCACAGACCCCAGCGCGGGGCCGCCCCGGCAGGCTCTGCTGAAGTCGCTCCCCAGGTCTTGTTCTCCGACCACATCCAGGAACTCCACACCGGAGCTCTCCCAACCTAACCGCCTCCTCTGACGGTTGAGGGCCACGAGGGGAAGGGATCAGGTTGGTTCTGGAGGGAATTAGAGCCACAGTCAGGAGGTCCCTCCTCCCCGGGTGTCACCGGCTCCCGGTCAGCTCCAGCCTAGTGTTACACGGCAAGCTGACCCACCCCTCGTCTCTCCCGAGGCTGAGCCAAGTACAGGTGATTCAGGGCCCCATCTGGACCGCTCTATCCCCCCTCAACCAGGCCCAGCCCGGACCAGCCCTTCCTGCCCCTGGGGGCTCCGAACAATTGACCCCAATAAGTAACTGTGGTCTTTATGGTCCTGTGTCCTGCACCATGAAATCTGGCCCTTATAAAACACCCAGCAGCTTCTCCGGAGGCTGGAGGACAGGACCCCAGCTGTAAGAAGGGAGAGCATGGATGGTCAGGGGCTGCAACACCCCGGGGGGGCGGGCCTCCTGTGCACCAATGGGCTTCCCTGGGGGTCCTCTGAGAATGGGCTCCCCTAGGGGCAGTCTGGCACAGCCTCCAGGACAAGGCTGGGGTACAGGCTCTGGGCAGGAGCTACTGATACCCCAAGTCTCTGGGGCATGCGCCCTGACTCCTGGCCAGCCTGGCAGGCTGATCCAAGAGATTCACCCAGGCTCCCTCCTGGCTTACAAGTGGCTCTGGGGGCTCCGGCCTGTTGCTGAGGGTCCTCAGCCTAGGCCCCCTACACAAAATGGGGCCCACCCAGCCTTCTGGCCATGAGCTCAGGGCCCACCAAGCCTTCTCATGAGCTCAGGGCCCACCCAGCCTTCTGGCCATGAGCTCAGGGTGTGGTCAGAAGGGCAGCATACCTCTCTCATCAGACAGTTACTTCTTAAAACAATTTCTGCCAAGCCCGGATCTTCCCAACACTCAGCCCTTGTCCCAGTTGGTGTCCATTTGTCGTGGTCAGTTCCTCATGGACACCAGAAGCCACAGCAGAAACACCAGAACTTCCTTTAGAGCTCATGATTTGGGATGAATTAGGGACAGAAGTCAGGAATATACCGATAGTTTCCTTTCTTCTGCACACGGCCACATGAATCAGGGAGGGCTTCCCGGAGGAGGCGAGGCCTTGGTTGACCGCGTTGACCCAGGAGGGGACACGCTCCTTCCAGGACTGCAGCATGCTCTGGGCTCAGACGTGTCTGTCCCATGTCTGCCGGCCCCCACTCCCTTCTGAGGTAGCTCAGCTGCCACCAGCAGGCCCTGGGGAGCCCGTCACAGGCTCTGGTCCCAGCCCAACCTCTGGTGAGGGCATAGCCTTGCTCCTCCTCGAGCTGCTCCTGGAGGGGCTTCCGTCCGCAGGCCTGGTGGGGCCCCGGCGCTGACCCGTCTGCTGACCCCTGTGCCCTTGGTGGCTGCCTGGGTTACCTGCTTCCCACGGTTCTGGGCATTGTGGAGGAGCCCCCACTGAGGGCTGGTGAGAACCGGGTGCGGGTGCTGGTCCCAGGAGCTTGCTGCAGGCCAGGCACCCCCGGGAGAGCTGAGGAGGCAGCCTGGGTTTTTAGGGGCAAGGGCACACAGGAAAAGCCCCCTCCAGACCCTGCGACTGCTGGCCCCATGTCCTGGCTGAAGTCAGCACTCCCTCAGGTCAAAGTCAAATGCCAGGCAGTGCCAAGGCGCCCATCAGTTCAGACAGACCAGAGGGGCCCAGATGGGGGTGGGAGCCACGCCGAGGAGCCAGGAGGCCGAGCTGAGGGCAAGGACGGGGCCCAGGCAGCTCCCCTGGTCCCTGGGAGGGGAGGGTGTCAGATCTCCTCCCAGCCCTGGGCCTCAGTTTCCCCATCTGCATGTTGAAAGACCTGGATTCTGTGATTTTAGATGTGATAGAAAAGCCCATTTTTCCTGAGAAGACCACTCGGGGCCCAGAGGGAAGAAGACGGAGAGCGGGGAGCAGGCTGGGGCCTGAAGCTCCTCCCTCGGGGACCCGGAGCCCCCACTGAGGGCGGGGCAGGAATCTGCTGAGACCCACAAGGAGGCCAGGGGTCAGGAGGGCAGCTGGGCTCGTCAGCTTCGCGTGGGGCTGTGCAGACCCCTGAGAGGAGACACACTTGGACACCCCGTGATCAGGCTCCAAGTCCTGGGGGGCCAGGGCCCAGGGCTGACCGGGGACGGTTACCCTGGGTGGGGCGGGGCGCCAAGGAAATGCTCTGGGGTCTCGGGGTCGGTGTGGCCCCAGAGCCCGGTGGTTTGAGATGCCCTGTTCCACTGAGGGTGTCCAGAGGTGACACGTGCCCTCGTGTCTGGAGCCACAAGAGGCGTGGGACCTGAGGGGGCAGGTGGCATGGCCTGGGAGGAAGAGCCACGCAGGGAGGTGGCTGGAGCCTGCAGGGAGGCGGCCATAGGGTCCTGGGTCGGGGAGCTGCCGCAGCAGACGACTGCAGACTTCCAACCACAGAGCTCGCCTCTCTCTCGGCTCTAGCGGCTGCGAGTCCAAAGTCAAGGTGTCAGCGGGGCCTCTGTCCCTCCCGAGGCTCCAGGGGAGGATGCTTCCTGCCTCGTCCAGTGTCTGGGGACTCCAGGCCTCCCTGGGCTTGAGGCCACATCCCCCGTCTCCGCCTTGGTCCCCACACGACCTCCTGCCCTTCTCGTCTCAAACCCCCTCTGCCTCTCTCACACGGATTTGGGGCCCCTTTCGATAATCCAAGATGATCTTAAAATCCTTAATTATATCTGCAGAGACCCTTTTTCTAATTCGGGCCGTATCCACGGGGTACAGGGGTCACGGTGTAGACAGACCTTACTGGGGTCACCATTCGCCCAACTGCAACATCGAGGCACAGCTGTGCCAGCGGGGGCCCCGGGCACACGTCTGACTGCAGGGCTCCCCGAGGCCACACTGCGGGCCGGGCCTTGCAGCCATACCTTCGGGGAGGATGGTGGCAGGAGGTGCCCCTCTGGCCGGTCTGGGCCAGGTCGGTTCTGCCCACCCAGCGACGTAAGGGGTCTCGGGTACCAGGGAGAGCTGGCCATTTCTTGTCTGCCCCGGAGCTGCAGGGCCGCCCTGCCGCACATGCTGAGCGTCCAGTGGCCAAGTTGGACAGGCCCCCACACGGTGAGCACCAGAAAGGATGGATGCCCTGCAGTTGGCAAGGAAGTCGCTGCAGGATTTTCAGCGTGAGAGCTGGCAGATCCCCCCGAGGGGGACGAGTAGGAGGAGGGCATAACGCCGTCCTGTGAGATCCGGCCGGCAGGAGGGGACTGTCCCCAACTGAGCCCTGGCCACCCAGGGCATCCTGTCAAGGCCATGGGGCTGCAGGCCTCTTCCCACCCAGACCCCCGCCCCCCGCAACAACTGACCCAGACCCCCAGAGGCTCCATCCTGCTCTCCAAGCCCCTCACAACCGGCATGCAGTGGGGCTGGGGGAAGGGCCTCCAGGTGGCCGGCGACCACGAGGAAGAGGTACGTCTCCCCTCGGCAGCGCCCTGGGGTGGGGGGCCCGGGAGAGAGCTGCGGCCAGGCAGGGCCCGAGAACGCACTGGAAATCTTTTCTACCCGGTGGGGAGAGGTGCCCTCTCTGCATGACGATAAAAGGCACTTTTGCAAAAAGCTCTGAATCATCCCTGAGCAATTTCTTGCCTTTTTTCCCCCTTTTCTTCTCTTTTTGAGTGGCACTGGAAGAAAACAAAGAGCAGGGCGGAGAGAAAGAGCCCTGGCCCCGGCTGGCACTCCCGCCATGGGGGCAGCCTCGGCAGCTGCGGCCACGCTGGGTGGGCAGGCGCCATCTGACTGCAGGGACAGGTGACCCCAGGATGGTGACCACAGGAAACCCCATGGGGCAGCCAAGACAGCGCAGGGGGCCGCCCTGCCCCCTTTCCCTGGCCTCCCCTCCCACTCAGTCCCTGCAGAACGCTGAGGACCCCTCATTCCTCCCAGAGCCTCTGTCCAAGGGGCCCCTGGCAGGTCAGAGGAGGTGGGTGCGTGCCTGGTCAGCATTAGGGGTCCAGGAACCCAGGCGTGACCAGGGGGAGCCCATCCTAGCCAGGGGGTGGGGTCAAGCCTGCAGCAGGTACACACGAGTTGAGGTTTGAGGGAGTGGTCTCCAAGGTTGGCGGCTGGGGCTGGGTGACCTGCAGGGGCCGGACCTAGGGGTGGGCCTCGGGGAAGTGACGGCAGGAGCCTTGGCCCTTGGTTCCTCCACGAAGCATCACGGAGGGCGGGGGTCAAGAGTCCCCCAGCTAGCCTGGTCGTGCTGTGGGCATGGCATGAGCTGGGGTGGGCACCTCGCCCACTCTGCGGTCATCTCAGCCCTGCCTCTCGTGACGTGGGCTCCCTGGGGTAGGCCCAGGATGAGGGTTCCTGAGCCAGGACGGCAAGGCTGTGCCCCTGCAGGCCCCGCAGCCCCCGCGTCCCCCCGCAGAGCCTGGCGCTCTGTCTGCCCCTTGGCAGGGACCTGTTGCCCCGAGCCCCCGGCCTCCCGCTGAGTCTCTGACACGCGTCTGCTCTGCCTCTGCCCACCGTGCCGCCCGCCGTGGGCGGTTTCAATGATCCGAAGGCACCTGGGACACGGGTAGTATTTTGGCTCTGCCCCGGCACCACTGTGGATGCATTTGACATTCAGTGGGTGGCAATAGCCGTGAACTTCCTGGACACTGAATGTCTCAGCCTCCCCAGAGCCATCGCTACCAGGGCCGGGCAGTCTCCCGGGCAGTGATGGAGGCCCCCGTCCTGCCCCCCACGCCAGCACTTCCTGGCAGGGAGCGGCAGCGGGCGAGCAGGGGAGCGCCATGCCATGCACGTGTGACCCCCCCCCCCCCCCNCCCCCCCCCCCCCGCCAGCCCAGGTGGCCAGCACTCACAGCGCCCCCGGGGCCCAGCCGGGGAGGCCATCCCGGCCGCTGCACTGCGACCCTCAGCAGCTCTGCCTCTCCACCCTGTCCTGCAGCGGTGAAGTGAGGCCTGAGTCCTCAGCCCACTGCCCTCCCTGCTCTGTGACTTCTGAGAAAACAAGGGGGGTTTTCCAAGCTGTGTGAGGGTCTCCCTGGTTTTCCCCACCGCTCCCAGGACAGCCTGGCGCCCCCTCAGCCCCGCCGCTCACTCTGCCCACCCCAAGCGGGGTTCCAGGCCCTCTGCCTCATCTCTGGTCCTTGGGCTTCCCTCCATCTGCCGGGAAAACTTGTCACCAAAACGAATACTGTCTAACTCCTCCCCCAAAGCTGCTCTGACGGAGCCCTTCAGACTTAGGCCCCTCATGACAGCCTCCTGGCGGCGGGCGTGGCCCTCCAGTCCAGTTTACAGGTGAATGAACAGCTGATGGATAAACTGCTCCCCCGGTCCTGCCCTGGAGCCTTCTTTCCACGCCTCGGGCTCACTGTTGAACGCCGGCACCCCCACGCCTGCCGCTGACCAGCAGCAGAACCTGGGCTCCTCACCCACCCGGCCCTGCCCCCCGAGCAGGCTCTCACGCCCCGAGGCCTGTGACGTGCTGCATGACGCCTTCCCTCCTGAGCGCTGAGCACCCAAGGGAGCGCCCTGTCATTTCTGGGTTGGACGCCCTGGGTGTCCGTCCACACAGCGTCCCGTGGGCAGGGGGACCGGAGAGGGCAGGGCTGGAGGACCGGGGGCAAGGGCCGGGGAGGCTGAGGGCCCGTAGGACAGGCAGCTTCAGGAAGAGGCTGTGGGGGTGGTCTCAGTCGGGGGCGGGGGCAGGCTGCTGCGGTACTCCAGAACTTCGTGGCTCCGAGTTTGGAGGGGGTGCAGCAGGATGCAGACGGGCCCTCGACATGCTGAGCCCAAGAGCTGGATGGGGAAGCGGCGCCACGAGGGTGGGCCTAAGGGTCTGCGGGAGGAGGGGTCCCGCAGAAGCCCCTGCTCTGTTCACGCCCCGTCCCCGAGTCCTGCCACCCCCCGACTGAGACCACCCCCACAACCTCTTCCTGAAGCTGCCTGTCCTTCTACGGGCCCTCAGCCTCCCCAGCCCTTGCCCCCGGTCCCCCAGCCCTGCCCTCTCCAGTCCCCCTGCCCATGGGATGCTGTGTGGACACCCAGGGCCCAGAGCTGCCCAGGTTGGGATCCCCCAGATCCAGACATGGAGACCTGGGGGCCACCGGCATTGTTTTCCCCATGGGGATTTAGGCCCCAGAAGCAAAGAGAGCCTTGAGCTGCTGGCATCCTGGGAGGAGCGGGGAAGCAGAGAGCCATCAGGAGACAGGTTTCAGGGACCATGACCAAGTCAAGACACAGGCGACCCCTTGCTTCTCCTCCTACAGAAAAGGCTTTGGTGCCCCAGTGCCCTGGGCTCTGAAGCCTCAGCCACTGGCGTCACCAACAGGATGTGGCAGGGGTGGCTTTCGGGGCTTCTGAGGACCAGCACTCCTGTTTGCTCTGGAAGCCCACCCTAGGGGACCAGCTACGTGAAGGACCCCGCCTCCCTGGCCTCCCTGTGAGAAGCCCAGGTCTATGTGGGGGCTGGGGGCCAGGCATGAGGGCGAGCGCGCCATCTGGGGAGAGGCAGCCACAGCCGATGCCGCGGGTCTGCAAGGAAAACCACCCCACCGAGCCCTTTCCAAAGTCGACCACGGAAGCAGGAGCGAAAGAGAAGGGGTGGTGTGCGCCCCTGCGTTTGGGGTGGTTTATTCCTTCCCAGCAGGCACGAGACCCGGGTGGGACCTGCGAGTGGGCGCTGCTGCAGGGGAAGCCTCGAGCAGGGCCAAGGACTCGGATGCCAGGAGGGGTGGGGCTGGAAGGGCATCAGGGTCAGAGCTGGTGAAGGCTCCTGGAGCCACGGGGGTGTCCCTGGAGGCTGGAGGAAGGGCACCCAGCTACACGGCAGCAGCAAGCTCGCCAGCACTCAGCTCGGAAGACACTCCAGCAGGCGTGAGTCTGGCTGCAGAATCTTCCAGGCAGGATTCAGAAGAGCCAGCTGGCTTCCTCTAGCTGCCTGGATTAAACATGCAAAGAGAGATGAGCTCACCCAGGAAAGAGAGATGAGCTCACCCAGGAAAGAGAGATGAGCTCACCCAGGCACGGAGGTACTTCTGAGCAGAATTTAGAGGAAACATCAAGGATCCAGGGCTTGCTGTGCTCAAAAACAGGCCACCCCCGAGCCTCCCCAGAGACCACCCCCCACACATACGAGAGGCGACCTCAGGAAGGAGGTGTGTGGCCAAGACCTCAGAGAGATTTAAGGTGGCGTCTCAGCTACTCCCCCAGGTCAACAAAGGGGCCTCTCGAAGTCCCGCGGGGGGGCCCTGACCCTCCCAGGAAGACAACAGGCTGCCCGGAGCAAGCCGGCAGCCTGGGGTTGCAGAGAGCCTTCCTTGGAAGGTGGAGTGGGCGGCTCTGGTCCAGTCAAGCCGACCACTCATTAATGCACAAGAGCCCACAAAGCTTCAAGAGAAGCCGCACCAACACGTTCCACCTGCCCCGGGCAGGAGGGCTGAACGGGATATTTCTATGGAAAAGGAAGAGTGACTGGGGCAAACCGGGAGCCCAGGGAAGCTGGAAGCGGAAGCTGGCCCTAGGGCCAGCGTGGACTTCCATGTTGCTGGAGACAGACCACGTGAACTGGCATTTTCTGCCTTGTTGAATGAGAGCATTTGTCCTGGGTCTCCATGTGGACGCTGGTTGTGTGGGGGGTGGGGGGGCGGTCAGACGATCACACTCGGGATCTCAGGTCTTTAGGTCAGAGCCCTGCACGGAGGAGCCACACTGGGGAGCCCCATGGGCCAGCAGAGTTGACCTGACGAGGTGGTCTTGGACCTCAAGGAAGCCAAGCCAAGGAGAGGCCAGTGGAGGCTGGAACGGGGTTCAGTGTCTGGCAGGAGTGCCAAGTGAGGTTGGGCGCGTTTTGCACGTGAAAGGAATGTGTACCCTTTGAGCCCGCAGGGCAGGCTGGGGGACACGGAAGACAGTCCCTGGCTCCCCTCCCATCGCAACCTGGGGTCTCGGCCAGCCCAGCCTTGGGTCCGCACTGGCCAGCTCACCATGGCCAGACTCCCGCAGGCGTGATGAGCTGGGACCCGGGGACCGAGTCACACGAGCTCTCACAGCGCCGCCTTGCTCAGGGAGCACTCACTCTGGGGAAGCCGGCCGCCGCGTGGGGCTTCCTGCTGCCCTGAGATGAACCAGCTGAAAGAAACGAAGCTGCACGGGAGGACTTGGAGGACGAGACTCTCCACGTGGGGTCAGGAGGAGCGTTGAGACCCTTGGGGTGGATGTGGAGCCTCCGGCCTCAGTCACCCCAGCTGACACCCACTGAGTGACTGGGGGACCCATCCAGACCGTCCAGCCCGGACCTGGCCCACCACTGATCGCAGACGTGGCACGAGCGGCCTGGCTGAGACCAGGCGGGAGCGCCCAAGAGTCACGGGCAACAGCAATGTTGGCTGCCAGCCGCGACAACGGTGGGTGGTCTCTTGCAGAGGAGAGGTGAGCTGATGGTGAGTTTCAGTGTGTGAATTTCATCTCAGTCATTTTCAAGAGTGTCGTGAGCCAGCACCTGCCTGGCAGGGACTTGCACACTTGCCTCCGGGTGGTGCCCACAACCTGCGTCAGGGCAGGGAGCCCCAAGGCCCAGCTGCTGGCAGCTTTGCCGGACCCTGCCCGAGACAGCTGACGGGAGCTTGCCGAGCTCTTCTCCGCGCCTCTTAACACCTCTCTCACGCTTCCCACCTCTTTTCTCCCTGAGCTGCATTCTGCCAGGTGCCTTCATCTCTGTGGTCTGATTGAGTAAAATCTTCTCTTTGGCTACTTCTAACCTGTTCTTGTAAACTTTGGTTGAATTTTTAATTTCAGTCATTTTTATTTCTTGAAGTTCAGTTTTTAAAAATCTGCCTGACCGTTTTTTGTTTTGTTTTGTTTTGTTTTTTAACTATTCTCTCTTTACAAATTTGCCTTTATTTTCCCCAACAACTTCCTTCAGAAGTATTGGATGTCCTTCTGAAGGTTTCATATCGGACCACGCCAATATCTTATGTCCTGGTGGGCCTGTTTCTGCTGCTTGGCTTTCTGCTGATGCTTACTCGGGATGCCATACTTCATGGATGGTTTTGAATCTTGTTTGTGAGGTCATTCATACTCACTGAAGTCCATTTATAGAAATTCTTTGAGTTTGTGTTTAAAGTGTGGTTTTCTGAAAAAGGTTTTGTGGGCGGAGCCCCAAGTGTCTGGGAATACTCCCAACCCAGGAACATTTCAAATTATTCTTAGTGCACACAAGTATAAATCCCAACCCCCAAACCTTCACAAATGAGAGATTATGAGTGGGACTCCTTAGCAGGAAGCTCCCCCTACTCCCCACCAACACACACAGCCCTTCCCGTGTCCACTGAGACCTCAGGCCCAGGTAGGTGTATCTCCGGGGTCTTTTCCAGTTTGTCTGCTGGGCAGGTTGATCTTGGGGCCCTGGATGCGTGAAGAGCATCACGGAGGCGACCCGCCATCCTGCAGGCTCTCCTCCCTTGCCTACCCCCCCATCTCGACTCCCCGACCCCAGCTCCTGGTCCCGGAAGCCCAGGCTGAAGGCCACCCTGGGCCAGCGGGCGCCCGGGGGCCAACGCCAGTGCCTGCCCTCACTTCCATCTTGGAGTCAAGTTTTCCCGACTCCGGCGTTCTTGCTTCCTCGTGAGCTCAACCAAGCTTTAAAAACATCGCTTATCTTTAGGTCTCTGCACGCCCAATCTGACATGTCGCCAGAATGTTCCGGCGTCCAGGGGAGGCCTGCGGTCACCTCTCTTACAATGGTCTTGTTTCTAGCACAGGCTTGGTGCTTTCTTAACATCGTCTTCTCTGCTTACTATCCATTTTTGCATATTGTCTTTTTTCGTTAGAGCCTTTAAAGCATTAACCATAGTCATTTTGAATCCCCTGATATCCGAATAATTCTGCCCTCTGTTAGAGTTGAGTCTGTTTCTGAAGGTCACATGGTCTCCTCAGACAGTAAGTTTAAAAACCCCTCTAACGTGCTTTGCAGTCTTCTGCTGAAAGCCTGACCTATTTGGAGTGGGGAGCAGGGCCTGAGGTGGCCAGGCCTCAGAGCGAGGCGTGATGTCGCGGCTCAGCAGCGGGGCAGTGGCTGAGGCTGGCCTTGGCCGTGGGCACTAGGCGCGCCCAGTTTTCTGGCATCCCTGTTTTTGCTTCCCCTGTTGATTTGGCCTCTCTGAGTCCTGCTCCTTAGGGAGACCCCGTGTCTTCTCCAGAGCCCACCGTTATTCCAGTGGGTCTTTTCGGGGACGGGGAGCCCTCTGTAACCGTCCAAACGAGGTCAGTCTCTCCCCGGCCCTGTGGCTGAGGATGTGTGTTCCCTCCGTGTTTCTCTGAGGTGTCGTTTGCTTCCTTGGCCCCAGAGCTTTCCTGACGCAACTGTCTCGGCCTGTGTCCTTGAAGCGCCGGCCCCTCGCCTGCCGTTTGGTTGCTTCTTTTCTCTCCAGAGGTGGAACGGGGAGGCTGGAGGGGACTGGAGTGCGAGGAAGCCAGTTCCGCAGGCGGCCCTGGCTGAGGACACGGCTCGGGCAGCGTCTTCCCCTGGGCCGTCACTGTGGGGAAGACTCGGCGTGCTCACACCCTCACGCTTCTGCACCCACCGCGGGATCTTCCTCAGATCTCCCGAGAACCCGGCCAGGTTTCTGGAGGAAACGTCCAGGGAGGTGCTGGGGACCCCCTAACACTGCGGGTCCCAGGAGCCCCTCACTGTCATGCGGGTCCACACTCAGCTGCTAGCAGCTCGTCAAAGCCTCCACAGAAGCGTTTCTCCCAGTTCGTGGCTCCAGGGCGTCTGCTCCAGGTAAGCAGTTCTCAGGCTTGTTCTTCCGCGTTTCTCTCCAGACTTCAGGGCGGCAGTTTGCTTTGTAACTTCCCTTCTCTTCTGAGAAAAGTCATCGATTTCCAGTTTGTCTGCCTTTTTTTTTCTTCTGTTGCAAAGACAGCAGTGATGAGTTCCAAGCTCTTTACGTGTTGGAGCTGAACCTGAAATCCTGCTCTTTATTTATTTTTATATTTTGCCCAGAGTGTATCACTGTATCTATTGCAGGATCCGTCCAGCTGGAGCTGTGCTGGTAAAAGAAGTGGGATTTGACTGACAACTTTTCAAACTATCAGCTTTTCTCCCTTCAAAACAAATTCAAGGCCAGCCTCCTCTGGCTCGCCACCAGAGAGTGAGTCAGGTGGGGCCTGATGGCTTGCGTGGGAACCTGTCATTCACCAGTCCTGCGGGTGGAGAAGCCTCCAGCTGGCCTGGCGCTCCTGGACGCTCGTGTGCCCTGAGCCCTTGCTGGGGCTCCCGGGCCCGGGGTGTACCTGCCCTCTGTAAACTCTTCTTTCTCCTTTTCCCAGCGCCCGTCTGCCCCGGACGTACCTGGTAATACGTCCTGCGCTTTGGGCAGCTGGCCTGGAGTCTGATCCTCCGACCAGGGGTTGGGGTGGGGGACAGAGAGCCAGCCCTGAGACTGGGGACCTGCATGGAGCTGCCATCGCACTCAGAGGACGACAGGGGGCCAGGCCCATGAGTCTGTACGTGGCTGCCCAGTGACCGGGCCTGCCAGCCCCCCGGTCATGTCCTACCCTTTATCATCAGGTGAGCTCGTCACTGACCTTCTGCATCAGGGATGTAGTAATGTTTCTCTGCACAGGGCTTCCAATCTGCCGGCCCCACGGGCTCCCCTCACCCGCTGCCAGTCCTCTGCTCCTGCCCTCTCCATCCTGCACTCAGGTGCCCAGCATTGATCGGTGAGGGCCCCTGATGGCGCATCTCCCGGGCAGGCAGGTCATCGATGTCTCCCCATTGCTCTGTTCTGAGAGTCGGGGCTGGGCCAGCTCTCCCCACGGCCAGGTGCAGCCTGGCCTCACCCGAGACCCCCGCCCTGGTGGTGCCCCTGTGACCTGGCACACAGCTTCCGGGCCACAACTTGCCAGAGCAATGAGGGCTCCCAGGCCGGGTGGTCTCAACTCATAGCGACTTATCCTGAAAATACTGCTCCACCGAGCGGGCAAAGTTTGCCCCTAAGATGCACCTTAAGCCAAGGCTAGAGCAGCAAGGTGCTGGGGATGCCCTCACGTGCAACCCCCGCTCAGGAGAGTGAAAGAAGGAACGCACACTCGTCTTGCTGAACTGCATGCAGGCGACCCCAGCGGAAACTCTGCAGATTCCATGGAAATGTGTGCAGGAGTTATGCGAGACGGGCGAGCTAGGACACAGGAGGCCACCTGCACCGTGAGTGCAACGTAGCTGCCTGCAGACTTCCTGAAGGAGGGTGTATAGGCGAGCCCCTCACTGCCCTACTCAGCAGATGCTCATTGAGCACCTACCACGTGCCAGACACCGCCCTGTACACCAAGGGTGCAGCACGGAAAGAAATACTGACGAGGTTTTCTGCTTACATGGAGCTTGCATCTTAGTGGGGACAGCAGAAAATTTACTCATACATGAAATTTTTTCCAGGTGACGATCAAGCTGCAAAGGGAAATAAAGAGGGGGTGAGAGGCAGGGAGGGATGGGGAACAGAGCGAGCTTCCCAAGAGGGTGGCGTCCACCGCAGGGACACCACTCCAGTGATACAGGCGCCGTCTGGTGCCGTCACCAAAGCCGTTTGAGGCCGCTGGCTGCGGCCGTCCTCCAGGAGCATGTCTGGCCCGCGGCCCTGAGCTGCGGGACTGTCCTGGCACCTGGCGCCTGGCACCTGCCTGTCTGCCTCGTGCAGGCACAGTAGGCACCATTGCTTCTGAGGGTAGAACCCGGGCCGTGTACACCTGGGCACCTGCACGCCGGTTCATGGGTGGGAGTCTGCAGGAGCCTGGGGTTGAAGGAGGTGGGAAAGCTCTGCAGAGCTGGCGGTGGCTGGATGGGACGTGGTGTGTGTGTGGGAAAGGGCAGCTCTGCAGGGGAGAGCCAGGAAACGCAAGGAGCTTGCAGAGGACAGACAGCAGGCCCGGCCCAGCCCAGGGGCCCTCAGGGACTGACAGAGCCTGCAGCGGGCACCTGCCGACTTTGACCTTGCCCTGCAAGCCCCACCCGAAGTCAGATCTGGCCGCAGCCCTACCCGACAGTTGCCTGAGTGACAGGCGGACACCTGCCCCTACCTGGCCTGAGCTTGGGGCGCTCCCACGGGGCTCCATCAGGGCACCTGGCGCCTAGCGCGCGCTCCAGAGAGCTGCATGGAATGAGGGTGTGTCTTCCCACGGTAGGTCATAGGGTTCCTTCGTGTGACTCAGCGTGGCTGGAGGAGATCCCTGAATGTGGCAGAGTTGGGAGAAGGCAGAACTCTGCACGGAGACATGGAGACTCCACCCCTTTGCCCGACTCCTCCCACTCCCAAGCCCCACGGCCACCTAGCTGCCAAGTGTCCAAGGGAACAAAGTCCAAGCTGAAGATCCAGATCTTTCCACAGCGAGGAAACTCAGCCTCAGAGAGGGACGGCTCTCGCCTGAGGTCACACAGCAAGCCCACCGTCTGAACCCGTGGCTCAACACCACCTCTCCTGCGTGTCTGAGGCCAAGCCGCTTCCCCGGGACAGGCATCAGCTGATTCTTCAGGCAAGTGGGCGTCGCTTGGGTGCTGGTGGAGCTGGAAGGAGAGGACGTGGGCAAGGGCTTCCAGGAGTCCCCTGCTCCACGCAGGTCCTCTCTAATCTCCCCTCTCAGAGGAGCTGAGGCGGAGCCGCAGGCTTGGAGCTGTGGGTGGCCTGACCCCTGACGTGTTGCCTGGCAACACCGGGCCGTGAGTGGCCCTTCCCGGGGCAGCAGAGTACCTCCAGCGGGACGCGCAGTGCCTTGCTGGTCTGGGGGCAAATGACAGCCACGGGCCTCCTGCCTTGGGCTCCCCCAGCCTCCACATGCTTGGGAGAAAAGCACAGAGGCTGCCACGGCCCGTCGGCTCCTCAGTGGGCCTCACCAGGGCCATGCACCCCGACTCTCCGCCCCGTTAGGCAGCGACTGAGCAGCCACCCCACCTGCCTCAGCAAAGTGGCACAAACAGCCTCATTAGCCGGCTAACTAGAGCCCAGGGGCCGGGCCAGAGGCGCCCCTACTCAGTCCCGGTGTGTAAGTGCTTGTGTAAGTGCCTTGAAGGGAGGACCCCGTGGTGTGTGCCATAGTACTTGCCCAGATATATTTTTAAATTTTTTCCCCCACACCACATGGCTTGCAGGATCTTAGTTCCCCGGCCAGTGGGGATGGAACCCAGCCCACAACGCTGAAGCACCAAGTCCTAAGCACTGCATGCACGCTGGGTCACTTCAGTCGTGTCCAACCCTGCAACCCCGTGGACTGTAGCCGGCCAGGCTCCTCTGTCCCTGGGATTCTTCAGGCAAGAATACTGGAGTAAGGTGCCATGCCCTCCTCCAGGGGATCTTCCTGACCCAGGGATCAAACCCATGTCTGTTATGTCCCGTACATTGGCAGGCGGGTTCTTTTCCACTAGTGCCTCCTAGGAAGCCTCTTAACCACTGGATCACCAGGCAGTTCCTTGTATTTCACACCAGCTTCTATCGTTCCTCCAAGAGAGGCTCCCTTCCATGCTGGCCCTCCTCCTAGGGTCAGGCCCTCTGCCTGGTGGCCTCTCAGAAGTCACAGGTTCAGCACCTGCCTGGGCGGACAGCACCAGGCCTGGAATCCGTCTCTCGGAGCCTGGGTTGGAATTTGTCCTGTGGGGTGATAAGGCCCCCCTCACAGGCTGGGCACAGTGGAAGCGTGCACTTCAAGCCCCTGTGACNCCCGCCACATTCCTCTGTCCATGGAATTTTTCAGCCAAGAACACTGGAGTGGCTTGCCATTTCCTACTCCAGAGGATCTTCCCAACCCAGGGATCGAACCAGGGTCTCCTGTGGCTTCTGCATTGCAGGTGGGTTCTTCAGCGCTGAGCCACATGAGAAGGCCTTGGAAGAGGTCCCTAGAGGAGCTAAACTCATAGAGACACAAAGCATAACCGTGGTTGCCAGGAGCTGAGGGAGGGGCAAATGGGGCGTTTGCATTTGATGGGCATGGAGTCTCAGTTTGGGGAGATGAGAAGTTCTGGGGGACAGTGGCAATGGTTACACACCAGTGTGAACAGATAACGTGCTGAACTTTACACCTGACGTGGCTCGGGTGGTAAACTGTATGATACGTGTATCTTACCACAGTAAGAATAAAGGAGAACCAAAGCTCTCAAACATTCTATAAAGAAGAGAAATAAAAGCATAAAAGAGAAAAGATCATCACTGTTTATAGGTAATGTAATTGTTCAAAAGCAAGCAAAACAAAGCAAAAAAATGTATATATATATATATATATATTTAATAAGAACATTTAGCAAATTTGCTGGATACAAAAATCAATATTCCAAACTCAATTGCATTTCCATACACTGACATCAACTACAATCAGTAAGAAAACATAAAGTTTAAATGCTATTTATAATATCAGAATATATATATATATATATAGTACCCAGGAATAAAACTGAGAAGAAGTATGTAAACACTTTACAGGAAAATTATTAACTCTTTTTTTAAAGACATTACAGAAAATCTAAGTAAAAGGAAAGATATGCTGTATAATTCTTAAAGATGTCAAATTTCCCAAACCTGATGAGAAGATTTAATACAATTACAGACAAAAAAATCCCAACAAGTTTTTCATGGAACTTGGAAACCAGTTTTCAGTTTTATGTTTCGCACATGACTGAGATGAGCTAAGACAGTCCTGGAGGAGAGCCATGAGCCGGGGAGCTGGCCCCACCGAACGCCAATAGTTACGATAAAGCTGAAGCCATTAGACCATTCGGCATAGATTCTGGGGTGGACAAAGAGGGCAACAGAAGAGAACGAGAGCACAAGTAAACACATATTTGTGGAAACTTGAAGCACAGTTTGCAAGGGAGTAAGCCGTGCAGATCGATGAACAAAGACGGAGCTTTCATGAAATGCTGGAAACTGGCTAAACAAACCCCTACCTCACATGGTTAGAAATAAATTTCCAGTGATTAAAGACAAAAGATGAAAAGCATAACTAAAAAGGCTATGGGATATAAAATTTTTTCTCAAGCAAGAGCAAACAACAAAGGAAAAATCTGACAAATTCAACTATATTAAAATTAAGAAAAGCAATTCCTTAAAAGAAACCATAAAGAACGTGAAAAGAGAAGTCACAGACTGGCATAAAATATTTGCAACACGTCTAACTGACAAGAGGCAGCACACAAAACATGTAAGGGACTCCTATGAATCAATATGACAAGGCAAACAGTCTAACAGAAAAAACAATGGTCAAGACGTAGGAACAAGTGTGTCCCAGAAACAGAAACACACAGGCTCGTGAGTATCTGGAAAAGCCCCGCATCACCAGCAGTTATGGACACGCCTGTCTAAAATCCTGCAGGGGATTCTGTGTCAGATCACAGGCTGAGCGTGTGCGTCCCATTATCTTTCCTCCAAACTCCCCCTAAAACTATAGCAATGAGCATTTCTCATGACATAAATCATTAGGGATAGAAGGACAGAACAGGAGAGAAAAACAACCAGATTCTAGAAGCTGAAAAGCATGTGAACAAGTGGTAACTGCCTTAGCGGACCAGAGGAAGAGAAATTCTAGGCGAACAAGGGGAGAAACTGTGACTTAACCCGGTTTGTTCCCAAGACTACTCAAATATTCAGGAAGTGGTGGTAGCAGGTGTTTCTGGGGCTGGGGATGCAGAGGGGGGTGGCAGAACCCGACCAAAGCGAGGTAAGGGCAGTGCCAGGGCACAGAATTAACGGTGTGGCATCAAAGCCATGGGGAAAGCAAGCCAAGGCCACAGAGAGAGGCCACCACACGCGCAGCAGAACAACTAAGACAGAAAATGACGCCCAGACGCAGGCAAGGCTGCTGCAAACGGGGTCCCTCATACACCGCTGATGGGAATATAAAATGGTAAAAACACTCTGGAAAATAATTTGCGGTTTCTTACACAAACAAACATACACTTACCATGTGACCTAGCAGTTGCGCTCCGGGGCCTTTGTCCCGGATGAATGAAAACTGATGTTTGTGTAAAAAAATCTGTTCATAATTGTTCACAGCAGCTGTATGCATCATAGCCAACAACTAGAACAAGCTAAACGACCCCCAACAGGTGAACGGTTAAACACGATGGTACAGCCGTGGAACAGCCCCAGAAAGGAGCTGGCTATCGACACACAAAGCGATCTGAATGGTTCTCAATTATGCCGAGCGAAAAAAGGTCAGCTTCCAAGTTCACATGCTGTCCGATTCCATTTACGTAGTATCATAGAAATGACAAAATTATACGGATGAAAAATAGATAGTTGGTTGCCACGAGTTAGGGATGGTCGTGGGGGTGGGGTGGATGGAAGGCTTGACTTATAGAGGTGACATGAGGGAGATTTCATGGCAAGGGACAAGTCTGTGTCTTGATGATGGTGCAGTGAAGGGCACGTTTGGAGATCAAGAAAACAATGAACTCAGCCTTTAGAACAGCAGCATGGAGACAAGAAAACAGTGGAGCAATGCCTTCATAATTCTGAAGGAAATGGATTTCCAACCCACATTTCCATATCCAAACCCACTGGCAATCAACTGTATGGATGGAATAAAATTGTTTTCAGAGATACAACGTAAAGAAGGCTAACTGCCAAAAACTGATGCTTTTGAAATGTGGTGCTAGAGAAGACTCTCTCTCTCTCTCTCTCTTTTTTTTTTTTCTGGAGAAGACTCTTGAGAGTCCCTTGGATAGCAAGGAGATCAAACCGGTCCATCCTAAAGGAAATCAACCCTGAATAATGGAAGAACCGATGCTGAAGCTGAAGGTTCAATACTTTGGCCATCTGATGTGAAGAGTCAACTGACTGGAAGAGACTCTGATGTTTGGAAAAACTGAAGGCAAAAGGAGAAGAGGGCGACAGAGAATGAGATGGTTATATAGCATCACCAACTAATGGACATGAATCTGAGCAAACTCCGGGAGACAGTGGAGGCGAGAGGAGACCGGCGTGCTGCAGTTCCTGAGGCCACAAAGAGTCAGACGCGACTTCATGGCTGAGCAGCAACAAGGGAAGCCCACGTCTCGAACAACTTACCTCCTGTGTGCCTTTCCTCAATAAATCACACGTGGATATGGGGGTAAGCACGGAAGCCACAAGATCCAGAAAACATAAGTAAAGGGACTCTCAGGACATACAAGGCAACCAGTCTGGACCGGAGGAGCATTTTCAGGAGACTGACACATTGAGGGTTGTTCGCGTTAGGATTTCTATGGATGAACCAACTTTTTATCTTCACTTATAACCACAGGAGAATGGTTCCCACCAAAACAAGACAGTAAACCAGGAAGGCACGAATGGGATTCAGGAAACAGGCTCCCACCCAGGAGAAAGGCGAGACGCCAGCAGAAGCCAATGCCAGGGTGCCGCTCTCCTCCGCCCAGAGATCGGGCAGGCGGGTCAGAGGAGAAAGAGAGCTCTAAGCAGAGAGCCTCCCGGAGCAACTAACATGGGAAAGGGCATCGAAAGGGCATCGGGAAGTGTAGGAAGAATGAGCAACAAATATTAGCAAATGAAAAAGCAAGGCGACTGATAACTTTAGGAAACACAAAGAGTAAGAAAGGAAACACCTGAAGTATGCTATAATGCTAAGTTAAGCTATGATTGTACACATAGAGCGAGATCTTCATCAACAGACTCCATCTGGCTCAACCAAAAACTGTAATGTAACTATCTCAGGAAGAGTAGAGAGGGGAGAGAGAGGAGGTGTCAGAATTTGAGGGCTAAAGCATCACAATGAAAAGTCACGCTCTGAAAGCGTTATCACTTAGTCGTGTCTGACTCTTTTGCGACACTAAGGTCTTTTTGTAGCCTGCCGGGAATAGGAAATCTTAAAACTTTATCTCTTACATTGATTAATCAAAAGTAGAAGGATTGATAGGTAGGTTGAAATATAGAAAGATGTGGGCCGTGAAAGCCAGAAAAGTTATCGTAAGAGCTAATGATGGCTGAGTCTGGAAGGATCAAGGGAGGGAGGATCAGTGAACTGCCGTGATTTGTCTAAGATGTTTAATGCCCTTGAGTCTGAATTTTCGCCTTTTCCTGGAAGAGGATTACAGCATGGTAGTCACGGTGCGGGGCCGTGAGCTGGAGCTCCCAGTCGGCCGTGCAGTCACTGGGTAAACAGCTGATACTCTCACAGCCCTTCTGTTTATCACGCCCAGTATAGTGCCTAATAAATTACACGAGAAACCCAGCGTGCTGTGCTTAGCTGCTCAGTCCTGCCCGACTCTTCATGACCACACAGACCATTTAGCCCACCAGGCTCTTCTGTCTGTGAGGATTCTCCAAGCAAGAATACTGGAGTGGGTTGCGCTACCCTCCTCCAGAGGATTTGCATTGCAGGTGGATTCTTTAACATCTGAGCCACCAGGGAAGCCCAAGAATACTGGAGTGGGTAGACTATGCCTTCTCCAGGGGATCTTCCCAACTTAGGAATCAGACCATGGTCTCCTCCACTGCAGGCAGATTCTTTACCAGCTGAGCTACCAGGGAAGCTTGAAGAAACCCAAACTTTATGATAAAAATAGCCTTTGTGTCAGATGATTTTGCCCAACTGTAAGCAAATATTCTGAGCACATTTAAGGTAGGTTAGGCTAAGCTTAACAATCTTCCCCAGTGGCTCAGATGGGAAAGCGTCTGCATACAGTGCGGGAGACCTGGGTTCAATCCCTGGGTGGGGAAGATCTCCTGGAGAAAGAAATGGCACCCCACTCCAGTACTCTTGCCTGGAAAACCCCATGGACGGAAGAGCCTGGTAGGCTGCAGTCCATGGGGTTGCAAAGAGTCGGACACAACTGAGCAACTTCACTTTCACTTTCAGGCTAAGCTATGACGTACAGCAGGTGAGGTGCGTTTTCGACTTTATTTTCAACTTAGGATGGGTTTATCATGACAAAGGCAGTGACAGAGGATAAGATGGTTGGATGCAACGTCAACTCAATGGACTTGGGTCTGAGCAGACTGCAGGGGATAACGAAGGACAGGGAAGCCTGGCGTGCTGCAGTTCCGGGACCGCCGAGTCAGACGCAACTGAGCGACTGAAAACCACAAACCCCACGGTAAAGGAAGCTCTGTACACGCGTTTGCCGCTTGGTTTCGTTCACCACAGGCAAGTTCTACAGTATCCAATTGATTGTACTGTATTTAACTTGCGTTTGTGTGTTAATTTAAAACAAAGCAACAAAATGCCATTTTACTACAACAAAACTGCTCAAGTTAAAAAGTAGGCGGATTCCAGGTACTGGAGAGGATGTGGGACAGCAGGAGCTCTCAGCCAAGGGAGCCGGAGTCACAGCTACTTTGGAAAACCGTTCACCGTTCTGAGTAAAGGTGATCTGCGGAGAAGGCGATGGCACCCCGCTCCAGCACTCTTGCCTGGAAAATCCCATGGACGGAGGAGCCTGGAAGGCTGCAGTCTGTGGGGTTGCTGAGGGTCGGACACGACTGAGCAACTTCACTTTCACTTTTCACTTTCATGCATTGGAGAAGGAAATGGCAACCCACTCCAGCGTTCTTGCCTGGAGAATCCCAGGGACGGGGGAGCCTGGTGGGCTGCCGTCCGTGGGGCCGCACAGAGTCGGACACGACTGAAGCGGCTCAGCAGCAGCAGCAGCATATAACTCCGCACCTGGTGGCGTGTCTAGAGCGATGCCCCCTAACCTTTTCCACGTGTGCAGAAAGGGACAGTGGACTAGGTGGAGTAGGTGGGCCAAGCGGCTCCAGGACTCCGGGCCGGCCAGGAGGGCAGCCCAGACTGCCCCAGCCCCCGCTCAGCTACTCAAGCACCGCGGGGCTCCGTCACTCAGATGCATCCCAGTCACTGCAGCCAGCGGGCTCCTCCAGAGAGAGGCGCACGCCCGTGCTCCTAAACCAGGCTGATCGCCGCAGCCCTGTGATAGCAAATAGCCCCGAGACGACGCAGCGTCCATGCGCAACAGCGTTGACCAACACACCGTGATGGAGCCACACGCCGGAACAGCAAAGAGCAGGCCAGACTCTTGATGACACCACAGCATGAAAATGGACGGATCTCACGCATGTGATATTGACCAGAAGAAGCAAGATACAAGGGGCACATGTGAGGGAAGACTGTATTTATGTAGAGTTTAAAAGGCAGCTAAAACTATATATTTTGGGGGACTACAAGTATAAATGGCAAACATGATATAGAGAAGCAAGGGAAAGATGAAAATAAATTCAAGCTAGTGTTACCTGGGGGAGGGGCTGCGGTGTGGAAGGCAGTGTGAGCAGTCTTGAGCAACCTGTGCTTGAAGGGAGATTTTCTTTTTCATCATGAGTGGTGGCTACACAGGAGCTCACATTAGAATTGTTTTTATAATTGTTGTCATTCTTATTACTCTTTAAAATATTTTTTCTCAGGGGTATAATTCTAGGGCATGCATAGGTTCTGTGTGTGTGTGTGAGTGTGTGTGTGCATGCACGCACGTGTGTGTTCAGTCATATCCAACTCTTGCGACCCCGTGGACTGTAGCCCCCCAGGCTCCTTTGTCCATGGGATTCTCTACGCAAGAATACTAGGGTGGGTTGCCATTTCCCACTCCAGGGGATCTTCACCACGCAGGCACTGAACCCCCATCTCTTGCGTCTCCTGCGCTGGCAGGCAGATTCTCTACCAACTGTGCCACCTGGGAAGCCCCAGGCACAGATTCTAGCTGTCACTAACATCTACACTCCCTTTCTTCTCAAGTAATAGAAGGCTCAGTTTTTAGCTGAGCACGTGGCCACCAGGAATAAAGACTGAATTTCCCAGTCCTATTTGCAATACAATCAGTTCAGCCATGTTCCTCTTACAATGGAAATAAGAGGAATTTGTGTGTATAACTCCTGGGAAGTGTTCTTATTGGGGAAAGGGAAGGTGTGCCGTTCTTTATCTCTTCCTCCCTGTTGGCTGAAATGTGATGCGATGGCTGGAGCACCAGCAGCCATCTTGGACATGGTGTGCCCTCAGGAATGACAGCCATACACAGTGGAGGCAGAGTGTCCAAGGGACCCAACACAGCGCCCACCGCGATGGCCCTGGGCCGGCCCCTCAGGCTTCACAACAGGAGGAGAAGTATACCCTGCCGAACTCATGATCATTCGGTTATATCCGGGCAGCCTAACCCTAATCTGGTGTAAGAGGGAGACGCAGCAGGAAATTCTATAAAGTCAGAGCAGGACTTGAGGCCACTACCTCCCCCTCCCGCAGCTGCGGGGCTCTGCATTTATCTGCTGTTTGGTCTTCAGAGAAGCCCTATGGGGGCACATGTCTCCCCTGGATCAGAAGGGGAAACCAAGCCCCACAAGCACGTGCACCCCAGGCGGGCCTCTCGTTTTTCTCCAAACAGATGCTTTCCTTCCATGTTCCAGAAGTTCAGGGCCCAGCAGAAGGCAGCAGTTGGCACGGGGACATCTCTGGGACCCTGGTGAAGGTGTGTCTGCCCCTGTGGCCCGGGCCTCTGGGAATGGAAGGCAGTGAAGCCCCAGAGCGAGGCTGGTTCCAGCCTCAGGCCCGCCCGCACCAGGTGACCCCAGGCCATGTCTCATTCCTCAGGATGGCTCTCCACGGGCTCACGTCCAGAGCTGGGGCCGAAGCTTGGCCCATGAGCACTTCTGGTTGGTAGTGGAGGGCCCTGGGGGGCGGCTGGCCTGGGGTGGAGAAGTTTGGCACAGGGCCCGGGAGAGAGGGGCTGACCGGAAGAGAGCAGCGTCCAACTCGCTGCAGCCTTTGTGCGCCTCCCTTTGGGGGCGGGCGGGGCGGGGCCAGTCTCCCTTTCCTCACTGCAGGGATGGGGCGTGCACGTCCCTCATTCTAGGGCTCCTTCAGGCTGTGTGTGCTCCGACCTGGGCTGGGCTCTGTGCCAGGCACCAGGAGGGCTCAGCGGGGAGAAAGGGAAGAGGAGCCGGGTACACAGAGCCCAGGGCTGGAGACTGGGGAGCCTGGGGAGCCTGGGGGAGCCTGGGGAGCCTGGTGGTACCTGGAAGAGCCTGGGGAACCTGAGGGGTGGTTTCTGGGGAACTTGGAGGAGCCTGGGGGTGGAGATCCTGGAGGAGCCTGACGTACTGGGCAGACTGGGGTCTCATTCCATCACCAGCACACACCAACTGGCTGTCTGATGCCGGGCAAGTCCATTTAAGACTCTGTGCCTGTTTGCGGGCACGGGAAACAGACCTGGGCCCTTGAAGCATCCGATAGATGGCAGCCCCGTGGAGAAGCCTGGGTTAGTGCCCAGCGCTGCTGCACAGCGTGGGGACCTGGCAGAGGGCAAGTGCCTGGCAGTGGAGCACGGGGCACACAGAGCAGGTGCCCAAGCTGCATGACTTGAGGACAGTGGGGGGACAGCGGGGCCACAGGGAGGATGCGGGCTGGGACCACACGTGTGTGGCTGACTCTGGAGGGGCACTGGGTAAGACTGCACCCACGGGAGGAGAGGGGCCAAGGAAACCGAGTGACCGGCCTGGACATGGCCCCCCATGCCAGCTGGGCGCCAGAGCCCACCCTGCCTCACCCCCTTGGCGCACTCTGCTGCGAGGCTCGGCCGGCACTGCCCAGACTCTGACACCAGCGGCTTTTGTCCCAGGATTTATTTTTCCATCAGACGGATATCAGAGTCTCTTCACGTGGTGCTCTCCCGCGTCAGCAAAATAAAGATGCAAATAACCCCCCTGACCCGCTCCTGGGGCCACCGAGGAGGAACGCAGCGCCGGCCGCCCCCGCCGCACGTGGAGGCTTTGAATTTTAAATTTCATTTTCCCATCGCTTTTCAATAAATGCTTTTCCCCGTGATGGCTCGAGTCCTGACCTTATAATGCCTGAGTTAAAAGGCAGTGTCTTGTTTCCAGCTGCAGATAATTTACTTTTGAATGGTCCAATTACACGGCAGCCGGGGCTCTGCCTGGCCGCGCGGAGACAGGCCGTTTGCAGGGAGATAACGCCGTCGCCTCAACATCTGAGTCGTCTGACCTGGGCCTGTCCTCTGGGCGGGGCTGGCGGGCGGGGCCCGGGCCTCTAAGGAGCCTTGACAGGCGCATCCCTGGAGGGGACCCCTGTGCCCTCCTCACCCTCAGGCTGAGGCCAGCTCCGAGCAGCAGGTGACCCCTGCTGGCACAGCCGGCAGGACCCTGGTGAGGCCGTGGGCGGCACACTGCCTCATTCTTCCCGCCGCCTGCCTCTCTGCAGCCTGGAGGCCGCCAGTGAGTGAGAGCTGCCTGCCCAGGGAGACGTTAATGGAGGCGTGAAATACAGCATCATGCTTTTGAAAGAAGCGTGACATCTGACCTAGCGCTAGCCCCGATTCGTTATAACAAGGCGGCTTTATGAATTTCACGTCCAGGTCACAAAATCTGAACCAACTGTCCGTGCCTTCAAATCTCTTTCAATGAAACTGAAGCATTTTGCTTTTCTCTAATGTTTTTTTCCTGGGCGGGGGGAATGTGGGCTCCTTCCTGGTTTTGCTTCAGAGAATGTCTAGATCTGGGTGATCCCATTTAGAGCCTAAAGAAAAATTCCTAACCCTTCTTCCAGGAGAGGAAGGAAAGGACAAAGCCACTCTGGGCCTGTCCACGGTGTAAGAATGTGTCCGTCTCCAGAAACCAACAGGACCTCCTGAATTTTAAACCCAGATACTCTTCCCTTTGAATTTCCTCTTACAAACAAATCTGAATTATTGACAAAAAGAGGAGACGAAGCTTCCCCAGCCCCTGGCAAGTGTGCGATGAGGGGTCACCACCTGCTTCATCCTGGACTGTTCTGTCCTTTGTCACGGGGACACTCGGGTGGTCGGCCGCAGCAGGGACCAGGGTGAAATCCTTGACCGACTGCAGACCATCCTGAAACTTCAGTTCGGCTCCCAGGACCCTGGGGTTTCCCACGTCAAAACTGAAGCCTGCGGAGGGCCCAGTGAAGGGGGCTGGGCTCCAGGAGGTCAGGGGGGCTCCGGGGGGTACGAGCCAGCCTGCCCCCTGCCTCTCTTCTCAGTGCTTCTTTAGCCCGCAAGATGCAGCACTGCACTGCAAGCCCACCCGCACCCGCCTTGGTGCTGAAGCCCCTCGTGCACAGGGGGCCCTGGCACAGCTCGGGGTCTCCAGGCTGGTGGCCGTTAAGAGGACGGGAGGGACATCCCCGGAGGCTCTGGTCTCGCTTCTGGTCAATTCAAAGGCTGCCGTGGAAAAGCGGCTCAGTTCAAACCGCGGCTGCCGCTCGAGCGTGTCTGCACGCCAGGCGCTGGGTCCTGCGTCTCAGACGCTGGATTTACCGGCAGTGTGTCAGAGGTGGCTGCAAATGTCCTGCCCCTGTCCGTGGGGAGGCAGAGTTGACTTCTCCCTCCCCTTCAGTCTGGGGCCACGTGGAAAGGCCACTTGGAGGAGCCATAAGGAGAGCGAGGGAGAGGCGCTGGGACCAGGGGGAACACAAGTGAGAACAGAAGGCGCCAAGACCCTGGGGCAGACAAGTCGGTGGGGCTGCAGCCCTCCGGCTCAGCTGCCCTATGCCCGCCCAGCGCGGAGGGAGGAACCCCGCAGACGCCACCACCGGCTCAGAGCCGAGCTGTCCGTGGGGCCTGGCACCCATGGGGTCCACACCCCATGAAAGGAAGCAGCTGTCTGCGGCAGCAGGCTCTGTCCCCGTCGAGAGAAGCTTGGGGGGCTCAGAGGTGTCCCGGCTGCCGGCGGAAAGGAAAGGTGAGAGGGGCCGAAGTGATGCAGGCCGAACGGGGGCGGAGAGGTCGCGTGACCCGAAAGGGCACAGGCAAGATGTTCCTGGGTGTCTGGGGAGGGCGGCCGGGGAGGCCCTCGCTCTGTGTGATGGTTAGCTGGGTTTGGTGCTGCCCTCTCTTGGGACGGAGGTGCCCGGGAGGCCCACCACTGATCAGGGATTCAGAAGCACAAGCCCCACGACCAGCAGCCCTCGTCCCCCCCGCCGGCCTCAGCTGCACCTGCTTCCCGTGAGGCTTCCGTCCATGGGAGGCCCACCGCGGGCCACCCAAACTGCCAGGGAAGGAAGAGGACACCATGCTGCCCCAGGAAGGCTGGACACGCAGCTCTCCTTCCAGAATCGAGTAGCTCGGCTCCCACGGGTACCAGGACCCACGCATCTGGGGCCCCCTCCAAGCGCTCACGTTGACAGGAGAGCAAGGGGCTTCTCCTGCAGCTGAGCTGGGGGGCTGAGGCCTGGGGGGCTGGTGTCCCACCCACCCCTCTGACCGTATGCGGGTGAATGATAAAAGAGGTGGGACCCGTGCAGAACCAGCTTATGGAAGTCCCGCCTGGAGTGTTCTCTCTGGGGCTGCAGACCACCTTCCTCACAGGGCTCATCAGAAGCACTGACCTCTGCTCCAAGGCTCCGCCCACGCGAGGCTCCACCCAGATAAGGCTCCACCCAGATAAGGCTCCACCCACACAAGGCTCCGCCCCTTCACCACTGCTGGGGTCTGGGGCAGCCTGGCCTCCTCAAGCTCCTCTTCTGTACAGAGGCCCCAGCTTCCCCAGACCACGGCCCCGGCACTCTCTCGCCCACTGGAGTCACCTGTCCTGAGCTCACCTGTCCCGGCCTCAAGGCACAGGTGAGATGACAGGGCCGAGGAGGAGGGGCCCCTGTGCCTCCCAGGCCAGGCCTTCTGAATACCACAGGGGTCAGGGGTCAGGATGGAGCACTCCCGGGAGGCAGCAAGGTGTGGGGCCCACAGAGGCCTGGGTGGGGTGCAGGGGGTGCTGGTCAGGACAGTGACAGAGACGTGAGGGGCAGAGACCCCACGTCCTCAGAGCTCGCTGGCCCCCGAACAGAGAGCACCTCCGGGACAGTGGGAGGAGGGGGAAGGGAGGGCGGCCCAGGCCAGGCCCCGGGGGCTCACCTGGCCCCCAGGCCCACCGTCCCAGGCCACACCTCCCCTGCATCCCCGGCAGCTGGCTGCTCCTCCCTGCACCCCCTGCCTGACCCCCCCCACCTGCTCCGGGACCCCAGAGGGCTCACCCAGGGGCTGCCGGCCTCTGCCCACTGCCCACTGCCGTCTCCACATCCCTACTGGCACGTTTACGAAATGGTCAAAAGGCGACCACAGATTTCTCCTACAAATCTATGCACACATACACCACCTCCCCCAACCCGCGCGCACACACACACACACACACACACCACCACTCCCACAACCCGCGTGCGCACACACACACACACACACACCACACACCCCACCAACCCACGCACACACACACACACCACACACCAGACACCCCGCCAGCCCACGCACACACATACACATACACCAGCCACCCCGCCAGCCCGCGCGCGCGCGCGCACACACACACACACACACACACCACGCCCCCCGCTCACTTTCCCAGCAGCAGTTCACAGCACTGTGACCCACTGACTCTGCCAGCCCTGGGTCACCCGTGACCTCTCTCTCCCCCCCTCCCCCACCCACTTCTAATCCATGAGCAGAGCCTGCCGACTCGGCTTCAAGTCCATGGACCCCAGTACCTCCCCGGCCCCACGACTGAGCCATCGGCACCACCAAGCCTCCCGGCTGCAGGCTTCGTCCTGCGTCCTCCGCGCGGGCTGAGCGTCCCGGGGCCTACACCGTGCTGCCCTTTGCAGACTGAGCCAGAGCCAGGTCCTGGGCCAGCAGGCCCCCCTGCCTCTCCGCCCCAGCCGCTCCGCTGCAGAGCCCGCCTGCCTCCAGGAAGACGTCCAGCCGCTCCGCCTGTCCTCTGCCTTGTTTTTCCCAAACCGCGAGGCCCCAGCCCCGGGACCTCGCCACCAGCACTGGCACTGAGGGCCCCTGTGCCACCCCTCTGACCTCCCAGCACGGCCTCGCCTCCCCTGGTTGTGTGGGCCTCCCAGAGTCCTCGCTGACCCCCGGCCCCCACCAGCTGATGCTCCAGAGATAAATACCCCTTATCCTGCTCCTGCTGCCATGGAAGCCTGAGCCCCTGGGGCAGGGCCCTTAAGTTCTCTGAAGGAATCCCTTCTGGCCTGGCCCGAAATCAGCAAGCCGGCTTCTGGGGTGGCTGCATGTTCCCGAGGAGTCAGCTCCCGCTGTCAGAGAGGAGGCTGTGGAGACTGGACGAAATAGCCCTCTGCCCCACCAGGGGCCGCGATGGCCTTGTTTATCTTCTCTCTCATTCGGCGAGACAAAACTCACCCCCCACCCCGCACCCACTACGGAAGGAAGCCAGGCTGCTCCCACATTTCCAGACTCTGCCCCTTGGCCATCAGAACAGCTTTCAGGAACACCCCTCATCCTCCCCAACCCCCTAGCCCCCAGACACACACCCACACCCCACCCATCCCCACCACGTTCAGGACTTTCTATTTCCTTCAGATGCAGGAGGTCCTGGCCTGAAAGCGGTTTGTCAGGCCTGGGAGTTGGACGGGGGCTTCTCGCCTTCATATCACCTTTGGGTTTACACATCTGCTGCGTCAGAGATATGAACACGGTTCACAGGCAGAAATGCAAATGGCCCTGAGACTTCCCCATAAGAAGAGAAATGCAAGTGCAGGCCAGACAGGACACCATTCCCCACCTATCAGATCGGCGGAAATTCACAAGGCTGACAGCGTTCTGCTGGCGAGGCTGTGGGGAGGGGCGCCCTTAGACAAAGCTGGCGAAGCAAAAAGGCCCAGCTCCCACCCAGGGAGATGGACAAAGCTGCGAAATGCAATTACCCTTTCCGACAGCCACCTGCTCCAAGGAACCTGCCTCAGACACACGGCGGGGCACACAGAGCGTGGGACCGTTAGCAACAGCCGAAGACTGCGGTCACCCCGCGCGCCCGGCATCAGGAGCTGACTGGTGGCTGAATAGAATGTGTCCCGGGATGGAACAGCGTCCCCGGAAATGTGCAATGAGAAGGGTCCCTGCATCCCGCTGAGGCCTCTTCAAAAGCGAGGTGCGGAGCTGTGAGATTCCTGTGTCTCCTTTGTTCAAGAAAACAGGAGAATAAACCCAAACTGAATGGAAACAGTCACAGATGAGGGGAGGTGGGGGCAGGCAGGGAAACCCAGCTTCTCCAAACGTCCCCTTCCTCGTCGTTTGGACTTCAGAATCTGGTAAATATTTCAAATAACTGTAAGAGCTTCTGCTCTGTGACAGACGCCGTTCAGAGAGAGAGGTCAAGTCACAGGAAATCGTTGCAAAACACCTGAGAAAAGACTGCTGTCAGAAATACAGCGGGGCCTTGGTATCCACAGGGCCTGCATCCGAGGATTCAACCCCAAACCCAGGATCGAAAACTTGTTTTAATTCCATAAAATTCTGAAAAGCAAAAAAATGAATCTGCTCCTCAGCAACACCTATCTATGTACGTATCATTTGCACATCTTTGGGGAGAGGTCACAGGTCACACACCAACACGACACCGCTTTACAGAAGGGCTTTGAGTGGCCGTGGGGTTAGGCATGGCGGGGGGGGCTGGGGGACAGTTCTGGAATCGGTTCTCTGTGGACATCTTCTAGGACTGTTTCCAAAAGTACTTAAAGCCTGGGAACTCTGCTGGTGGTCCAGTGGTTAAGACCATGCTTCCACTGCAGAGGGCATGGGTTCAAGCCCCGGTCAGGGAAATAAGGTCCTGCAGGCCACACAGCACAGCCAGTAGAGGAAAAAAATACTTAAAACCTAATAAAAATGAGGAAACAGAGCCCAATTAAAACAGGGGCTAAAGCCCTACATAGACACCTCCTCCGAAGATATACAGGTGGCAAGTAAGCACGTGAGAAAATGCTTGATATTATGTCATGAGGTGATTGCGAAGTAAAACAGCAAGGAGCTGCCACGCCACACCTGTTAAATGGCAAACGGCCGCAACATCAGCGGCGTCGGAGGCTGGCGAGGATGCGGGCACCTGGGACTCTCATTCGCTGCGGGCGCAATGCTGCTCCGGAGTGCAAACCAGTGATTTTGTGGCGAGCTAAACCTCCTCGTACCATACGAGCCAGCAACTATGCTCCTTGGTGTTTACACAAAGGAGGTGAAAGCGCACATTAACACAGGAAACCAGCACCCGGTGTTCATAGCAGCTTCATTCTTAATTGCCAAACCTTTGAAGCAACCAAGATGCCTTCAGTAGGTGAGTGAATAAGCAAACCGAAACCTCCAAACAATGGAATATGTTCCAGCCCTGAAACGAAATGAACTATCAGGCCGTGAAAAGTCACTGCACGTGGCCAAGTGAAAGACGCCAATCAGAAAAGGCTCCGTGCTGTGTGATTCCAGCTAGGACGTTCCGGGAAAGGCAGACCTAGAGAGTCAGTGAAAAGCTCGCACTGGGGCTGGGGCTGAGGGGGGTGCCAAGGCAGCGCACAGAGGGTTTGGGGGAAGGGGAGCTGTTCTGTGGGATTCCATGAGACCGGCCGCCTGTCACCACACGTTTGTCAGAGCCCACAGAACATACCGCTCCGAATGAGCCCGACTATAGACTCTGCCCCTTGGGCGACGGTGACAAGTCAGGATAGGTTTGTCTTTCCTAACAAATGAACCACACTAACGCAGATGTTAGTAACAGGGGAATAATAGGGGCTGGGGAGGGGTACATGGGAATTCTGTGCTTTCTCATCAATTTTTCTGTAAACCTAAAACAGCTTTTTTAAAAAAGTCTATTAGTTAGAAAAAAATCAATAAAATGAAGAAATGCAAAAAATTAAGTTGTAATAATAAAGAAATCTCTAGAAATCAAAATGAAAACAAAATGAATCTGTGTATCAAGTCAGTAGCTGAACCACACAGAAGAGATTTATTTTGAGTGACTTTAAAACACAGTCATTTGGCTATCCCAATTGGGACATACCCTAAGGACAAAAGTAGCAATAAAGAAATATTCATATATATTCCGACTCTTTGTGACCCCATGGACTGTAGCCTACCAGGCTCCTCATCCATGGGATTTTCCAGGCAAGAGTATTGGAGTGGGTTGCCATTTCCTTCTGCAGGGGATCTTCCCAACCCAGGGATTGAGCCTGTGTCTCCTGCATTGTAGGCAGACGCTTTACCATCTGAGCCACCAGGGAAGTCCATTCATATATGGTAAGATAGATGAGTCAGCTATCTATTACTGTGTAACAAACTACCCCGGAGCTTTATGGATTAGAGCGGTGATTTATTATTTCTCACGATTCTGGGGGTTGCACGCCAGTCCCCCTCCTCTTGGACTTGGACTCTTGTATGGCTGTGGTCGCCTGCAAGCCCAGCTGGGCTGGAAGGCCCAGGATGCCCTACTCTACTTGTCTGGTAAGAGGTGCCTGTTGAGGGGACTCTCCGAGCAGCCTCTTACACTCCGGTGCCCACCAGAAGCAGGGCCTCTCTAAGCCTGCGGTGGGCTTGAGTCAGGTCCCTACATTAAGCCACACAGCGGCGTCCCAAGAAAGCGAAGGTGGCAGCTTCAAGGCCTCTTAGGGTTTGGCCTCAAAAGTGCACATTGTCCTTCCACCATATAATGTTGGTCAATGCAAGTCACAAGGCCAGCCCGAATTCAGGAAGTGAGGATCCATCCCTCTCCTGTTCAGGCTTGCTGTTCAGTCACTAAGTAGCGTCTGACTCTTGCAACCTCGTGGACTGCAACACCCCAGGCTCCTCCGTCCTCCACCGTCTCCTGGAGTTTGTTCAAATTCGCGTCCATTGAGTCGGTGATGCCAGCCAGCCATCTCATCCTCTGCCCACCCTCCCTTCTCCTTTGGCCTTCAGTCTTCCCAGCCTCAGGGTCTTTTCCAGTGAGTCTGCTCTTCGCATCAGGTGGCCAAATTGTTAGAGTTTCAGCTTCAGTATCAGTCCTTCCAATGAATATTCAGGACTGATTTTCTTTAGGATTCACAGGTTTGCTCTCCTTGCAGGCCAAGGAACTTACAAGAGTCTTCTCCAACACCACAATTCAAAAGCATCAGTTCTTTGGCGCTCAACCTTCTTTATGGTCTAACTCTCACATCTATACATAACTACTGAAAAAACCATGCTGCTGCTAAGCTGCTGATAAGTCGCGTCAGTCGTGTCTGACTCTGTGCGACCCCACAGACAGCAGCCCACCAGGCTTCCCCACCCCTGGGATTCTCCAGGCAAGAACACTGGAGTGGGTTGCCATTTCCTTCTCAAATGCATGAAAGGAAAAGTGAAACTGAAGTCGCTCAGTCGTATCCGACTCTTAGCGACCCCATGGACTGCAGCCCACCAGGCTCCTCCATCCATGGGAGTTTCCAGGCAAGAGTACTGGAGTGGGGTGCCATAGTTTTGACTATACGGACCTTCTTCAGCAAAGTGATGTCTCTGCTTTTTAATACACTGTCTAGGTTTGTCATAGCATTCCCTCCAATAAAAAGGCATCTTTGAATTTCATGGCTACAGTCACCATCCACAGTGATTCTGAAGCCCAAGAAAATTAAATCTGTCCCTGCTTGCATTTTTTCCCCATCTATTTGCCATGAAGTGATGGGACTGGATGCCATGATCTTCCTTTTTGTTAAGTATTGAGTTTTAAGCTAACTTTTCCACTTTCTTCTTTCACCCTTATCAAGAGGCTCTTTAGTTCCTCCTCACTTTCTGCCATTAAGGTGGTATCATCTGGATATCTGAGGTTTTGATATTTCTCCAGGCAGTCTTGATTCCAGCTTGTGATTCATCCAGCCTGGCATTTCACATGATGTACTCTGCATAGACGTTAAATAAGCAGGGTGACAACATACAGCCTTGATGTGCTCCTTTCCCAATTTTGAACTCACCCAATGCTCCATGTCCAGTTCTGACTGTTGCATCTTGACCTGCATACAGGTTTCTCAGGAGACAGGTCAGGTGGTCTGGTATTCCCATCTCTTTCAGAACTTTCCACAGTTTGTTGTGATCCACATAATCAAAGGCTTTGGCATAGTCAATGAAGCAGAAGTAGATATTTTTCTGGAATTCCCTTGCTTTCTCTATGATCCAACAGGTGTTGGCAATTTTCTCTCTGGTTCCTCTGCCTTTTCTAAATCCAGCTTGTACATCTGGATGCTCTCAGTTCACATACTGCTGAAGCCCAGCTTGAAGGAGTTTGAGCATTGCCTTGCTGGCATGTGAAATGAGCACAGTTGTACAGTAGTTAGAACATTTTTGGCATTGCCCTTCTTTGGGATTGGAATGAAAACTGACCTTTTCCAGTTCTGTGGCCACTGCTGAGTTTTCCAAATTTGCTGGCATTTTGAGTGCCGCACTTTCACAGGATCAACTTTCAGGATTTGAAAGAGCTCAACTGGAATTCCATCACCTCCACTCGCTTTGTTTGTAGTGATGTTTCCTAAGGCCCTCTTGACTCACTCTCCAGGATGGCTGGTCCTAGGTGAGTGACCACACTATCGTGGTCATCCGGGTCAGTGAGGCCTTTCCGTATGGCTCTTCTGTGCATTCTTGCCGCCTCTTCTTAATCTCCTGTGCTTCCGTTAGGTCCTTACCGCTTCTGTCCTTTATCGTGCTCATCCTTGCACGAAATGTTCCTTTGACATCTCCAATTTTCTTGAAGTGATCTCTAGTCTTTCCATTCTATTTTTCCCCTCTATTTCTTTCCATTGTTCATTTAAGAAGAACTTCTTCCTTGCTATTCTCTGGAACTCTGCATTCAGTTGGGTATATCTTTCCCTTTCTCCTTTGCCTTTCACTTCTTTTCTTTTTTCAACCATTTTTTAAAGCTTCCCCAGACGACCACTTTGCCTTCTTGCATTTCTTTTTCTTTGGGATGGTTTTGGTCACTGCTGCCTGTACAGTGTTACAAACCTCTGTCCATAGTTCCTCAGGCACTTTGTCTACCAGGTCGAATCTCTTGGATCTATTTGTCACCTCTGCTGTATAATCATAAGGAATTTGATTTAGGTCATATCTGAATGGCCTAGTAGTTTTCCCTACTTTCTTCAATTTAAGCCTGAATTTTGCAATAAGGAGCTGATGATCTGAGCCACAGAAAGCTCCAGGTCTTGTTTTTGCTGACTGTATAGAGTTTCTCCATCTTTGGCTGCAAATAATATGATCAGTCTGATTTCAGTGTTGACCGCTTCTTGATGTCCACGTGTAGAGCTGTCTCTTGTGTTGTTGGAAAAGGATGTTGCTGAGACTCGTGCGTCTCTTGACAAAACTCTGTTAGCCTTTGCCCTGCTTCATTTTGTACTCTAGGGCCTATCACTCCAGGTATCTCTTGACTTCCTGCTTTTGCATTCCAAGCCCCTGTGACGATACGGACATCTTTTTTGGTGTTAGCTCTAGAAAGTACTGTAGGTCTTCATATATCCAGTCAACTTCAGCTTCTTTGACATCAGTGGCTGGGGCATAGGCTTGCGTTACTATGATGCTGAATGGTTTTCCTTGGAAACGAACCAAGATCATTCTGTTGATTTTGAGATGGCACCTAAGTACCGCATTTTGAACTCTTTTGTTGACTATGATGTCTACTCCGTTTCTTCTAAGGGATTCTTGCCCACAGTGGTAGATACAATGGTCGTCTGAGTTAAATTCACCCATTCCCATCCATCTTAGTTCACTGATTCCTAAGATGTTGATGTTCAGTCTTGTCATCTCCTCAGGCTGGGGTAGGTTAATGTCACACCTCAAAGAAGCTTGGACGGGGCACATTGTTCTTTGGGGCCAGCAACTATGACAGCCTCCTACAGCCCTCCCTCTGGCCCCAGGGACCCATGTCCCTCCCGTGACTTCCAAACCCTCACCCGGCCGTGGCATCGAGGTGCGTGCGTGGCCCGGGCTCTTCTGGGTGCGCAGTGACTGGAGCGTGGCTCCTCTCGGTGCAGGGACTTGTGAGCAGAATCTGAGTGTTACCTGTCCTCCACCCACCCGGTATATAGCTGCGAGGCAGGAACAGGAAAACCAAAGGCAATCGGCCCTCCCCTTCAAAAGGAAAGTGACAAGAAGCCCATGTAGTCTCTGCTCCAAGGCAGTTATGAGGGACAGAGAAAGTTTCTTGACCGCGTCCAGTTTTCCTTTCTGGGGATGTTGTGTCTAACCATTGTTCTCCTTTGCTCCTGGCTAAACCCTCTGAGATACCCCTTCTTGTACATAAGAAATGATTCATACAGGCAGCAGAATGTCTGTTCTCAACCTGCTTCCTTCCCAAAAACCTCTTTTCATTTTGAGCTGTCTTCTTTATCTAAGCAGGTGGTGTTTTCAGCAATACAAGTCCTTTTAAAACTTTGTGGATTTCCTATGAATCTAATTGAAATTTGCTCCAGACTCCAACAGCTACATTCATAGTCCTTTTCTGACACTGATTTCTATTTTGAACCATACGTGAAGCTGTTATGAAATGAAACCCTTGGGGTTCTCCAAATCCCTTCTGTCTGGATGAATGGGTCTGTTCAGCATTACCTTAACTCTTACAAAAAATTTAATGGGCAACCTGCAGACACTACCTTGATTTTATCTTTGGCCTCATTGCACTTTGTACGTCTTTTACCAGCTACAAATATTGAGCAAAAGGGACAGTATCATTTTCTAGCCAGGCAAATCCTGAGCCTTGTGCCTTTAAATTCTCCTTCCAAACTGAACAAGTCCCGCTTTGGCTCGTCTCTCTTTCTGTACCTTGTCGCATGCAGCGGAAAGAAGTCAGCTGGCACTTTCAACATTCTGTTTAGAGATTTCCTTAGCCACATGCCTCGTCTGTTTTACCTTCCCAGCTACCATAGGTGATAATTCTCCATTTATTCCTAAGTGGCAAGGGTCGCCGTTCCTCCAGCCTCCAGCACTTTTCTTCACCGCCTCCCCGCTCGCACCCCCTCCAAAGCCAAGGCCGCGCTGCAGGGTTTGTTAAGGTGCCATTGTACTCCCAGTGCCAACACCTGCATCGCTTATTGTTGCTGCTGCGGTTCCGTCATAACTCGCGTCTGACTCTGCGACCACAGCCCATGCCCACCCGGATCCCACGTCCCTCACCATCTTCCAGAGTTTGCTCAAGTTCATGTTTATCGAGTCAGTGATGCTATCTAAGCATCTCAACGTCTGCCAGCGCCGCCTTCTCCTTTTGCCCCCAATCCCTCCCAGCATCAGGGTCTTTTCTAATGAGTCAGCTCTTCGCATCAGGCGGCCAAAGTATTGGAGTTTCAGCTTCAGCATCAGTCCTTCCAATGAATATTCAGTTGATTTCCTTTAGGATTGACAGGTCTCCTTGCAGTCCAAGGGACCCTCAAGAGTCTTCTTCAACACCACAGTTCAAAGACATCAGTTCTTTGGCACTCAGTCTTCTTCATGGTCCAACTCTCACATCTGCACATAACTACTGGAAAAACCATAGCTTTGACTAGACAGACCTTTGTCAGCAAAGTAATGTCTCTGCTTTCTAATTTATTTATTACTACCTAACAAACCACCCCAATGTGTGGTGGCATCAAATAGTGGCAACTCATGCTTCTCACAATGCTGGGCTCACCTGGCTCCCTCACTGCATTCAGCTGGGTGCCAGGCTAGCCTACAGCGCATGCCACAGCTGGTCTGCCTCCCCACGTGGGCTTTTCCACCTCAGGATTCTTTGCATCATGGTAGTCCCAGGATCCAGAAGAGCAAAAAACTGTAAGGGCTCGCCTTGGAAGTCACTTGACGTTACCTCCACTGCGTTTCCTTGGCCGGATCACAAGAGCAGCCCAGCTTCAAACCAGGGGAAACAGACTCTCCTTCTTGATCAGTTCAGTTGCTCAGTCGTGTCCGACTCTTTGCGATCCCACGAGCCGCAGCACACCAGGCCTCCCTGTCCCTCACCAACTCCCAGAGTCCACACAAACCCATGTCCATCGGGTCAGAGATGCCATCCAACCATCTCATCCTCTGTCGTCCCCTTCTCCTCCTGCCCTCAATCTTTCCCTGAATCAGGATCTTTTCAAAGGAGTCAGCTCTTCACATCAGGTGGTCAAAGTATTGGAGTTTCAGCTTCAGCATCAGTCCTTCCAATGAACACCCAGGACTGATCTCCTTTAGAATGGACCGGTTGGATTTCCTTGCAGTCAAAGGGACTCTCAAGAGTCTTCTCCAACACCACAGTTCAAAAGCATCAATTCTTCGGCACTCAGCTTTCTTCACAGTCCAACTCTCACATCCATACATGACCACAGGAAAAACCATAGCCTTCACTAGACGGACCTTAGTCAACAAAGTAATGTCTCTGCCATCAATGAGAACAAATCAGGACAGAGGCAACTGGGCTTCCTACCAAACATGAGCGAATTTCACCTGACTCTCTCTCACGGGGGAAAAAAAAAGAGGATAAACTTTTAGCTATCCACGGACCTTTGTTGACAAAGTAATGTCTCTGCTTTTGAATATGCTATCTAGGTTGGTCATAACTTTCCCTCCAAGGAATAAGTGTCTTTTAATTTCATGGCTGCAATCACCATCTGCAGTGATTCTGGAGCCCAGAAAAATAAAGTCAGCCACTGTTTCCACTGTTTCCCCATCTATTTCCGATGAAGTAATGGGACCGGATGTCATGATCTTCGTTTTCTGAATGTTGAGCTTTAAGCCAACTTTTTCACTCCCCTCTTTCACTTTCATCAAGAGGCTTTTTAGTTCCTCTTCACTTTCTGCCATAAGGGTGGTATCACTTGCATATCTGAAGTTATTGATATTTCTCCCGGCAATCTTGATTCCAGCTTGTGCTTCTTCCAGTCCAGCGTTTCTCATGATGTACTCTGCATAGAAGTTGAATAAGCAGGGTGACAATATACAGCCTTGACGTACTCCTTTTCCTATTTGGAACCAGTCTGTTGTTCCATGTCCAGTTCTAACTGTTGCTTCCTGACCTGCATACAGGTTTCTCAAGAGGCAGGTCAAGTGGTCTGGTATTCCTATCTCTTTCAGAATTTTCCACAGTTTATTGTGATCCACACAGTCAAAGGCTTTGGCATAGTCCATAAAGCAGAAACAGATGTTTTTCTGGAACTTTCTTGCTTTTTTGATGATCCAAAACATGTGTGTACAAGCTCAGTGTACCCCGTACGTGATAGTCACACAGACCGTGTACAGTGAGAGGAAGCTAGTAAGTGACTATGTAAATGTCACTAGGAATCAAGCTTCCCACATAAGAGGAGAAAGACATAAATGTAAAATCAGAGAAATTATATGAAAACACTCTACACTTACATTTAAATTGGAAATATTGGTATCAACTCATTATGTACTTTTCTCGGGAAAAAAAAAAGTGTTTTCCAGTTTTGGCCACAGAAAGGTCTAGAAGCAATGACTTGTCCGGTACTTACGACCCCTCTTTGGTCCCCAGCTACTATCATACACAAAAAAAACTATTCTCTAGAAAAGGAACCGGAGATCCTGAGAGAAATGGCCAACTTGAGATCTTGATAAAGAAATATGCCAGATGAATCAGGAACAACTCGTCATATCAGAAAGCAAGATGAGTGGGATGCGGGGGGCGGGGTGGGAGGTCCAAGAGGAAGGAGATATAGGTATACATATAGCTAATTCACTTCATTGTACAGCAGAAACCTACAGCTTTATGTGTACATACATCTGTACATATGTGACCGCAATGAAGTGATACCAAACTCAAGAAGCCCCATAATGACACCAAGTGAAACAGAAAGTTCTTGACCATCTTTAGAAGTTGCTAAGGCACCATCTCAGATCGTGAACTGTGCTAAGTGGAAAGAACCAGGTGTTGATCCTGCCTTTCTAGATGAACTATTTGTCAAGGAAGCTAAGTCATTGTCAAGGAAAATCTCTTTAATGGGAGGGTGCTAGTGTGCTGGAAGGGAGCCTGGAGTCAGCCAATATTGAACTTCCCTGGTGGCTCAGACAATAAAAAGTCTGCCTGCGGTGGGGGGGACCAAGGTTCGATTCCTGGGTCGGGAAGATCCCCTGGAGAAGGAAATGGCAATCCACTCCAGTATTCTTGCCTGGGACCTCCCCTGGTTGGAGGAGCCTAGCAGGCTACAGTCCATGGAGTCGCAAAGAGTCGGTTTTTATGTTTCAGAAGATTTCACATCTCTTAGCAGTGCACAGTGAGGAATTTAAATATGGAACAGCTTGCTTTACAGTAACCCAGTGGGGGCTCAGGGTCAAAGGTGCAGATGAAACAAATCTGGCCTCTTGTTGGGAATTATCAGAGCCAGGAGATGGGGGCTAAGCGTTGCTGAGCTCAGCTCTCTGGAGAAAGCACTTCTGTACACATGTGTGAGCCTCCACTGAAGCGCTAATAAAACAAGAGAGCGCTCAAAAAAAAATAAATAAAAACGAGATTTGTTGTAAAACAACACCCTCCAGCTATGGAGCAGAGCTGATTTACTGGAGCTGCGGCTGGAGACGCCCGTGCAGTATTCTGGAGATTTCTAACCCAGCCGCGGGCTCCCACACAGCGCCGCACTCAGGGCTCTGCTGAGCGGGCTCTGGGCCAGAGAAGCTGCTCAGAGGCGTGAACCGCATGGCTCAGAAGGCCTGGCATCTGGGGCTTCGCCTGCTTCTAGAAGAGCCCGTCTCACCGCCCACGACATGGACAGGCGGGAGCACCCCTGAGACCCCTCCATGCACTCCAGGGGGCCAAGCGACCGCTGGGTGTGTCTCCTTCCAGGCGTGTTCCCACGTGTGTGCACGCACACTCATGCACACTCACACACACCGTGCCTCAACTGCACACTCGTGCTCCACACAGGGCTCTGGTGTCAGGCCCCATGGGACACGGCAGCGCACACGCGGTTCACCAGGGGGAGGGGTGAGGAGCCATCCCTGGGAGGGGCCGCAGGGCTGAGGCCGGGCAGCAGCCGTCGACGCCTCCAGGTGACAGCAGGAGCGTGGGCACCCCCGAGCCTGAAGGGAGCAGGAGAGGACCGGCTCTGCCCAAGAGCCCTG
>SJYQ01003888.1:336591-376558 GCA_006410935.1 Redunca redunca | reverse complement strand
TCTTTCAGAATGTAGGCACCTTGTTGGAGGAAATCACAGGCAGTATCATGGGTCGTGTAGCAGGAGGTGGAGTCTAAGGTTGGTGGAGTCTAAGGTTGCTTACAATGCAATGAATACCCTAGGTTTAGAGCATACATTTGCTGAATCATCTCTTTCAGAATGTAGGCACCTTGTTGGAGGAAATCACAGGCAGTATCATGGGTCGTGGAGCAGGAGGTGGAGTCTAAGGTTGGTCAATCAGTCTAAGCTGATTGACCAGGATGGTGGCTCATGCACGGGCTGGACCACAGGAGGCAGGGTGGGAGGAGGGGTTCCGAAGAGGTTGCCCTGTTGCTCTGGGAAAGGTATCCATCCTCTCTGGCCTGGAGGCTCTGTATTTCAATGTGAGGGCATGCAGGCCTTCCCCTTTAGGGAGCTGCTACTGAAAAGAATGGTGAAGCATCCTACTGAACAAACTGAACACGGCATGAAACTTACAAGAACCAAAAGTAAATAAATAAATAAATAAAGCAGCTCCAGGCTTCTACTTTTTAAATATATCCTGGGCATACGTCTGCACATGAAGTCGCTGAAAACGCCTCCTCTGTGCATGGTTTCCTCAGGAGACGGCAATGTTCAGGGAAAGGACACATTTTGCCAAAGGAGAAGGGTCATAAGAGAGGAAAACCACTGTTCAATTCTGCCTGTCTCTGTTTCTGAAATGTTTCCTCCCACAGGAAGGAACAGTTTGGGATGTGAGCTGTTACCATGGAGATAACCAGCCAAGGTCACTTGTTTGAAGGAGCCCATGGCCCCACGGCACTGAATCATTATGGAGACTTTAGGAAGCTGGGATTTGGTTCTCGATTCAGACAACCGAGCTTTGAGCCCACAGCAGCCTATGTTCATAGCTTGGAGGAGAGGGCCCAGGGAGAACACATGTGGAGAACACACACACATATACCCATACATACACACACGCACACATGCACACAACACCCCATATCACCCCATCTTTCTTCTCCTTGCACTTCCTGTGCTCCATTCGATATGGGGCAAGATTACTTACAATGTAAATAATATACTCTTAAATTTATTTTTTTTGTGTGCTAAGAAACATTATCAAAGAATCTTTGTAAAATCTTTAAAGATCAATATACGATGAATATTATACAATATCACATCAATACCTATACTTACTTTTTTTCTGTCCTTAATGGTTTTTCGCTCCCTGTTCCGAGATGGTGAATAACATCATCTCTCTTTTCTTAGTCAATTCCAGCTGTTATAATAAAGCACCATACTCTGGGTGGCTGAGAGACAGTAGACATTTACTTCTCACAGTTCTGGGGGTGACAGCATGGATGCGCTCTGGTGAGGAGCCCCTTCCATTTTCAGGTGGCTCACTTCTCACTGTGTCCTCATGTGGCTGAAGGAGAGCCAGCTAGCTCTGTGGCCCCTTCTAAGAGCGCTAATCTCATTCATAACTGCTCTACCCTCATGACCTAGTGACCTTCAAAGCCCCCATCTCCAAATTCTATCACACTGGGGATCAGATTCAACATATAACTGTTGAAAGTGATAGTCACTCAGTCATGTCTGACTCTTTGCAACCCCATGGACTGTGAAATTCTCCAGGCCAGAATACTGGAGTGGGTAGCCTTTCGCTTCTCCAGGGGATCTGCCCAACCCAGGAATTAAAACAGGGTCTCCTGCATTGCAGGTGGATTCCTTACAGCTGAGCCACAAGAGGGCCCTATGGCTGTTGAGGGGACATAAATATTCAGTCCATAACATCTCTTCTCCTAATCTCCCATCCTGTTACCCCCTTCATTTCTTTCCACTACACAAAAAGAACAACAGCAAAAAAAAAAAAAAAAAAAATCCAGTAACCACAACCCATAATAAGCTTTTACGACATGCCAAGCAAATACTTCACCTGGTTGTTACAATCCTATGCTTTAAGCTTCTACTTTCTTCTAGGTACTTCACTAAATGCTGGGGAAAATGTATTAACAGAGAGGCCATAGTCTCCATGTAGATGGATTTGCAATGGAATATTACTTAGTCATAAAAAGGAATGAAATTGTGCCATTTGCAGAGATGTGGATGGAGTTAGAGACTGTCATACAGAGTGAAGTAAGTCAAAAGAGAAAAGCAAATATTGTATATTAATGCATATAAGTGGAATCTAGGAAGGTGGTACAAATGAACCTATTTGCAAAGCATATATTTGCTCTCTGTTAAACATAGAGAATAAGCATGTGGACACCAAGGGGGAAGGAGGGTGGGATGAGTGGGAAGATCGGGATGGCATATATACAGTATTTGTATTAAATAAATAACTAATGAGAACTGACGGTATAGCACAGGGAAATTTATTCAGTGCTCTATGGTGACCTAAACGGGAAGGAAATCCCCCCAAAAGGGAGTTGGTGATGGACAGGGAGGCCTGGCGTGCTGCAATTTATGGGGTTGCCAAGAGTCAGATATGACTGAGTGACTGAACTGAACTGATAGCTGATTTGCTTTGCTGTACAGCAGAAAATAATATAACATTACAAAGCAACTATATTCCAATAAAATAAAAAAAAACCACATCTCTTCTTCTGGTTAATCTATAACATTAGTTGAGGATTTTTGTGTGCAGGGTCTTTTGGATATCAGAATACATAGCTTGTATCTTTGAATAGTTTTAGGGCATAGTGGTGTTATTAAACAGACAAAATATATTGTTTACCTAGCATTTGCTTTACTCTGTGATAGGTGCTTTCCCTTTGATGGTCTTACTTAATCATCCTAAGGAAACTCTGGGTGAGGTCTTTGATACTGTTAATGTAGGTATGAAACTCGAGGTTCAAGGAAGTTGCAGGTCAATGTAATGAGTGATCAGGGTTCCAGTGCTGGTCTTGGATATACAATCTGACATTCTTGAAATCAGCAAGAAGCAGAGAGACTCAGAATCTAGTCCCATTCCAGGCATTAGGCAACTCTGTAGCATTACACATGTTGCTCAGCCTTCTGGGCACGCTTCCTCATTGGTAAAATGGAGATAATGGTATCTTCCCTCCTGACCTCAAAGCATTGTCAGAACAGCTTAGGAAGCAGCTGGGAAAATAGAGTTTTCTTACAGAGACACTGATTTGTTCGTCTTGGATAGGCAGCCGTGTGTAGATGTCATAGCATTCATCAATATCGAGTTCTTTTCCCCTTCTGAGAACATGGAAATTTCCACTTCTCACCTCCTTTTCTTGCCCTTCCTCCCCTACCACCAGGGGTCAGGCAGGCATAAGACTCATTCTACTCGATGTAAACAAAATGGAAGTGATGTATGTCACATGTGAGTTGAGTCAGTGAAAAGCTGACGTGTGATTCTCTAGTTGCCCTCTTTACCTGCATGTTGTCAATGAGACTGTATGTTTCAGATGGTACCAATACCAGGTAAAGCCTGTGTCAACATGGAAGAATGAATTATTGCATAGAAGGCAATTGTTCTGGAGAGTTGCCCAAACCTTCAGGTGGCTTTACATGAAGCAATAGTAATCTAAGTTTTGGTAAATAGTGAGACATCGGGGTTTCTTGCTACTGCAGCATTATCTTGCCCAACGGATTTAATACAGAGTTTGACCATATTACACAGACAGAATGTTGGAAGTCACCTTCTAGGTTATCTAATCCAACTCCTCTGGTTAATGATGGGAAAGTTAAGGCTCACAGCAGTTAAGTTTTGTGTTCAGAGTCCCAGGAGGAGATAGGAGCAAAACTGGGGTTACAAGCCAGGTCTACTGACGATAATTGGCTCTAATCCTCATGGTAGGTATATCATGGAGGTCTCTGCCCTAGCTTAGTGAAATCAAAATAGCCAGAGAGGGTCTTTTCCTTTCAGCTCCTCACCTTGAGTTTCTCTGAGCAGCACTGAGTCTATTTACTGGCTTCACAAACCCTGCTGGCAAGTAGTTTCTTTTTTCCTGGTCAAACCCTGGCATTGACTGCCCTTTAGGAAGGATGGATCTAAGCAGGCAGAAGTAAACACATTCCCCCAAAGCAATGCAATGTGACATTACTGGAAACTTTAATAAAAGGCAAGAAGCTATAAATAGGGGGAGGGAAATATTAAAATGGGGTTGAATGCAATTGTCTTGTGCACAGCTTACTGGATTTCGGCTTTTGGTTTTATTTTTTCCCTGCTTGGGCTTAGCTCCAGTGCCAGAGCAGGTCACGGCCAGGCGCCCAGGGCAGAGTGCTCCCAGGACTGATGTCCCTAGGTTCTGGGCAATGATTCTTGAAGAAAAATGCTGAAGGTTCAACTCTAGATTGGTGTTTCAAAGGATGCAGAAATCAATAGACATGTCACTGATCATTATTTTAATGTTCTTAGCCCTAATATGCAAAGAACGATCTCTCTCTCATTTCAGTCTCCCTTTTTTTTCACTTAGAACTTTTCCCAAAGAATGGAACATGGTGCTTGAGTAGAGCGATTTTTGTTTCTTTTTCAAAATTTCTTCCTTTTTATATTTCCATTACACTATCCTCATGCCTCAATTATAGCAGAAGTGAAACTCTTTCCCATAGGATTATACACCTTGTGAAAGCTGGAATCACATATTACTATTTTTATAGGTACTACTGAGTTTGAACTGGAATTCCTTAGAACTCTCTCTTATCATTTTCTTTTCTTTATATCATACATATTTTCCTTGGGGATTCCATTCACCCTCAAATTTTCAACTAATATGTAAATTATTAGTGAAATCAAAATATGTAAATAATCACCTGTCTTGCACTAAGCACCAGGCATTGTTCTCAGGATATTTAATTCTTGTGATAAGTTAAGACAGAGGAGTTTTTAAACCTATTCTAAAGATGAGGAAAGTGAGGCATAGAGAGATTTAGAGCATTAACCAAGTTCTCATAGTAGCAGCGGAACTGGGATTTGAGCCCAGCAACCTGGTTGCAGAGTTGATGTCACAAACAGCCTGCTCTGCTGTCTCTCTGATTTAAGTCCTGGTCCCAGTCCTTCAGCTCTAGCCTAGACTCCGCTTGTGGACACCTGTGACTGTGGCTCTATTCACCAGATGTTCCATAATTACTCCAAATTCCTGTCATCAAAACTCAAACTCATTATCTTTCCTTGTAAATCTGTCCCCTAACTTACATTTCACAGGTGTCAGAAACATCAGTAGAATGTCTATCCTTTACCTTATATCTCAGGCCCTCTCTGAAACCTCTTTCCATCAACATGGTCATTATTTATCCCTCAAAGTATTTCTTTAATCAGGAAAATACTAAAGACCAAAGAAAAATGTTAAAAAAAGGAAAAGATGACATGAACAGAGCCACGCTTACATAAAGAGCGGTTTAATATTTACGGTTGTGTGTGCTAGCCAGTGGCTGTGTGAAAACACCCAGTCTCTGTCATCCTGGTGTTTAGATTCTTTCCCATGCTGTAAGATCAAAGAAGATAGAGGGAGCAGGTAAAGAAGAATTCCTCGTGATAGGTGAGCAGTGCCTGGATTGGGGCAGTGGCTGGTGAAATGGAGACATATCGGGTTGACTAAAATGTTTGTGTGTGTTTTCCCATTTGCATGTTTTGGCCAACCCAATAGAAGCTAGAAATAAAGAGGAGTTGAAATTGATGAGATTTCACAGCTCCTTGAATGTTAGAGATGGAAGGGGAGGGTGGGAATGAAAGATGACTCTAATGTTTTGAATCTACATAGTTGAGACTGTGGAAGCACAAATAATAAAAATGGGCAGTAAATCCTGGAAAGGCTCTATCGTGTTGTGCATTTTGAGTTGGAGGTGTTGACATGATATCCAGAAAGTATTTGGAAAATAAGTATGAAAACTTTTGAGAGAAGTTGGAGCTAGAGACAGAGTTGGGAGCCATGCACATGAATACATGGACTCGAAACCCTGAGCATGGCTGAAATAGCCAAGGATAAGTGGGAATAGAGAAGAGGGCAAAGGGCAGTCCTTCCGGGACCAGCTACTTCTTGGGGGTTGGAGAAGGAGAGGCCGAAAGAGCAGGAGCAGTCCAAGAAGTAAAATCAGGATGGCAGAATGCCCAGGAGCTGAGCAAGCATAGATTTTTCCAGAGAGAAGAGAAGGTCAAAAAGGAGAAATGGAAGGAAAGAAGCTTCCTTTCTATATAGGAGGTGATTAGTATCTATAAAATGTGGAATCTGTAGTTGGGCTTCCCACGTGGTGCTAGTGTTAAAGGACCCACCTGGTACTGCAGGAGACATAAGAGATACGGGTTCGATCCCTGGGTCAGAAAGATCCCCTGGAGGAGGGCATGGCAACCCACTCCAGTATTCTTGCCTGGAGAATCCCATGGACAGAGGAGCCTGGCAGGCTACAGCCCATAGAGTTGCAAAGAGTCAGACACGACTAAATGATTAAACATGCATGCACAGGGTAGAGCTATCACAGGTATCAAAGACTATTGAGTTGGTTTCTGTCATACATCAACATGAATCAGCCATAGGCACACATGTCCCCTCACTCTTGAACCTCCCTCCCACTCCCCACCGCCCCCANNNCTCCCCACCGCCCCCATCCCCTCCACCCCTCTAGGTTGTCAGAGAACATTGTAAAGCAATTATCTTCCAAACAAATTGGAAAAAAAAAGGCTATTGAGAAATAAGCCACTCCTTATAAACTAACTCTTTGGAGAAGATTGGCTGTGAAAAGCAAAGTATAGTGTGGGCAGTTCAAGGATCTTGTACTACTCAGAGCACATATTCTTTTTTATTTGCCATTAGTTGTTATTTAGTTTAGCTTGCAAGTCTGCTTTACTCCCTTTGGTAGTATGGGCTGATGGAATTCCTTTCTATGTGTGTTTCTATAGAGGCTGATGTTTTCCCAAGTTTATAATGGATCTCCATCAAAGACACACAGGGTGGGTGTTAGGCCAGCCTGGAGAAGTTGCCTGGAGAATATGTTATAAGGTTAATCCAAGGGAGAAAAATAACACAGCTTTCTCTTTCCTACTGCAGACAGCAGAACACAAATATTTTGCTGCCAAATCTCTGCTTTTCCATGATTTTCTCTTCAGGTTGTATAAAAAGAAGCACAAAAGATATTTAGGGTGACCTTTTGTTGCCCAGAATTTTGTATTTCTTCAAAGTGATTTTTTTTTGCCCAGGAACTCAATTTTTCTAGGTGCTTGAAAATTGCTTGGGGGTGTGATTTTATGTAATTGTGCTTTTCTCCATAGAAAATGTCATAATGAAGTGAAGATGTTATCATACTTACTACGTTTAGTTTCTCAGTGTTGAGAAAATGGATGCTGCATATTTTACCTATTTTGGTTGTGATTCAAAGTACCGCTAAATAAATGAGTGAAAAATGAATATTTTTTTTTTCTGCTGGAGATTGGATAGTCCTACAGACTTCATGGACCCATCATGGGCTTCCATCATAATAAAAACGAACATTAAAAATAACTGGTTTAAGATATTCCTTGTGTTTCTTGGTCCTTGAAGAGGAATAAATCATCCTGCAAAATCACACACATACAAGGTAGCAATCTTCAACATGGAAAAGAGAAAGGCTTTAGGCAGCCAGGGGTAGATGTTACAGACCAGAGGAACAAAGCTGAACCAAGAACCACAGACAAAGTCAACTTATTTTGATCCTTTCCTTGTAATTTAATGAATGGCATTATTTTGTGGCATAATGATCAAATAGACTGCAGCAGCTGAAAATCACCTAAAGAGATAATTTTTGTTGTCGTTTAGTAGCTAAGCCATGTTTGACTATTTTTTGACCCCCATGGACTGTAGCCTACCAGGCTCCTCTGTCCATGGGATTTTCCAGGCAAAAATACTGGAGTGGGTTGCCATTTCCTCCTCCAGGGGATCTTCCTAACCTAGGGATCAAAACCAGGTTTCCTGCATTGACAGGTGGGTTCGTTACCACTGAGCCAATAGGCAAGCCCCAAAGGATATTACTGTATTTCAGTTAAAAAGATAAAATGTAATTTTGCACTTCAGATAAATCAAGTGATACTATTAAAATAAAGACAAAAATCAGGGAGAAAACCTAGAAATGATATATGAGTATCAAATGTTTGTAATTTTTTCTGAAACTCATATTTTTAATAGGAAGTGGGTCTGATTTTACCTCAGGGATTAGGTTCTAAAATCAGAGTGTAAGGCAAATTTATCCTTTCGTGCATGCCTGTGTGCTCAGTCATGTTAGTCGTGTCCTATTCTTTGTGATCCCATGGACCGTAGCCTACTAGACTCCTCTGTCCATGGAATTCTCCAGGCAAGAATACTGGATTGGATTGCCATGCCCTCCTCCAGGGGATCTTCCCAATGCAGGGACTGAACCCATGTCTCCTGCATCTCTTTCATTGCAGGCGGATTCTTTACTGTCTGAGCCACCAGGGAAGCCCTAAAAACTCCCTAATTGCTCTTAAAAGGTAAACTTCTGTGGTTTCTCAGAGTGCATTGGTCACGGCCTCCCAATCCTTAAGTAGCACAATCTAATGGCAACTTTAAATAGGGAACGATCACAGGGGGACTCTTTCTACACGTAAATTCCCATGAATCAAATGTGGCAGTCTTGAACTTTGCTATAACATAGAGGAATTCTTTCTCTGAGTTGTGGTTATTTCTGTCCAAAAAGCAATTGAACTTCTATGCTATCCTTCTATGATCACCAAGGAAGAGGCTCTGTATATCAGCTGTATTCTTAACTAAAGTTGTCATGAGAATATATGACTGAGGTGAAAAACGAAATTGCTTTTTGAGTTATGCCCCCAAAACTCAACCAGAGATGTCATAAGAGTTTAGGGTTTATAGTCTCAATGGTCACTTCCTTTGCATCTTAGATTATATGTGGGGTAGGCCCATGGATGGGCTTCCCAGGTGGCTCAGTGGTGAAGAATCTGCCTGCTGATGTAGGAGACGTGGGTTTGATCCCTGGGCCAGGAACATCCCCTGGAGTAGGAAATGGCATCCCACTCCAGTACTCTTGCCTGGAGAATCCCAGGGACAGAGAAGCCTGGTGGGCTACAGGCCGTAGAGTCACCAAGAGTCAGAAATGACTGAACAATGAGCACTCACACATGCACAGACCGAGGGATATTTATTGAATGCCCATTTTGTGTCTTTAGCCCCTTTCAATATGTAACCTCATTCTGTCTTTAAAATGTCACTATGACATTCCTTGTACATGTGAGAGACTGAGGCTTCAAGTGTCCAAAGTCAAATTACTAGTAAGAATCATAGTTAGAATTTGAACTCACAGCCAACAGATGCAAACACAGGTATTTTGACTACTCTTCATTATAGAGTCTTCTCTCACTTTCCACAGAATGTAATATTATATAATATTTTTCTTCTGTTTTAAGAGCATTTATATGAGTTTTCATCTACAGCTCACATTCTTCATGATTTTGGCAACTTATAACCAGTTGAGAAAGCTATAATACTTTTCATTTTACTTATTTTATTTATTTTAAATTACTCTGTTAAAGTATAGTTGATTTTCAATGTTGTGTTAGTTTCAGGTGTACAATAAAGTGATTCATTTATACATGCACACATATTGATTCTTTTTAAGATTCTTTCCCCAGATAGGTCATTACAGAGTATTGAGTAGAGTTCTTTGTGCTATACAGTAGGTACTTATTAGTTATCTATTTTATACATAGTAGTATGTATGCATTAATCCCAATCTCTCTATTTATTCCCCCGACCCTACTTCCTCCATAGTACCATAAGTTTGTTTTCTACATCTGTGACTCTCTTTCTGTTTTGTAAATAGGAATTGTTCAAAATCCTGAAACAACCACCTCAGTTGTCTCTACTATCTTCTTAGGGTCATTCAACAGAGAAAGAGCAGTGTTATCATAATATAGGTTGAAAATGAAGCCATGAACTGAGATTGCTGTTTCCAGGATGGTCTTCCTCTGGTGGGAATAAATATCGTGGGCCCAGGAACAACTGGGGCCTGGAGGGGTCAAGGGCCAGGTAGGTCTAGAGAAGGGAGGTTCTGGATGCTTGCCTGAGACTAGAGGTGGCTTGAAGAGAGCCTGAGATGCTCTTTGGTTGGGTTAATTTAGCAGGTGTTTATCTGCATAGAAAAGTCATTGCAGGACTTATTGTAGATGCAGAAAAGTCACTGGAAAAAAGGGAAAGGTCAATTGAATGAATATATTCATTAACTCAATAAACATTCATTTTTGAGTCTTGTGTACTAGATCATTTTGTTCCTGTGCTCTGAATGATTCAGAGAAAAACAAGACATAATTTTTTAGGGTTGAAAGTATTAAGTATCTAATAATGATTACTAGATAGTAACTTCAAAGTGCTTGGGAACATTTTTTTTTGCATAAAAAAGAAATTTTGTTATGCCAAGGGGCTTATTATTGAACCAATTCAATAGAATTTAAGAGTTTCATGGAGAGAGTCAACCAATACCTTTGCTTTTCATTTTTATTTTTTATGGAAACTTCCAGCCCAGTCCTCCTGATTGGATTTCATTTTGTCAGGTTCATATTCTGCCTTATCAAGTGAATCTTCCTCAGTTCCATGGTGACAGACAATACAGAGAGGGAAATATTTTGGGTCAAAGTTTGGGAACACTTGCCTCATATAAATTCAGTTTAAGCACAGTTCTAGATTTTAAAGTGCATGTTTTCAATGAAAGAAATGTAACTCACATGCTTTTAGCCCCTTACGCTGTTAATCAAAATGTCATTCTAGAAGAACAGTTTGGAGTCTAAAGAATAATTTCAGTTTTTTAAAATAAGGATGATTTTTAAAAATGGAAAGTCACGATAGGCTGTGGGCATGAAATCTGAAAATAAATATTGTTAGGGAATGTTTACTGTCATTAAAATTATTTTTCTTTTATTCTTTATTTTTTAATGAAAAATTTTTTACTTGCTAGTCCACTTATTCATTGATTTCCCCAATTTTATCAAAATATAATTGACATATAACATTATATAAGTTTAAGATAATCTGATATATATATTAAATCATGCATATGTTTATATATATCACACACACACACACACACACACACACACACACACACACATATATACACCACAATTGGTGTGGTGTATATATACACCACAATTAAGTTTAGGTAAAATTCATCACCTTTCTTTCTCATTTAGTCATAGAGGAGACATGGGCTTTCCAGGTGGCACTAGTGGCAAAGAACCCACCTGCCAATTCAAGAAACATAAAAGATGCAGGTTCAGTTTCTGGGTTGGGAAGATCCCTTTGAGGAGGGCATGGAAACCCAATCCAATATTTTTGCCTGAAGAATCCCATGGACAGAGGAGCCTGATGGGTGATAGTCCACGGGATTGCAAAGAGTTGGACATAACTGAAGTGACTTAGCATTCATGCCTGCAGATAAGACATAAGGATTAGGCTCAAAAAGTAAAATCAAGTTCCATATAGTTTTAGTAATAAGCATAAAATACACGCTTTCTCCTCAATGTTCATAGTAGCATTATTTACAGTTTCCAAGATATGGAAGCAAACTAAATGTCCATTAACAGATGAATGGATAAAGAAGACATGGTCTATATATACAATGGAATAGTACTCAGTCATAAAAAAGAACAAAGTTTTCATTTGCAGTAACATGAATGGACTTGGAGTGGATTATGTTAAGTGAAAGTCAGACAGAGAAAGACAAATACTGTCTGATATCACCTATATGTGGAATGTAAAAAAATACAATGATTTAGTTAATATAACAAAAAAGAAGCAGACTCACAGATGTAGTGTTTATCAGTGGTGGAAGAGGGATAACATAAGGATAGGAGAGTGGGAGGTCCAGACTATTGGGTGTAAGATAGGCTCAAGGAGGTATTGTACAATATGGGAAATAAAGTAAATATTTTGCAATAACTGTAAATGGAAAGTAACCTTTAAAAATTGTATAATACCTAATTTTTTTGGACTTCCCTGGTGGTACATACGGTGGATGGAAGTCTGTCTGCCAATGCTGGGGCATGGGTTCAATCTCTGGTCTGGGAAGATTCAATATATTGCAGAGCAACTAAGCCCATGCACCACAACTACTGAGCCCGTGTGCTGCAACTACTGAAGCCTGTGCGCCTAGAGCCTGCACTCCTCAACAAGAGAAGCTACCAAAAAGAGAAGCCCATGCACCACAAGGAAGACCCAGCACAAAACAAACAAAAAAAAGAAATTGTTTAAAAAAGCAGAGAAAAATCCAAAAATATGTGTTTTCCAATTGTTAAATGAATTAATATATACACATACAATTCTCAGAATAGTGCCTCATATATAATAAACATTCAAATGTTAGTTACTGTTGGTGAAAGTTGCCCTGTTGTGTCTGACTCTTTGTAACCCCATGGACTATACAGTCCATAGAATTCTCTGGGCCAGGATACTGGAGTGGGTAGCCATTCCCTTCTCCAGGGGATCTTCCCAACCCAAGGGTTGAACCCAGGTCTCCCACGTTGCAGGCAGATTCTTTACTGAGTGAGCCACAAGGGAAGCTCTTTGTGGCTTATTGCAACTCACTTTATTAGTGTTTTCTTTGTCTAAAGAACATAAAACCTTAAGATATTTAGTATTTAGTGCCTCGGACTAGAATTTATGAATTTCACTACCAGGATTTCATTACCACACAGAGAAAGAATGTATTTGGAGTTCAAGTTTGTGCAGATTCTCAACCCAAGTTCACCTACGAATTTGAGCACCCTCTTTGGAAAAAGGAATGGCAACCTACTCCAGAATTCTTGCCTGGAGAATTCTGCAGACAGAGGAGCCCCTTATAGTCTATGGGGTCACAAAGAGTTGGACATGACTGGGGGACTAACACTTTAACTTTCAGTGTGTACTAGGGTTTGGGTGTACAGAGCTTATGCACACTAAGTTGCTTCAGTCGTGTCCAACTCTTTGCAAACCTATGGACTGTATGTAACCTTCCAGGCTCCTCTGTTCATGAGATTCTCCAGGCAAAAATACTGGAGTGTGTCACCACGCCATCCTCCAGGGAATCTTCCTGACTCAAGGATTGAACCTGAGTCTAATGCAGCTCCTGCATTACAGGCATCTTCTTTACCACTGAGCCACCAGATAGTGCTTATAGTCTTATACTTAAATAGTTTACAATATAAATGGAGGAGATGGATGTTTAAGCAAATTAAATATGATGGGATGAGTACTAGAATGCTATATTAATCTGTTGTGGGAGCCAGAGTAGAAAGCAGCCTGGAGAGGTAGAGAAAGGCTCTCTAGACTAGATGGCATTTGATCAAAGTTTTAAAGGATGAATAGGAGTTGCCTCAATTTCTCAATCTGTAAACAGAGGCAGTTGGACAGGATTCATTATGATCCAAACTTCCATGATTCAAATGCTGTGGATCCCTCTTGGTCAGCCATAAGGGGCATTGGCATTCAGCTTTTGCATTTTGATTTTTGCATAAGGCCTTATGTGCACAATTCTTCAGCTCCTCTGTCCATAGCAGAAGCATTGGTTGACTGCTCAGCTGTTCTGCTATCCTGCCAAATAGCTGAGCTTTGAGATTTCAGGACAAAAAATCCACACAACTGGCTGAATGTTGCACTTTTCATCAGGATATTTTGGCACCAGGTAGACAATAACCATGGACGAATTTCAGGAATTTGAGTGATTTGGATTCAGTACAGAGAAAATAGCTTCAACTCTGATTTGAAGTGAAGCTCAATTCTCCTAAGCCAAAAACATAGCCTTTTTTCTTCCAAATGGTCTAAGATGTTCATTAGCCCTGGCTTTGGTCCTGGGGTATTTTTGTAACGAAGTCGGCTGAAAGTTTGTAGGACAGATGGCGTTGCCATCCTTCATGGGCTATAGAGGAGAGCAGAGCTGAGTTGGAGACAGGAAGACAGAAAAAATCTAAAAAGGAAAAATGACCAAAATGTCACTTGAATGATTATATAGTTGGGTTCAGTTCTGCCTTAACAAATCTTTAGTAATTGTAGTGGCATTTTTTAAAAACAATTTTATTGAGATAAAATGTATACATTTTGTAGTTCTTTGAATTTTGTCAAATTTATGCCCCCAAGAAACAATCCCATAATTAAGATATAGAATACCATCATCAGCTCCCAAAACACTAGACCCCTTCACATCCTTCCCCATCCAACATCCCAGCCTTAGACAGCCATTAATCTGCTTTCAATCACTGCAAATTAGATTTGTCTTTTCTAGAAATTCATGAAAGAGGAATCACACAGTACATGCTTTTGTGTTTGCCTTCTGTCACTCAGCATGTTTTTGAGATTCATCCATGTTATTGGGTATATCTGCAGTTTTTTTCCTTTTAATTGATCATTAATATTTCACAGTATGGAATACCACATTTGTTTACCCATTTACCTATTCATAGACATTTGGGCTGTTTCCAATTTGGGATGCTTATTACTCAAGCTGCTATAAATATTCATATACAAGTCTTGGTGTAGACATATATTTTCATTTCTCTTGAATACTTATGAGTGAAATTACTGGCCTATAGGTGATAATGATTTGTTATAACTATAAAAAATTGCCAAACTGTTTTCTAAAATGGCTGTACCATTTTGCATTCCCACTAGCAATGCTTCAAGAGTTCTAGTTGTTCTATATTCTGTTAACCTAGTCTTTAAGATTTTAGCTCTTCAAGTAGGTGTGTAGTGGTTTTGCACTGTTGCCTTAATACTCATTTCTCCGATGATGAGTGATTTTGAGCAACAGTTCATGTGTTTAGTGGTGATTCATATACTGTTATTTGTAGAGTCTTTGCATCTTTCCTGTAGTGGTTTTGAAGCTTTTACATGGCAATCATGTGGTTTGATGAATAGGCTTTGAGCCACCATGGCGGGTGGATTAGGTTTCACTTAAGGTCGTTGAAAAACAAGTTTTCATGGTTAAATGCAAAATTTGAAAACCACTGGTTTAAAGCACAATTGCAGAGAAGGTAAACTTGGCTTTTCGTGTTTCCATTCCCCTTTCCCTCGAGGGCCTGCACAGTAAGTAGCTAAGTGGTATTCTGGGCACTGTGGAGAGCGCAAGACCTAGAGAGAGGAAGCCTTGTATGGAGAGAAGTCTACGCAGGCTATGCAGTCCTTTTATATCCAGATTCTACCATCTGTTAGCTCTGTCAGCTTGGGCAAGTTATTATCTCATTTGAGCTTATAGTTTCATCAGCTGTAAAATGGGATTAATAATATCTAAGTGGTAGGTTATTCTGAGGATAAAGTGAAAGAATCAATGTAAAGTTTCTAGAAGCATGGCCAGTGAACAGTAACTCTGCCTCAACTGTTGATTTCCTTCTCTTTCTCCCTACTCCTTCACGTGCTTTATTTCTCTCCCTTTATTTTAGGGTCTCAGGATTCCTTCGGAGAAGGCAATGGCACCCCACTTCAGTACTCTTGCCTGGAAAATCCCATGGATGCAGGAGCCTGGTGGGCTGCAGTCCATGGGGTAGCGAAGAGTTGGACACAACTCAGCGACTTCACTTTCACTCTTCACTTTCATGCATTGGAGAAGGAAATGGCAACCCACTCCAGTGTTCTTGCCTGGAGAATCCCAAGGATGGGGGAGCCTGGTGGGCTGCCGTCTATGGGGTTGCACAGAGTCTGACACGACTGAAGCGACTTAGCAGCAGCAGCAGCAGGATTCCTTACCATGGTACTCCATCCTTCCCCAGCACCACACCTTCAGAGGCTCTGGCCAGGGAGTAATTCTTCATCCATTCTAACATTTCCCTGTTTGTATTCTCCTCTACCCAAGTCCTGATGAATGCGTGAGTAGCTAATCTGAGAAAACATAATTTCTCTTAAGGTGATAATGGTTGCTAACATCTCAAAGTTTTAGTAAGTGTCTAATCAAAGGAGTAAGACCAAAGAAGAATGAATCACAGGAGAATCTGAGGTCTGTGGAAGGCTGATTAGGGTAGGCAATGTTTTTGGTATGGTTGACCTCCCCCAGAACCCCATAAATCACATTACATATGTGGTTTTCTCCAAGGAGTTTATCTGAACTTGGACATTTTCAATTATTGGGTTGGCCAAAAAGTTTGTTTGGGATTTTCCCATAATATCCTATAAGAAGAACAAACTTTTGGGCTAATACAATAATTCATTCTTTTCAAGTTTTTCCTCACCATTTATCTAAAAAATTTCCCACCATCTTCGAGGAAGTGAAAGGGAAAGTCACTCTTTATGACCGCACGGTCTGTAGCCCACCGGGCTCCTCTGTCCATGGGATTCTCCAAGTGGCCACTTTCTTCTCCAAGGGATCTTCCCAACCCAGGGATGGAACCTAGGTTTCCGGTCTTGTAGGCAGATTCTTTACAGTCTGAGCCACCGGGGAAGCATGTATCTTCTAGGAAGCCAGGTACATACGAATGAATTTACTAGCAAAGTAATGGTACTTTAACAAAGATCCTGTTTTTCTCTAAATTTATATTTTTACCATGTTCCATTACTTGCTGATTGCCTGTGGTTTCCTGGACTATTTCATAAAGATTTTAGGACTTCTGATAAGACTGTTACTATCTGTAGTTGCAGCAAAATTCTGACTGAGTAGGCAGACCTAATACAGGTCCTCTGGGTTGTAATTTGGTAATCCATCTGGCATGTAGGTCAACAGATACACAAGGGAATTTTGGATGGTGATCAGCTCTACCTCTAAGATGTTGTGAAATCTTAGACTAATAGAATATTATGGCTGGAAGAGCCTTAAGAAACAGTCTAGCCCCATGTCCAGTTTTTTAGATGAAGGCATATATTATTTTGATTACAAAGTAATTTCTTGATGAATGTTTATCTGTTTCATTGGTCATGATGTTGACCTGGATATCCCTCCTGCTGACTGTATTCTGAGACACTGATTCATTCATTTCTTGGATGTCACTTTTTGTAATTAAATTCACCACCTCTGATTCTGGTTACTGCTGGTTTGTTAGTTTTGTTAACACATCTTCTTTTTCTATTGCTTTGGGAGTCAGAGAGTTCTGCAGACTATTAGCATTATGCAAATAAAACCGTTGTGCTATGCACAATAACTTTCAGGTCCTTAAGTGAGCTAGCTTCTTTCTTGCCAATTTATTTCTAAGGACAAGTAAACAAATACCTAAAAAAACATTTACAGCTTCCATGAGACAGCTGTCAACGAATGGATTCTTACATGGAAACCTTATCCACTTAAAGAAGTGTTTCCCCAGATGATGGGAAAAGATTGCCTCCAAACAGGGTAGCTCGACTGACATACATCCAAGTTGTCCCAGTTGAATATTCCTGGAAAACTCAGTTCTATTCTGAGAATGAAAAGCTAGAAGAGAAAATGCACAGAGAGTTTGGCACTGTCTGCTCTCATCTGTCACATTAGGCAAATCCTCATGGACCACCCTTCAAAGTTCTTTGAAGAGTGGGCTTCCCCTGTGGCTCAGATGGTAAAGAATCTGCCTGCAATGTGGGAGACCTGGGTTTGATCCCTGGGTTGGGAAGATCCTCTGGAGAAGGAAAAGGCTACCCATTCCAATATTCTGGCCTGGAGAATTCCATGGACTGTGTCATCCATGGGATCGCAAAAAGTCAGACACAACTGAGCGACTTTCACTCACTTTACATGGATCACCCTGAGCAACTTTGAAGTGTTAAAATGTCCTTCCTAAAACATCTCCATCCATTGAACCAACCTGGTCAATATCAAGTCTTCACTGGAAAAACAGAAGGTAGCTCAGAAGGGCACAGCACTGGCAAGGCATGAGGTTACGATGGCTTGGAACTAGACAGAGGGAGTAATGTTCTGAAAGATGAAGAGGCAACACCAGAGTGCTGGGACTGTGGGAAGGGAATAGAATTTTTAGGTGAAGATTTTAAATTCAGCTTTTAATACTCAGGAACAGCAAAAGAAGATATGCAAGTGTGCACACATGTCCAGTTTGGTTTCCCCTTGGCATTCTGGCTAATGGTATCTGCCAGGAGTCCCTCTCATTCATGTTCTTCCTTCTTGGTCTTGTGTGATAGGGGCTATACTGTCCTGTTGTCATGTTCTTGTCCTGCCATAGAGGCAGCTGTTTTCCCCATGGGAGAGGGAGTTTGCATTTTTTTGTTTCATATTATGTTGAAATCTTACAGAACCCTAGGGGAGAGAGGCTCCATGAAGGCAGAAGCTGTTGATATGTAGCCAACCATGAAAAATAGGTACTCAGGATATGAGGAAATTTACAGGAAAAAAAGGCTGGAAATTACAATGGTAAATTAGCTTATAAAGTGTGATCATGCATGCTTATCACCTAGCACTGGGAGAGCAGCAGAGAGAGAAAAACAAAATATTTTTTTAAACCTCCAAACTTGGAAAGGCTGCAAATTCAAAGAACATTTTGGGGAGATTATAAACTGAGTATTGAATATTGAGAATTGCTTACAGAAGTTCAAAAGGAAGCCTGGTTGAAAGGAAAAAAATTTTCTTTGGGGATTTGCATTGACATTGACTTTTTTTTCAAGAAGGAAAAAGCCTGAAGGGCTTGTTCAAGTTCATATTGCTGAGTCCCATCTTCCACAGTTTATGATTCAGTACTTCTGAAGTGAGGTCCAAGAACCTGTATTTCTAACAAGTCCCAAGGTAATACTGATACTGCTAAGTTAGAGGACCCCACATTGAGAACAGGGTCTTCTTAGGTGGCACCAGTGGTAAAGAACCCACCTGCCAATGCATAGAAATAAGAGATGTGGGTTCGATCCCTGGGTCAGGAAGATCCCCTGGAGTAGGGCATGGTAAACCACTCCAGTATTTTTGCCTGGAGACTCCCATGGACAGGGGAGCCTGGTTGGCAATAGTCTATACAGTGGTAAAGAGTCGGACACAACTGAAGAGACTCAGCATGCACACACCCACCTTGAGAACAGCTGATCAATGAATTCTATTATTTCACTGAGGCAAAGCCCAGAGAGGTTAAATTATTTCATTTTAATAATATGGCCAGAGTCACAGGGCTAGATCTCAGTAAGCAAAGATGAGACCCACATCTGTGGACTCCAAATCCATAAGCATTTATTTGATAAGGTAATTCTAGAGAAAATACATAGTATCTTTAAAATAGGAATGTATGACTTCTTATTTCATCTTTATGTCTCAAAATGTATGGTAACCAATGGTAACAACACATTTAAGGACAGCAAATGTGTTCAGTGGAAGAGAAGAGTGAATCCAGTCTGAGGCAGAGGCTGGGGCAGGGTCATGGGAGGGTCCTAGGACCTGAATTCTGTGAGTTGTATTTTTATTTGCTTATTCTATATATTATATGTCTCCCCTAGCTAGAATGCAAGCTCTCCAATGGGAGAAATTTGTATTTCTTTTCTCTCCTATACCCTCAGCTCTTGCCCTGTAGCTGGTATGCAGTGAGAATTGAGTATTGGTTGAAAGAGATTAATAACATGGTATATATTATCACCCTGCTTATTTAATTTACATGCAGAGTACATCATGAGAAATGCTGGACTGGAAGAAACACAAGCTGGAATCAAGATTGCCGGGAGAAATATCAATCACCTCAGATATGCAGATGACACCACCCTTATGGCAGAAAGTGAAGAGGAACTAAAAAGCCTCTTGATGAAAGTGAAAGTGGAGAGTGAAAAAGTTGGCCTAAAGCTCAACATTCAGAAAATGAAGATCATGGCATCCAGTCCCATCACTTCATGGGAAATAGATGGGGAAACAGTGGAAACAGTGTCAGACTTTATTTTGGGGGGCTCCAAAATCACTGCAGTTGGTGACTGCAGCCATGAAATTAAAAGACGCTTACTCCTTGGAAGAAAAGTTATGACCAACCCAGATAGCATATTGAAAAGCAGAGACATTACTTTGTCGACTAAGGTCCGTCTAGTCAAGGCTATGGTTTTTCCTGTGGTCATGTATGGATGTGAGATTTGGACTGTGAAGAAGGCTGAGCACCGAAGAATTGATGTGTTTGAACTGTAGTGTTGGAGAAGACTCTTGAGAGTCCCTTGGACTGCAAGGAGATCCAACCAGTCCATTCTGAAAGAGATCAGCCCTGGGATTTCTTTGGGAGGAATGATGCTAAAGTTGAAACTCCAGTCCTTTGGCCACCTCAAGCAAAGAGTTGACTCATTGGAAAAGACTCTGATGCTGGGAGGGATTGGGGGCAGGAGGAGAAGGGGATGACAGAGGATGAGATGGCTGGATGGCATCACCGACTCGATGGACATGAGTCTGAGTGAACTCCAGGAGTTGGTGATGGACAGGGAGGCCTGACGTGCTGCGATTCATGGGGTCGCAAAGAGTCAGACACGACTGAGCGACTGAACTGAACTGAACTGATACTTACTGAGGGCTCAGCATTGGAATAGGGATGTTTTCCCTGGTTTTCTTCTGTGAGTGGATAGTGCTGAAGATAAAGCAAACTTTACCTTCTTCTTACTCCAGGTGATCTTTCTGAGTCAGGGTTTGAACCCTTGTCTCTTGTGTTTCGCCTGGTGGGATTGCAAAGAGTCAGACACAACTGAGCGACTGGGCACGCATGCATGCATCTTCTTATCATGGCCAAGCATGAAACCTACAGCTGTTCCAGAATGGATATGCCTTTGGCAAAAGGCTGCCAAGGCTCCTACGGCTCCTGAACCAAAACATAGTGTCGTTACCAGTGGTGACCATCCTGTTAGCTCTCCCTCCAAGAGTAGATTTCAAAGCCATCTTTAATAATAATGAACATTTATTGAGCCCCTACAATTTTCCCTACAATGTTCATGGGCCTTTGTATACATTAGCTTACTTAATCTTGAGAACTTCCCTAGGATTGAAGTACTCTTATTGGCCCTATTTGATAGAGCAGGACACTATAGCTCACAGAGGTTAAGGAATCACATGGCTGATGAGTTTTGGAGCTGGGGTTTAAACCCAGGCAGTCTGACTTCAAGCACCATGCTCTTAACCAGTCCATCTGACTTCCTGATGGCCTTGTGTATGAGTCACACGCATCCTGCAGCTGAAAAAGGAAGCCTTGCACATGTGTTCAGTCCTGTCTGACTCTGTGCAGTCTGGTGGACTGTAGCCTGCCTGGCTCCTCTGTCCTTGGAATTTTCCAGGCAAGAATACTGGAGTTAGTTTCTCTTTCTTACTCCAGAGGATCTTCCCAATGCAGGAATTCAACCCACATCTCTTGCGTCTCCTGCACTGAAGGTGAATTTTTTACCATTAAACCACCTGGGAAGCCCCCAAAAGGAAACCTTAATGCACACCAAAACTGGACCTGAACTTCACCCTTTTAGCTGACTCAACTGTCTAAAACCTGTCTTGACTTAGAGGAAAAGTCCTTAGTAATAGAAATAATTGGAGGGCTGTAGCAAGGATTCAGAGAAGGCAATGGCAACCCATTCCAGTACTCTTGCCTGGAGAATCCCAGGGACGAGGGAGCCTGGAAGGCTGCCGTCTATGGGGTCGCACAGAGTTGGACACAGCTGAAGCAACTTAGCGGCAGCAGACGCAGCAGCAGCAGCAGCAGCAAGGATTACAATGGAATAACAAGAAGCAAATCCAAGGTGGAGAGAAGGGTGTGTGTATATATATATATGCATAATATATATACACACATATATCCGTAAAATTAGGGGCATGGAAAATGTTAACGGTTTTCAAATGTTTTCTTTGAAGTCCAGTGTCTAAGAATTCAGAGATGCATTTTTTTAAAAAAAATATATAACATGTTACCTATCTGTCTAGAGGGTATATATTTTTAGGCAGACTTTCTTGTTGTATTTGAAAGGAAAAAATTGTCCAAAAGATAGTATAGAATTGAGTAAGAAAGTTTTCTTAAACTTTTTAGAAAATGAACATGTAGACATTGAAGTTAACATGAGTTCTGACTTTATTTTTTCTCTTGACATCATCTGGGTTGTTACATTGAATAACCCAGAGTAGGATATTCCTTACCAGGGTGCTCTGAATATTGGACATCATTGGCTTACTAATTATTCTGTCTTGCTTATGAGATCATCTTAGGACGTGATGATGATGTGAATGAATTGCTCTGTGGAAAATCTGTATCTTTGAACATAAGAAATAGAAAGGGCAGGGTTGACTAAGTGAGATAAAGGAAAGTTGCTCAGTCGTGTCCAACTCTTTGTGACCCCATGGACTGCAGCCTACCAGGCTCCTCTGTCCATGGGATTTTCCAGACAAGAGTACTGGAGTGGGGTGCCATCACCTTCTCCGATGTGAGATAAACAGCTCTTCTTATCTCATCCAGAAATCCTTTTTACAGTTCCCATTACACATTGAGGGGCTTCCCTTGTGGCTCAACTGGTAAAGAATCTGCCTGCAATGTGGATGACCTGGGTTCAGTCTCTGAGTTGGGAAGATCTCCTGGAGAAGGGAAAGGCTACTCACTCCAGTATTCTGACTGGGAGAATTCCATGGATTGTATAGTCCATGGGGTTGCAAAGAATCAGACACGACTGAGTGATTTTCACTTCACTTACCCATTGGGTGTTCTTATCTCTGTGTCTTACATACCCTTGAGCTGCCCAGATTTAACAATGCCATGCAACTGCTCACTGAAATGGTTGGTAGAGTTTTTCCTCTTACAGGGCGAGACACTGTGGTGTTCAAGAAACCTGCTAATTGATTGTTTTTGATTATGCTTGCAAATTGGTACATTTGTCAGGTATCACCAAATTATGCTCCACAATAACAGTCTCCAAATCTCCGTGGCTTCCATATATGTTTATTTTTCACTCATGTAATGTAGGTCTCTAGCAGGTCTGCTCCTCATGGCCTCTCCCTTCCAGACCCAGACTGATCCATCAGTCTCTTTCTGAAATAAACTCTTTTTTAGAGGTTGAATTGTGTCCCATGAAATTCATATGCTGAAGTCCTAACCCTCAGTGTGTGACCTTATTTGGAGGGATGGTCTTTACAGAGAATATCAAGTTAGAATGAGATTATAGGGGGTGGCCTTAATCCAGTATGGCTTATGTTCCTATAAAAAGGGAAAACACGGAGACAGGCACCTAGGGAGAAGATGGATATCTACAAGTCCAGGAGAGACACTTAAACAGACACAGCCTCAGAATAAACCAACCTTGCTGACACCTTGATCTTGGACATCAGCCTACAAATCTGATACAATAAATTTCTGGTGTTTGAGAAAGTTTGTGATACTTTGTTTTCTGAAAGCCTTGGCAAATTAAGAAAACCATCTTGTCAGGGAGACACAAGAACAAGATGGCTAGCCAAACCACAAATCATGTTTAAAGCAACTTCTTCAAGTTAGATATGGTATGTCCACTCACATGCTATTGGTCAAGGCAAGTCATATGACCAAAGCTGGGATGTATATTCTTTCCTGTTGAAGTGGGGCACAGGGTGGGGTCATATTTGCAAAATACAATTCAATCTGCTCCAATCAGATTTACCAGTCTTGCTAATGTTTTGGATTAGGGGAACGAACTTGGATTTTCCTTGTCTCCAGAAGTTGATTATTCAAATCTACATGTTAGCTGTAAGAAAATATTTCCCTCTTCTCTGTTTTCCTTACTAACGTAGATTTCTTTCTTTTCTTTAACATTATATTATATTTTTATTTATTTATTATTTTTTATATAAATTTATTTATTTTAATTGGAGGTTAATTACTTTACAATATTGTATTGGTTTTGCCATACATTGACATGAATCCACCATGGGTGTACATGTGTTCCCCATCCTGAACCCCCCTCCCACCTCCCTCCCCATCCCATCCCTCTGAATCATCCCAGTGCACCAGCCCCTGAGCACCCTGTATCATGCATCGAACCTGGACTGGCGATTCTAACTTGGATTTCAATTGATCTGATTCACAGTTCTATGGGTTTAGAACAAAACACCTGGATGAAGCAGTCTAGCTTGGGCATCCATTTCATTCACTACCATTGCAAGGAGATCTCCAGCCCAGGCTCAGATTCCTCAAGAAGGAAGGGCTTATCCCTCCCAAGGCAGCCTATTCAACCACTGGCCAGACCAGTATAAAGCTCCTCCAAATACAGAATTGAACAAGCTCATGTTTGGGGATTGCCAGGCTTTTACATGACCCCCAAATCATGTGAAATCAACAAGAGTCCTCTTGACTACTATATCAGGCACATACATAAATACAATTCCAATCTAGGAAAAATACTCTGCTTTCTGTTGTCATTTTCCCTCATAGCTGCAGACAGGGCAGCCAGCATTCTCAGAGGTCCCCCCAGAACCATCTTGTTTAACTTCAGTGGGAATAAAGGGCATAGATTAAATCATATGTGTTCTTTCTGGGTTTCACTAAGAAAACTTTTCAGTTCTAAGACATGGTATCTAAAGCTCTTGTGTTATTTGCATAAAGGACCATATACTTTCTTAGCATATATTCTTTTAAGAAAAAACAAAATGAAGCCCATATTTTTACCTTTTAGTGTTTTTTTGACTTTATATTTTGTTTGACATTAATGTTGTCACATTTGCTTCTCCTTTGATAGAATTCTCTTTCTTCATTCTTCAGTTTTCAGTCTTGTTTCATTTTTTCCCAGAATGTGTCTTTTTGCAAATGTTAAAATAGGTATCTAACTCAATATAATGCTTTTTGTCTTTTAACAGGGGAATTTTACCTGTTTATTGTAATTACTGACAAATATTCTCTGTGCTTTATTTTTAATCTGTAAACACAAATTCCATTGCATGTGCATGGATATGGGATGAGGGATGATAATTCATAGCTTTTAGATGTGATTACTCAATTAAATAACCTATTGATGTCTGGGCTTTCTCCTAGTCTTTAGAGCTGTTGACTGAAGTTAGAGCATTGCTAGAACCAATCCAGAACGGTGTTCTCTTACACAGTGCTTTGACTTTTCTCTGGCCTTTTAAATCCTTAGCCTAATATCACCTGTCTTTCTTCTTTAATACAGTCCTAGATATTTTTTAATTACTAATGATATTCTTTATTGTTGACTACTACTATTATGATGTTCTTTTTATTAAAAATGTTTTCTCTGTTTTATGGGAAATGAGCAAGAGGAAAGGAAGATACATATATTTGACTAGCTGTATCAATAATCCAGTTCTCTAACATCTGATTTCTAAACATGTTTGATTTTGAGAGGGGAATGGTGGGGTCAGGTTGAATGTGTGTGTATAACGTTTCCTTCATTGCACAAATTTTGGGTTCTATTTTAATCCTTTCTTTTTTTTTGTTCTGGAGGAAATGAAAGGTTTTTCCTCTTTTCTTCTAACCTTCCCTGGATTCCAGTAGTTGAAAATCAAGTCAAATCAGTCAGGATTAGATTATAGTGGATAATGTGCTCTCTTGCTTAGGCTGTTCAGGGGTTGGGTGCTGGGAACCTGCTGCAGCATGATTAATTTTTGTCACTGTGCTTTAAAAAATGAAATGTGCCTGATTTTCATTAATTATGTTGCTTTTGTAATGAGGCTAATCAAAATGGATAATCAGTCATCTGCTGTGCCAGTGACAGATGCTGTTTTTAGGTGAGCTGAAAAATCTCAAGGCTTGGTTGGGTCCATTATCACAGATAAAGTCCCCACAGTGGGCATTCTGAGGTGGTGTGAATTAGAGAGCATGTTCTTAGACCACTGAGCAATTCAAAGCATCATTGTCATTTGAATTATTTATTCCTGGAGTTGAAAGATATAGTTAGGACTAGTTCTTAATGCTTTACATTCTAATGTTATACACTGCTGCACTCATCCTGGAGTTTAAAAATTACTGATATCTACTCCTAAGAATTTTGATGTAGGTGATCTGGAATGAAGCTTGGCCACTGAGAGCTTAAAAATTTCCCCAGGTTCTGCTAAAGTGTAGCAAAATTTGAGAGCCCCTGCTCTAAAATACTCAACAAGTAAAAGGTAGAACATCAGTGCCAGGCCTCAGGATAGATGGTCAATCACAACAGGCAAAATCTCATCTAGAGATCCTTAGCCTGACTTTCAGACTGTTTCCAGTTGGTTGAGACTCTTACTCATGCCTTTTTATATAGATTTTTCTGGTCTTCCTAAACTAGTTCTCTCATTCTGTCACTATGTCTTATGATCCAAGACCTGCTATTCCTCTTGTCAGAAGCAGTTTTCCCATCTTTGTCATTTTTTTGCAACTGTGCCTGCCAATTCAGCCCCAAAGTCTCCTTAACTATGAGTGATTACAATGGGCATTGGTTATATCCATGGATCTGGAGCCTGCGACTATTTGCATTTGAATCCTCTTGGACAGGAAACCTCCCTGTGTCTGTAAAATGGGAATAATAATAGTATGACCTTCATGTAGATCTTTGTGAAGTCTAAATGAATTAGCACACAGAAGTTCTAGATGGCATTTAAGACCCCAGGCTCCAGATAAACCTCATCCCAGTGGTTCCCTTTTATAACATTTAAATGCATTGTCAAATATTAGATTTCAGTGTAGCTTTGGAGTTGGTTCAGTTATCTCTTGCTTTTTTACAAGTCATCCCACTTGAATCTCAACACTTGTGACTTGAAGCAACTGTAACATTCTTTATTTCTCAAGTTTCTGCAGTTGGGCTGGGCTCTGCTGTGTGGTTCATCTACTGGATCTACTAGTGCTAGAACATCCAGGATGGCTTCTTTACTCTTTAATCTGGTGCATCACTCAAATTGGCTGAAACAGTTGAGAGTTAGTAAGGACCCTCCCCCATACCTTTGGATAACTTGGGCTTTCCTCATAGCATGGTGGTTTCAGAGTAACAGGACTTATTATGTGATGTCTGGCTCCCTATAGAGAGTGATCAGAAGCTACCTTTCCTTTTAAAGCCTGGACTGAGAAGTCCCAGAATATCACTTATGCCATGTTGCTCAAAAGCAAGTCACAAAGCTTGACCAGTTAGACAGAGAGGGGAAATGGACTCCCCTTCTTGAAAAATAGAGCAGCATGCATGGAGAAAGGGAAGCAAATGATGGAATCATCCATTATCTGCTATAAGAATATTCTTATATAATTTCAAGAATGTTTATTTTATATCTCAATTAAATAAGCTAAATTCTTTTTTTAATTTTTATTTTAACTTTAGTTTACTTTACAATACTGTATTGGTTTTGCCAAACATTGACATGAATTCACCACGAGTGTACATGCGTTCCCAAACATGAATCCCCTCCCACCTCCCACCCCATACAATCTCTCTGGGTCCTCTCCATGCACCAGCCCCAAATTAAAATTTCTCACTTTGATTCCAGGACAATGTATTTTCTCCATATTTTATAATTCCACCTAGTGTTCTGTAAACACAATTTACTCAACAAAATAGATATTGATAAGCTGTTATTAGCACAAAAAGTCCAAGGTTGAGCAATATGGAAAGAGCAGTTGACCTTTTCACCTGAGAGAGAATCCACAAAACAGGAGGAAAAGATGGTAAGTTTCTTAGGGAACTATGAGTTTCTATGATGAATGTCAACATCTAGGGAATAATAAACACCTTAAAATTTTCCTTCCTGCCATCTCTTTTTTATTTCTTTCTAGGTAACCCATGGACGGAGGAGCCTGGTGGGCTGCAGTCCATGAGGTCGCTAAGAGTCGGACAAGACTGAGCGACTTCACTTTCACTTTTCACTTTTATGCACTGGAGAAGGAAATGGCAGCCCACTCCAGGGTTCTTGCCTGGAGAATCCCAGGGACGGGGGAGCCTGGTGGGCTGCTGTCTATGGGGTAGCACAGAGTCGGACACAACTGATGCGACTTAGCAGCAGCAGCAACAGCAGCAGGTAACCTTAACTGATCTCTAATTTCAGAAGAGAAATGAGAAGATTCAATCATGGGACTGTGCTACCTCTGTATGTGTTACCATGGTGATGAGAGAAGTTTGTTCTTACAGTCAAAGCCTGCAGGCACTTCTAAACACCCAAAGCCTCCTTTGTTTTTCATTAATTCTGGATGCTAGCACTTGATTGCCATACAACCTCTTCTTCATGTCAAAGATGAATGGTTTGTGGAAGAATGTTCAAAGTTTAGATTTGCATCAGGAGACTCATAAAACATGTAAAATAGAGCTGTGGAAACAGAGCATGGTTCTTGAGGATTGTAATGTATGAATCTAAAGCTGCCTAAATCTGGATCTTTCTCAGTGGGAACAAAATTGGTTTGACTTTTGGATCAGAGTCTGCAGAGAGACTTTGGCCTCAGGGCTACGAATACCCTTTAGTCATATTTAGTCATATTTCAGTCATATTTTTTACCTGGCTTCTGATGGACATTCAGGATTATAAGTGTTAAAAAGCGAAGAGATGCAACAAGATGCACCAATAGTCATAGCCTGTGGTGGAGAGCTATCAAAATGTTGGATTCCAGTGGCTTTTGCTTTATGTCAGAAGTTTGTCTTGGTTTTCCCAAGAGATGTTTTGCTTTACTTCTAACTCAGAATGTTTTTCTAATTTTAAAAATTTCTCACAGACATAGAGAATGGATTTGTGGTCACAGTGAGGGAAGAAAAAGGTGAGATGAATTGAGAAAGTAGCATTGACATGTATTCGTGACCATGTGTAAAACAGATAGCTAGTGGGAAACTGATATATAACACGGGAAGCCCAGCCTGGTGCTCTGTGACAATACAGAAGGGTGGGATGTGGGTGGGGTGAGAAGGAGGCTCAAGAGAGAGGGGATATATATATATATATATATGACTGATTCGTGATGTATGGCAGAAATCAACACAACATTGTAAAGCAATTATCCTCCATTTAAAAAAAGAATGTGTAATGTGAATTTCTACCTTCATTCAATTTCTAAATGAAGGTAGGTTCAGGGGGCTAGAGCAGCATGTGGGAGAATTCATCATGATTTCTGAGGGACAGTGGGGGGTGGAAAAGGAGATATCAAAAGAGTCTCCTGTATCTGAAAGGCTGAGGGAAAGTCTTTCCATTTTGGTAATTTCCTGAGGTGTTTTGGATTTTGGTTTAGTTTCCAAGAGCCTATAATTTCAAGAGATTTTTGCCTTTGTTCATTTTCATTCTTAGGTCAGAGCTGTGACTTCCTATAAGCATCAGATACCAGCCCGTGGGTATGACTGACAGGTGTCCAAACCCCAGCTTGTTCAACACATAATTAAGAGGGCAGGTGTTGACACTGCGATATTTAAAATGGCAAATAAGAACCTATTATATAGCATATGGAACTCTACTCAGTGTTATGTGGCAGGCTGGATGGGAGAGGAGTTTGGGGGAGAATAGATGTGTCCCTTTGCTGTTCGCCTGAAACTATCACAACATTGTTTGTTAATTGGTTATACTCCAGTACAAAATAAAAAGTAAGAATAAAGAATTCTGGTGTTGAAAGCAGAGCAGACTATAGTTTTAAGCACTTTCTATGACTTTTTTACTTGGGCAACCTTGGGCAACTTACTTAGGTCCTCTAAACCTTGGTCATATCATAAAACCCTGAAGTGCAGGAATTACTTACTGGCTTGAGTCACTGTATCCCCCTCAACCCAACGACCCTTAAGGAAATATTGACCATAAAGAGGAAAATGAGCCTGTAGTTTGGGTTGAGAGTTGGGAAGTCCATGTCCAGTCCTGGTTCTGCTGCTGTCCTATGTGTGCCTTTAATCAAAGCTCATGGCATCTTCAAAATGAGGCAAACGGGACTTCTCTGGTAGTTTAAAGACCTTGCTTTCCAATGCAGGGGGTACAGATTCCATTACTGACCAGGGAGCTAAGATCTCACATGTCTTGTGGCCAAAAAACCAAAGCATAAAACAGAAGCAACATTGTATCAAATTCAATAAGGTCTTTAAAAATGGTCCACATCATAAAAAAAAAAAAATCTAAAAACAAAACAAAATGGGGCTGACAAGCTCCAAGGCCCTTCCCAGCTCTGATGCACTCTGTGCGTTTGCACGGCTTCTGTTTCTGCTCACATTGCCAGTTTCTGCCACCACCTTCCCTTTCTTTTGATTTTTTTTCACTTTGAAATCAGCCCTTGCTTTGGGTTTTGGAGAAGGATACATGGATTCTTCTTTTCTCTCATGATAATTAATATCCGTTGGACATTAATCGGTCAGTAAACCAGGTTTCTAGATAGAAGAAGAAGATCAATAAGCTGTGTTAAAGACAAGCTCATGATCACAATTGCTTCTTACTATTCCCAAAGGGTCCCAGCTTGATTCTGCTTCAGCAACTCCCCGTTCTGTTCCTTAAGCCTAAACAACCTTCTCCTGGCTCTTACCGTGTCTGGCTCTTTCTCATTTTTCAGGTCTCGGCTACAGTGACTTTTCCCTGAATCCTCTGTGGCAGTCACTCTCCAGCCGAGCACCGTAGTTGTAGTTATCCTTCTCTGAAATCCTGCTTCTGCAATGCTTAGTCAACATCTGCCTCCTGCTGGCAGAGGTTTGCCCCATGGCAGCAGCAGGGGCCTTTTCTGCCTCACTCACTTCTGAATTCTCAGCACCTGGCACAGGGCCTTGCCTTTGTCAGAACTCAGTTTAGGACTTGATCCCGTGTTCCTAACCACTACCCTACACTGCTGTTGGGGATGAGAAATGCAGGCAGCTGCTGCGAGGGGGGTGAAGTAGAGAACGTCTGATAAAGATGACCTGGTCATCCATCTCATTCTCTTAAGTCCTGACTCTGAGGATCTTGGCTCCCAAATCGGGCTTGCCAAATAGCTAACCGCTGGCTGTGATTTCGGAGAAGGCAATCGCACCCCACTCCAGTACTCTTGCTTGGAAAATCCCATGGACGGAGGCAGGCTGCAGTCCATGGGGTCACCATGAGTTGGACACAACTGAGCAACTTCACTTTCACTTTTCACTTTCATGCATTGGAGAAGGAAATAGCAACCCACTCCAGTGTTCTTGCCTGGAGAATCCCAGGGACAGAGGAGCCTGGTGGGCTGCCGTCTATGGGGTCACACAGAGTCGGACATGACTGAAGAGACTTAGCAGCAGCAGCAGCTGTGATTTAACTTCTCTGGATCTCATATGATAAATTTAAAAATGGATAAATGGAAAAAAATAAAAATGGATAAATGGTAATAGTAAAATCAACACCTCACAAGTGTGCAGCGCTTTCTCTGAGTCAGGCACTGGCCCAGAATTTTATGGGCCTCGTCTCCTGCGGTTGTCACACGAGCCCTTTGAGGTAGAGTCTAAGATTACCTCCATTTCCAGAGGCGACGTGAGACCGAGACTGAAAATCTGCCTGTCTTAGTCTGCTCAGGCTGCCATGAACAAAACCACGCCCAACCCCCCCGAAACAGTCCCCCAAACCCCCAGAAACTCAGGCTCTTCAGCAATAGAAATTAAGTTTCTTACAGTTCTGGAGGCTGGAAGTAAAATATCAAGGTGTGGCACGTTTGGTTTCTGCTGAGTCCTCTCTCCTTGGTTTGCAGACAGCCGCCTTCTGTGTCCTCATTTAGCCTTTTCTCTGTGCTCCCTCATCTCTGATGTCTTGCCCTCTTCTTGTAAGGCCATCAGTCACATTGGATCAGAACCCCATTCTTATGACCTCATTTAACCTCAACTGCCACTTTGAAAGCCCTATTTCCAAATATAGTCACATTGGAGGACCAGGGCTTCAGTATGAGAATTTTTGAGGGGGCACAGTTCAGTTTATAACACTGCCCAAAGATCCCCCACTCATAAGCAATGGAGACATTAATTATCTGATTCTAGGCTGCATCTGCATGCCCCTAACCACAGCTTTATATGACCATGATTTTCTCCCAGCTGCCGTACAGGAGAGATCAAGCTTAGAGGAGCTGTAGGCCTTACCTCTGTGCCTGCATAGTGGATATTGGGAAGGGAAGGGCAACTGGCTGGAGACTAAGCAGTCTCTTGGCACTGCTCTTGGGTGTCCTCAGCCTGGGTAATAAAATGAGGCCTGACATGTCCCATCACTCACAGCAGGTCTGATGGGAAAGGCACCGTTAGCAGAAGTTACTGAGCACTACAATTACCCAGAAAGCTCTCACAACCTCTTCTAAAATTATTGGAGGATACATTTCACTTTGGTTCTCTCATGGATAAAGTGGCAGTTATCCAGAGACTTAAAAAGGCCAGGAAAGTTTAAAGAGGCAGAGCTGATATTTGTAGGAGAGTCTCATCAGAGCCCATCTCCTTGGTTGAAAGAAGTAATGTGTGCAGCAGCCAGGACCCAGGAAATGAGACCGTCCAGCATTGCTGGTTGGATGGCTGTGGCCTTCCAGGATCACTGAGCGTGTCTGGACTGTCATTTGCCACCTGTTCAGTAATATCCTCTGAGCTGCTACTATGCCCAGCCATGCTTTGAGGAGACTGTGATTTCTGTGGTCTTCAGCAGATGAGCTCAGCATCCAAATCATTAACCATACTTCTTGTGCTTGTTCTCAGTCACATATGACTCTTTGTGACCCCATGGACTGTAGCCCGCCAGGCTCCTCTGTCCATGGGCTTTTCCAGGCAAGAATACTGGAGTGAATTGCCATTTCTTCTTCCAGGGGATCTTCCCAACCCAGGGATTGAATCTGTGCCTCTTGTGTCTTCTTCACTGGCAGACAGATGCTTTACCACTGAAGCATTTACCCAGGAAGCCCAACCACACTACAGAGCAATGCATATTCCCAGAGGACCACTGATGGAGCGGAAACCCAGATAATCATGTTCACTATATCAAACCCCTTCTTCTTCCACTGACATCCTTCCTTTTCTTCCCTACATCCTTTCTTTATATTTGTTGCATGGCATGTGCTTGTTAGACATGATCTCATTTAATCCTCAGAGGATCCATACAAGGTTCATATTGCTATCACCATGATTTCATACACAGAATCAGCCTACCACACAGTTCTTGATGGTGGGGGCACAAGGGTGGGGGCTAAAGGCAAAAGGGGAATGGGAAAATATACCCATTTGAATGCAGAGTTCCAAACAATAGCAAGGAGAGATAAAAAAGCCTTCCTCAGTGACCAATGCAATGAAATAAAGGAAATGATAGAACGGAAAGACTAGAGATCTCTTCAAGAAAATTAGAGATTCCAAGGGAACATTTCATGCAAAGATAGGCTCAATAAAGGGAAGAAATGGTATGGACCTAACAGAAGCAGAAGATATTAAGAAGAAGTGGCAAGAAGACACAGAAGAACTGTACAAAAAAGATCTTCATGACCCAGATAACCATGATGGTGTGATCACTCACCTAGAGCCAGACATCCTGGAATATCAAGTCATGTGGGCCTTAGGAAACATCACTTCGAACAAAGCTAGTGGAGGTGATGGAATTTCAGTTGAGCTATTTCAAATCCTGAAAGATGATGCTGTGAAAGTGCTGCACTCAATATGCCAGCAAATTTGGGAAACTCATCAGCAGCCACAGGACTGGAAAAGGTCAGTTTTCTTTCCAGTCCCAAAGAAAGGCAATGCCAAAGAATGTTCAAACTATGAGTGCACAATTGCAGTCATCTCACATGCTAGCAAAGGAATGATCAAAATTCTCCAAGCCAGGCATCAACAGTATGTGAACCATGAACTTCCAGATGTTCAAGCTGGATTTAGAAAAGGCAGAAGAGCCAGAGATCGAATTGCCAACATCTGTTGGATCATAGAAAAAGCAAGAGAATTTCAGAAAAACATCTACTTCTGCTTTATTGACTATGCAAAAGCCTTTGACTGTGTGGATCACAGCAAACTGTGGAAAATTCTTCAAGAGATGGGAATACCAGACTACCTTACCTGCCTCCTGAGAAATCTGTATGCAGGTCAGGAAGCAATAGTTAGAACTGGACATGGAACAACAGGCTGGTTCCAAATCGGGAAAGGAGTACATCATGGCTGTATATTGTCACCCTGCTTATTTAACTTATATCTGGACTACATCATGAAAAATTCAGGGCTGGATGAAGCACAAGCTGGAATCAAGATTGCCAAGAGAAATAGCCATAACTTCAGATATGCAGATGACACCACCCTTATGGCAGGAAGCAAAGAAGAACTAAAGAGCTTCTTGATGAAAGTGAAAGAGGAAAGTGAAAAACCTGGCTTAAAACTCAACATAAGATCATGGCATCCAGCTCCATCACTTAATGGCAAATAGATGGGAAAACAATGGAAACAACGAGGGAATTTATTTTGGGGGGCTTCAAAATCACTGCAGATGGTGACTGCAGCCATGAAATTTAAGGATGCTTGCTCCTTTGAAGAAAAGCTATGACCAAACTAGGCAGCATTTTAAAAAGCGGAGATATTACTTTGCTAACAAATGTCCATCTAGTCAAAGCTATGGTTTTTCCAGTAGCCATATATGGACATGAGAGTTGGACTATAAAGAAAACATCAAAAGAATTGATGCTTTTGAACTGTGGTGTTGGAGAAAGCTCTTGAGAGTCCCTTGGACTGCAAGGAGATCCAACCAGTCCATTCTGAAGGAGATCAGCCCTGGGCGTTCTTTGGAGGGAATGATGCTAAAGCTGAAACTCCAGTACTTTGGCCACTTCATGAGAAGAGTTGACTCATTGGAAAAGACTCTGATGCTGGGAGGGATTGGGGTCAGGGAAAAGGGGATGACAGAGGATGAGATGGCTAGATGGCATCACCGACTCGATGGACATGAGTTTGAGCAAGCTCCAGGAGTTGGTGATGGACAGGGAAGCCTGGTATGCTTTAGTCCTTGAGGTCACAAAGAACTGGACATGACTGAGTGACTGAACTGGACTGAAGCATGACATTGTTCCTTTTTTCTTCAATCAGTGTCTGTGCTGTGGGATGCAACTTCTCTGTTGGGTGGTAGGCTTCTAAATGACCTCATGGGCAGCTTAATAGTTTTCAACTCACCTTCAACTCTTTAAAATCTCAGTCCAACTCACTGTCATCTGCCCTGTGCTCCAACTCAGTAACACCTATAAATCCTTCATTTGGAAATGAAATTCTTTGCATGTAATCCTATTTTTGATTAGAGTTATCTCTATGCCATGTGATGTGATGGCAGTGAGCTTGCTCTTAGAATTACTTTGCAAACACATTGAGGGTTTTCAGACTGGCTGTTTGAACAAGGGATGTGCAATTCATGTCGAGTTTTGGCATTAGCTATTAATTGTGAGATGTAACTAGTAGCTTCTTAAATTTTGTCTTGTACTGCTGTGGATGATTTTGTAAAAGGACTTTGCTCTTTTCTTTGCTCTTTCCCTTGCACCAAGTTTTGAAAAAGAAAGAAAGAAAGGAGGGAAGGAGGGAAAAAAAGAAAGGAAGGAAGGGAGAAAAGAAAAAGGAAGGAGGGAGGAATGGAAGTAATAAAGAGTGACCCAGGTACCATTTCATTCTGCCTAGAGAGGAGAGTTAGGTATCTCCGAGTATGTGCCCTTTGAATGGCTACATGAATGAAATGAAGGAAGCATAGATACATGTGGAAGAAGATAAAGATAAGCAAAGCAGGCACAAAGCTTTGAGGGAGGGTGTGTTGCACAGGGATAAAGTGTGGAGGGTGGGGTTTGAAGAGCCAAAGCAGATGGATTTTTGTTAGAAACAAGGGAAAGAATAGTAAGTTAGTTTGAGCAGGTAGTTGTAGACCCAGGCACATGATGGAGATTTTTTTTTCTGTCATTTCAATCATATCATCATCAAGTCAGCATATCAAAGCTCTATATTTCTTCAATATAGGGGCTTAATTCTTTTGAACAGCATTTCCCATTGATATTTTCCTCTTATCACGACTGTTAATATTACAAGAAATGAGTGCTTTGCAGATCACATTACTTGAGAATTTTGCAATAGGAACAGTTACTACTGCATAACGGTGATATTATCATAGCTTAGAGTTACTCAGAACTCTTAGTAACTTAGAGTTACTTAGAAATGTTCCAATCCTTTTCTCTGCAAGATGGATGTTTTTGCAAGGTGCTGGGGTGAGTTTACTTGGCACCATTGCTTCTCTTGCTAACTTGAGTGTGAAAACAAGTCATTTGAGCAGAGGAGGAGAAGGATCAGGTCTCACAAATTCAAATTTGAGATTATCCTCAGTAGAATGCTTAAACAGGGCTTCACACATTTTTTGGACTTCTATATTTGTTTTGTGAGTCTGATGGCCTTCTGGCTTTAATCAAAGTCTTGTCCATAATGATAAGAAAATAAATATCTGAAAAATTTAAACCTACTTAAATGCAACATACTTACAAGGATTATATCCCTTCTTTAGTTTCAGAAACCTCGACTTTTCAAAAAAATTTTTAAGTCGATTGCATTTTTAAGAACTTTAAAAACTAAATTGAATTAAAAAAATTGAAAAACAAAGCCTATGTAAGCAAAATGGCAAGTGTTGAAATACAAATTTTCATTTAACTGTGTAATCAACATCCTGAAATTTCACAAAGTATCACTTTTGCACACATTCACATATGTTCACATATATTTTGAAAATTAATATTCTGAAATGTAGAAAACTACAATAATCTTCAAAATCTATTTATTGAAATGATATGTAAATATAATTTATTTTAAGGAGTAGGTTTTATTTGCGTCTAGAAAATGCTATTGGAGAAGGCAGTGGCACCCCCACTCCAGTATTCTTGTCTGGAAAATCCCCTGGATGGAGGAGCCTGGTGGGCTGCAGTCCATGGGGTCGCTAAGAGTCAGACATGACTGAGCAACTTCACTTTCACTTTTCACTTTCATGCATTGGAGAAGGAAATGGCAACCCACTCCAGTGTTCTTGCCTGGAGAATCTCAGGGACGAGGGAGCCTGGTGGGCTGCCTTCTATGGGCTGGCACAGGGTCGGACACGACTGAAGTGACTTAGTAGCAGCAGCAGAAAATGCTATTAGGAAGTTCTATCTAGCTCATAACTAAGCTAATTGTTTTCATCAATGTAAGTTATTAATTAAAAAGTTGAGGAAAAACAATTTAGAAAACAAAATTAGATATACTTAATTTAGGAACATGTAATACTAGATAACAATAACAAGGACAAAAATCATATATGGTTCCTTTATTTGTAGAAAAGATTATGGAAAATACAGTAAATTTTATAAAATGTACATGTTCCCCACAAATTTTCACTGCTGGTGACAAATAAGTGACTGAAGTAATAGCCAGTTTAACTGGGATGATTTGCCAGGATGGTCAAGGGGAAATATTACTTGGTACACCCCCCTATATGCACCAAAATAATAGTTACTGACTTTAGAAATTTATGGGAAGAACCATACAAATGGTTTTCAGGCATAACTTTAATTTTTGGAATCATTGAATGGCTTTAAACATAAGCTTTAATTTGTAAACATCCTACAATTTCCTCACAAGGTCTCCCAGGCAAGAGTAAGCCGTGACTTACCAATTGGGAATATCGGTGCTGCTGAAGGCCACGCTGTTTTCGATGGAGGGGAACATAACCCTTTTCTGGCTTGTTAGAACTTTCAAACCCCTTAAGTCCTTGATGCAGAGCATCTGGTCAGGGGCATTTTGTGAAACAGACAATGAGAACTTTTTGAAACGTGTGTGTGGGATAAAGTATGACAGGTCTTAATATAGCAGCATGCTGTTACCATTGTGTGTGCTGGGAGAGTTTGTGTGAAAAACATATTCTCTTAGCAGTTGGCACTTGACTTCTTAGGGAGAAAGCCGTCTTTGTTTTCTGTCTACTAAGACATTCGGGAGAGCAGGTGAGAAAGAGCCTGAGGTTAATAGAACAGAGCCAAAATGACAGAAAAGGCAGAGTGCTCAGAACAAGAAAATAAAAGCAGCTCTGCTCTCAGAGGAACAAAGTGAGACTCTCAGAGTGAGACTGGGGACCACAGAGGGGAACTGGCCAGCGGAAAGGACCAGTTGGCATGTGGCCTCCCAAGTGGAGAGTGGGGGATGCCTCATTTTCACGTGGGTTGTTTATATTTTTGTTTTGTTGTTGTTTAGTAGCTCAGTCGTGTCCAATTCTTTGCAACTCCATGGACTGTAACCCACCAGGCTCCTCTGTCTATGGGATTTCTGAGACAAGGACACTGGAGTGGGTTGCCAATTCCTTTTCCAGGGGTCTTCCTGACTCAGATTTCGAACCAGCATCTGATGCTTGGCAGGCAGATTCTTTTCCACTGAACCATCTGGGAAGCCCATTTTTCTGTTTCCACTCCTGTATTCCTTTCAAATTTGTAGTAAAGTCATTCCCTAATTTAGGGAATGAAGGAAAAGATTGAAGTTTCTTAAAAATTTTTATTGGAGTATAGCTGATTTACGACGTTGTGTTACTTTTATTTTTTTTTTCCTTTGGGAATTTTAATTAGGATTAAGTTCACCCTTTATCAATTGGGAACAACTGAAATGTTTATATCTTTATATAGGTATAAACATACATTTCTTTATAGTGTCATATATATCTTTACAATGTTATCTTTCTATCAATAAACATGGTATGTATTTTCATTCATTTCAGTCCTCTATAATGTCATTCAATAATGTTTTGTGGTTTTGCTAATAGACATGGCATACTTCTTGTTAGGTTGATTAAAATATACTTGATATTTTGATTCTATTACAAATAATATCATTTAATTTTTTCATTTTCTAATGTTTGTTACAGTTGATTTTTATGTGTTCATTTTGTATCTAGCATCCTTGCTAAATTTTCACATTATTTCTAAAATTTTTTCTATGTTTTTTTTTTTTTTTAATTTTCTTAATGCACAATGATGTCATACAGAAGTAATAACACCCTCATCTTTATATAGGAAAGGGTTGAGTTTCTCATCCAGACTGATGGGCGACCTGATATAAAATGGCAAGTTGGTTCATCAACTAAGCAAATTAAAGTTAGTTCTGGAAGTTCTCATGAGAACAAAAGCTCTCCCAGGAGTTTGCAGAAATTGTGGAAGATGGGTTAGGACGTGAACAGGGTTTGAAACTGAGATTTTGATACAATCTTATATAAATATCAAGACATATGGAAGTATCATCTGGCATCCTGGTTACATAAAAAAGGAATGTAGGCTCTAAACGGATGACAAAACTGTAGTGATCCATTTATTAAGAGATGCCATTTTGACACTGATTTTTAAAATTTATTTATTTAAAAAAATTTATTTTTAAAAAGAAGATAATTGCTTTACCATATTGCGTTAGATTCTGCCTTACAATAATGTGAATCAGTTGTAAGTATACATTTATGCTCTGCTTCTTAATCTTCTCTTTCGCACCCCCCCAGTCCCACCCCTCTAGGTTGTCACCAGGCTGAGCTCCCTGTGCTATACAACATCTTCCTACTATTTATTTACACCTGGCAATGACATTGCTCTTTAATGTTAGGACATTAGAATGAGAAGAGATTGTGCAGATCATGTTCCCTAGTATCTTCATCTTTTGCTGAAGGGGAAAGGCCCAGAGAGATGAACTTCTTAGTCAGGTACCCTAAGTTAGCAACAAGAAAGAAGTGTCTTTGCAACAAATTTTGTGTTATGGAAACTGTAAAATACTGCCTTGAAAGGAAAACTGCCAGCATGCTAAAATATGTGTGGCTTAGAAAGGAGAGATGTCATTAATCCAGAGAATGATTTGTCCTGCTAAGTCGGCAGGATGAAACTTACTTCCTGCCTTCCCAACTCCTCTGGCAGATGCAATTTCTTTTGCTGTTATATTTTCTTGGGACTCTTAGCATCTCATTATAGGTGAGAAAGCTGATAAGAGTTGCACTCATTTATTCTTAGTGTTAGTGTTGATCAGGAATCTAGTATATACAACCAGAGCTGAAGGCAGACTTTGGAGAAACATGAAGTAGGAAATAAATTCCAGGTTCATGGTTAATTCTTGTCAACTCCCTTTATAAATATTGACTTTTTTTGGAAGAAAAGAAAATACACAGTATACTTAAAGACCACATCTGCTTGGGACTGGTGCAAGGAGAGGACCCAGAGAGATGGTATGGGGTGGGAGGTGGGAAGGGATTCATGTTTGGGAACGCTTGTACACTCGTGGTGAATTCATGTTAATGTTTGGCAAAAGCAATACAGTAATGTAAAGTAAACTAAAGTTAAAATAAAAATTTAAAAAAATTAAAAAAAAAA
>SJYQ01003888.1:222454-336423 GCA_006410935.1 Redunca redunca | reverse complement strand
TAAAATGCATGTTATATATTATACTAAAATACACGTTATATATCAAAACACATGCTGTATATTATATTAAAACTTATGTTATATATTATACTGATACATATATGTATATGTGTATATATATGTATATATACTCCTTATCTTCAATGATCAGTGTGACTCCAAGTTCTCCTCATAAGCTCTAGATCTTCTGTGTCCCCACTCCAAGGGACATCCGGATCTACTTGGAAAGAGAGTCAATAAATTCAACCTGCCATAAACCCAAATCACCACATGTCTCTTCATCCTTTCACCTTAATTACCTCCTACACATCTTCTGATAATTTTTATACTGATTGATAGCATAACCATCATCCCTGTAACCCAAAAGAAAAACCCTTGCTTAAGCCTTCTGTCCCCCACACTCACAATCTCGATTCACCAAAAAGTCTCTTAATTTACAATATTTCTCTGTCGAATGCTTTATTTTCATTGCATTGCCCTAGTCTCAGCTTGAAATATTGCTACAGCCCTGGACTCTCTATCTCCAAGGCATTGCTGGAAACAGGATAATTATTACTTTGAATGACATTTAGGGTGGAAACGGTGGTTGGATGGAACACATAATTCTTTTCAGCATTTGAGGCCTCTGAAGGTCTTAAACTGACCCTGTCTTGAGGACATGCTCAGGTTGCCTTGGTGACTAGTTAGAAAGGGTCCCATGACATCATCATAAATCAGATGTTCTTAACACTGAGGCTCTAGTGCTTAGCTCAGGCCACCCAACTAGACTCTAAGTTCTTATTTCTGTGAAGTTTCCTGTTTGGCTGTTTTATTTTCTTACAATCGGCACCAATCTAAATTGTTGTTGTTGTTGTTTAGCCGCTTAGTGGTTTCTGACTCTGAAACCGCATAAACTCTAGCCCTCCAGGTTCCTCTGTCCATGGGATTTCCCCGGCAGAATACTGGAGTGTGTTGCCATTCCCTTCCCTAGGGGATCTTTCCAACCCAGAGGTCGAACCAGAGTCTCCTGCATTGGCAGGTGGTCTGTTTACCACTGAGCCACCAGGGAAGCCCCCCAGTCCAAATAGACTGAGCCTAAAACTTTGAACCTAAAAAAAGGGAGGTGTCTTTCCTATCTCATTGAAGGGTCCTTAGACCCTGAATAAACTTACTGTTTCAAACTGATTAATTAGGAGAGACACAGATTTTTTGATTGCCAATAGGATTTGAGTCCGAGGTCACTGCAAATCCCAGCAATATTCCTTAACTGTCCCTCCAGAAGAGCTGAGAGACAGTTGCTATGGGGAGAAGTGGGTGTGAAGGAGATCCAAGGAGGGAATATATGTATGTGTGTGTGTTAGTCACCCAGTTGTGTCTGACTCTTTGCGATCTCATGGACTGTAGCTCTCTAGGCTTCTTTATCCATGAAATTCTCCAGGCAAGCATACTGAAGTGGGTAGTCATTTCCTTCTCCAGGAGATCTTCCCCACCCAGGGGTAGAACGTGGGTTTCCTTCATTGCAGGTGGATTCTTTACCACCTAAGCCACCAGGAAAGCCCCCAATATATGTATACATATGACTGATTTGCTTTGTTGTACAGCAGAAACAAAACAATACTATAAAGCAACTATATCCTAATAAAAAAGAAAATAAACTATATTTTCTTGGAAAAACAAATTGTTTATAAAGGGCCATTTCTGGTGAGCATCCTGAAGCAAAGATAGTCTGGTCCAAGTGACTCCCTGTTCCCACGGCCTAGAGCAGCACCTGCTGCACGTCTCAGAAGTAAGAAAGCTAGCTTCTGTGTGCCCTAGCGCGTTTGTATTCTTGAGAAACGGACATTTGTGTTGTTGGGTCTGCGATTTTCCATCTGGCTCTGGCTTTGGTCTGCTGACTTCTTTGACTCCACCCTTGACTGGAAGGACTGCCTCATGGGACCTGCAGGTCAGAATTATGCTAAGTAGGCTGCTGAGTGCCAGTTTGCCTGCCTGTGACGCCTCACTGCAAAAATCCTGCCAGGCAAATTATCCACACCCAGAACCCATTCAGTCCTTTGAGAACATGAAGATAAAACCAAAACCACCTTGGTAAGTTGCATTAAACACATTATTACATGGCTTAGAAGAAAGGTTTGGCCAAGAAAACCATTTGGTTTATTTAAAAGTTCCATTGTCTTATCATTGTGCGAGGATTTGAAACTGGCAGCTACTTGGATGCCTTAGATATTTTTGCTATGTTTTTGAAAGAGGCTCAAAGTGTTCAAAGTAAGCCAAGTTCCTGAAATTGACTAACAAAATGTTTTATAAAAGTAAATCTTTATGATGATTGTTTTTTATATTTAATTACCTTCCCTGAGACCCTACTGGATTTGTGTAAACGAATGGAAAAAAGAAATATTGGGAAGCAATATTGGCCTGAATTTTTCAGACTTTCTGTAGGCAGGAGTGTCAGAGAGATTGGCAGGAATTTTGCTTCCACAAGAAATATAGGTTGGGCTCCAATGTTTATAGTTATCAGGGGAACTATTTTATAAGATCAAATTTAGAGCAGTTTTTTCAAGAGAGAGGTTAAAGTAACTAACTGTGGCCCAAAATGTCTCAATAGGATATTTCTTCTCAAATATTTTCTACTTTCCCAAAGTTTTAATATAAGAAATTGCCCAGACCATCATGAGTTCTCATCTAAAAACTACATAAAATAAAATTTTTTCATTAACATAACTGGTATGAAAAAATCTTACTCAAAACAATTATGATTTGAGTAAGAAAATGTTGGGGTTCTTCAGTTCAGTTCAGTCACTCAGTCATGTTCAACTCTTTGTGACCCCATGGACTGCAGCACGCTAGGCCTCCTTGTCCATCGCCAACTCCCAGAGTTTACTCAAACTCATGTTCATTGAGTTGGTGAAGCCATCCTTAATTTCTTATAATAATCCTGATATGAAGCAACATTTTAATTGTTTTTAATTTGTTTTTAATTGGAGTATAGCTGCTTTTTATTTGTTTTTCAGTATAATTGCTTTTGAAGCACTATTTAGATTTTACAGATAAGAAAACTGAAGGTGAGAAAACTTAAAATAGGTCCTTTCACCCAGATTTGAATCTGTGCTTTAGACTATAAAGATTATCATGTGGTCTCCCTGACACCACAACCACTTCCCAATGCAGCTTCATGCCTCTGAGGTTCTCATACTAAAAGTGCTAATAGTATCAAAAGTAACATTTTCTGGATCTACTCTCATGAAAAATTAATAACAAAGAATGGGTAGCACTTTGGTTATGAAATTTCTTTAAACTCTTAGAAATCTTTTGAAGTGACAATTTTTTTCCTTAACATCTCATCTATAATGCTTATTTGCTTACCACATCTTTTTTTTCATAAACACTGGAAAGAGTACCTTGCTGATATCACAGTTTAACTCAATTTAACAAAGCATTTATATACTTGTGAACATTTCTCTGTAGTTTTGAGAACTTTGTAAATTAATTCACTGTTTCCTTTTAAATTTAATCAATTGCTCTCCAAAATTGTTCAAAAGTGGATGGAATGAGGTGAAAGACTTTTTTTTTTCTAGTACAGAGATAACTTGGAAGATAAATAGCCAAATGAAAATAAAAATTTGAGCATTCACAGTAGTTCCAATAATAGTCTTCTCCCGTTATAGTAAACATCTGATAAAATGACTGGAAGGCACTACTGCTTTACAGAAAATAAACGTCAGAATCTTAATGTTGAATATCATTTCCTGTTTGTTGATGGTTTAAAAATGTATACGATTTGGCAGCAGTTACTTTTTATTGAGAATTGTCTAGGGCTTAAGTTGCATTCACACGTTCTCCTTTAAGCCAAGGAACCACACTGCAGAGAAAGCATCTCTAACCACCGAAGCACAGATGGAGAATGGCTTGCCCAAGGTCCCATTATAGGTAGATGGCAGAATTAGGATTCCACTTTGACTTTGTTTCTAAAGAACCTCAAAGAAAGTGGGGAAGGTTGTCTGATAGTACTCCAAAGAGGCATCATTAGGTTATAGGAAAACTGAGGCTAGAAGTTAAATGACATCATCCAGTATGCTTCAGTTTAGTTCAGTCCAGTCTTTCAGTTGTGTCTGACTCTTTGCAACCCCATTGACATTAAAGCATGCCAGGCTTCCCGGTCCATCACTAACTCCAGAGCTTGCTCAGACTCATGTCCATCAAGTCAGTGATGCCATCCAACCATCTCATCCTCTGTCGTTCCCTTCTCCCCCTGACTTCAATCTTTCCCAGCATCAGGGTCTTTTCCAATGAGTCAGTTCTTTGCATCAGGTGGCCAAAGTATTGGAGCTTCAGCTTCAGCATCAGTCCTTCCAATGAATATTCTGGACTGATTTCCTTTAGGATCGACTGGTTTGATCTCCTTGCATTCCAAGGAACTCTCAAGAGTCTTTTCCAACATCACAGTTCAAAAGCATCAATTCTTCCACACTCAGCTTTCTTTATGGTTCAACTCGCACATCCATACACAACTACTGGAGAAACCATAGCTTTGACTAGATGGACCTTTGTTGGCAAAGTAATGTCTCTGCTGTTTAACATACTGTCCAGTATCCTTAGTGTAATTAATTGGTGATATTTGCCTTTTAGCTAAGTGTTGTTTTCTTTAGATTGCTGGCTGTCAAACAGCTCTATATAAGTCTTGAACTCTATGAGTCATCTTTAGGGGATTCTGGAGAGAAGTGAGAACTGTAGCTGACTTGAGAGGCTTTGCATCCACAGGAGCTTATATGGGAGCTTCCCCAATGGTTCAACAGTAAAGAATCCACCTGCAATGCAGGAGACACAGGAGATTCTGGTTTGATCTCCAGGTTGGAAAGATGCTTCGGAGGAGGAAATAGCAACCTGCTCCAGTAATCTTGCCTGAAAAATCCCATGGACAGAGGAACCTGGCAGGCTACAGTCCATGGAGTCCACAAGCATCAGACACAGCTGAGTGCCTGAGCAGCAGCAGCAGAGCTTAAGTGAGGTTGAATAGAGAAAGCCCTTAATCCAGTGCCTGACCACAGTTGACTGCACCATAGTTGAGTCAAGTATTTCATCACTTTTAGTAGCCTATCTAATGACTTAGAGTGCTGGGGCAGGGACAGTGACCAGAAAGATTCCACAAAAACAGGAGTTCATTTCTAGCCTGTTGCTTGCCTGACACAGGAGTCTTGAGGGGAATAAAGTAGCTGAAACCTTCTGGTTTAATAATTATTAGCAATTTAGAATGTTCTTATTATTCTCTATTCTGGGCCAGTGACTTTAAAATTTAGTGATTTTTTTTTTTCCTGTAAATATCTGTTGAACACTTCAAGGGTCATATTCATCATTTTTCTCATGAAGTGCCTGAGGTTGAAGGTCTTTGGTTCTTTGCTCAGTTTCTGACACTCCAATAGAGTTCTTATATAAATCCAAGGGCCAGGGCTTGTATTTAGCTGGACTTCATCAGTAGGAGCATACCAGGTAAAATAATGAAGTCTTTCTCGACTAGTTGATAAGTAATTACTCTTCTGAGCCTGGGCTTCCAAGGTGACACTAGCGATAAAGGACCCATCTACACATATAGAAGATGTAAGAGAAGGGGATTTGATGGCTGGGTTGGGAAGATCCCCTGCAGGAGGCCATGGCAACCCACTCTAGTATGCTTGCTTGGAGAATCCCATGAGCAGAGGAGCCTGGACTGAAGCGACTTAGCACACATGCACACACTTCTGAGCTTAGTGGATGCTCTTGATCCATCCCTGCTTTGCTCCCCATGGCCACTTCCCTTGGGGCACCTCAGAATACCTCATACTCTGGCAACTAATGGGTTAATGCATGGTCAGTGGTTGATTTAGGTTTTGTGGGACCTGAAGCTTGCTTGACTTGGGACCCCCACCTTAGGTTTTTATTTTTATTTTTTTGATGTGGACTATTTTTAAAGTCTTTATTGAATTTGTTGCAATATTGCTTTTGTTTTATGTTTTATTTTTTTGACCACAAGACATGTGAAATCTTAGCTTCCTGACCAGTGGTGGCATCTGTGCCCCTGCTTTGGAAGGCAAAGTTTTAACCACAGGGAAGTCCTAGGGTCCCCACTTTAATAAGAAAAGCACAATATTAGATACAAACACAAATAGATGCACAGAATAAGAAAGCACAGCAAATTATAAATTATGAACACCTGACAATGTAAACATCACAAAAATTCAGAAACATAAACAATACTTTGTATTAACTAGTTACCCTCATAATAAACTTTTCTTTCTACATATTTCTCTAGGTTGTGTTCTTTCTTTGATGTCTTTATAACATAATCTGTAAAAATAATTGAAAGATAATTCAGTTTTCCCATATGATTGTATTTTATTTTTAATAGCTTTAAACTTTTAAAATTTTAATAATTTAAATACTTTTTTTAAAAACTAATTTTACTAGGCATTAATGAAAGCAGAAATATTCTCTTTACAGTTTTGCACATCTGCTGATGATAAAAATTTTCTAGTTTTGCCTCTGACACCATATATTTCAAATCTTGCTTCTTCCATACCCTCTTCCTGGTGGCCTAGGACATATTTATGTTGCCCTATAACCTCATGCCTTGTGCAATCATATCATGCTTCTTGATGAATGAATTGGCAGCATCATTTAAAATATTCCTAGTCTTGACACTGAAAAAATGACTCATGCTATGGTCTGAATGTTTGTGTCAACCGCAAACTCATAATGTTGAAATCCTAGGACTCAAAGGCAATGGATTAGTAAGTGGTGGCTTTGGGAGGTGGTTAGGTCATGAGGGTGGTCATGAATGGAATTAGCATCTTACATAAAGGCCCCACGGAGCTCCCTGGCCCCTTGTGAGCCCACAGAACAAAGGCACCAGTTCTGAACCACAAAGTGTGCCTTACCAGACTGCCACCATACTGGTGCCTTGATTTTGGACTTTCCCACCTCCAGAACTGTGAAATAAGTTTCTGTTGTTTATAAGCCACCTGGTTTGTGGTGTTTTGTTATAGTAGCCTGAATGGACTGAGATAATTCATAAAGGATAAAACCTATAAACTGTAAACATTAAAATTAAAAACTTTTTCTCATAAAAGCTCAAAAGAATGAAAAGACAAATTGCAAATGGAGAGAATATATTCAAAAAATCACATACTGACAAAGGATTAGTACCAAAGCTATATAAAGAACTGTCAAAAATGCCACAGTAGAAAAAACAAGCGAACACTATAAAACAAACAGAAGATAGACAAAAATGTTTCACTGAAGAGGATATACAGATGGCAAATAAGCACATGGAAATGTGTTCAACATCATTAACCCTTAGGGACACACAAATTAAAATCACAGTGAGATGTCACTTCATATCAGAAGGGCTAAAATAAATTAAGAAAAGGGTAACTCCAAATGCTGCCAAGGATGTGGAGAAACTGGACCACTCATACATTGCAGCTGGGAATGTTAAAGCCTAGAAACTCTGGAAAACACTGTTCTTTTTTTTTTTTTTTTTTAAGATGAACATACAAATATCATATGACACAGCAATTGCATGTCTGGAAATTTATCCCAGAGAAATAAAAGCTTATGTTCACATAAAAACCTATGCAAATGTTCATAGCAGCTGGAATCAGCCCAGAAGTCCTTCAACAGGTCAGTTATGGGCAAGCAACTATGGTACAGCCAAACCATGGAATATTACTCAGAGGTAGAATATGCAGCCACTTGTATGGATCCCAGAGGAATCATGCTGAGTGAAAAAAGCCAATTCCAAGATGTTACATAATTCCATTTATATAACATCTGAAATGACAAAATTTTAGAGATGGAGGACAGATGAGTGATTGCTAGGGATTAGGGAGAGGGAAGGGGGAGGAGGGGAGCTGAGTATGGTTATAAAGGAACAACATGGGGTCCTTTGTGGCTTTGGAACTGTTCAGAACCTTAATTATGATAATATATTCATGAACACAAGCAGGCGATAGAATTGATAGAACTTAATACACACACACACACACACATAAGAATGAACACAAGTAAAACCAGGAAATCTGAATATAAGTGGATTATATCAAAGTTGAAATATGTTTGTGATATTATTGTTTTGCAAAATGTTATCATTGGGGAAACTGGGCAAAGTGTACAAGGGATCTTTGAACTATTTTTTAAAACTGCATGTGGATCTACAACCATCCTTATTAAAATGTCAATGAAAAGTAAATTTTAAAATACTCAAGAATTACTTCTATTCTACAACAGTTAACAATAGCTTAACTATACATGGAAGTGACTGCTAAGCTCAGATCAATGCATTTCTAACTCAATTATTCTCTAGCCAGATCTCCAAATTCCCATGGCCATCCAATACCACTGAACACGGAGGAGACATCAGAGTGGAAATAGACAATGGTGTTAGCCGATTGGGGTTGATTTAACTTATTTTTTGTAAAATTTCCAAAAACTTACCACCATGTGACATCTCCAGAGGCTCCTCTTTGTCCCAGGCCTATATGAATGAGAGGTCCTGAGGTTTAATTAAACACCTATAGTTTCCCCTTAAGTCTGGCCCTAAACCTGACTCATCAGGGAGGGATCTCCATGACTGTGACTACTCACCTCACCTCAGACTGCTGGTAAGTGGGCTGGGCTGACTACTAGAAATTTTGAAACAGGGCTGCTAATCTTTGCATTTTTTAAATGAAATATTTGTTTCTTTATTCTGAAAACATGAAAATTAAATAATTTGGTGAGGCGTGATGGAATACAAAGTGGTGTGAAAAGTTTACTGTGGGGCTTTTTGCTCTCATGTGGACTTGAGGACAAGATGGGCTCATTTGAGAGCCCATTTCAAGAAATTTATTTATAGGAGAATTTAGAATCCTAGCAAGGGGCCACTTTTACCTTGGTGGGTCTGCTTTCTGAACTCCAAGGGCAATGCTGTGAAATAGCTTGACAAAGCAGTGGGCCAGATCCTTCTGCACTCTTTCAGTGACTTCCTCCTTCCCTTTCTGGAATCTATTCAGTTCAGCCACTCAGTTGTGTCCAACTCTTTGCGGCCCCAAGTACTGCAGCACTCCAGACTTCCCTGTCCATCACCACCTTCCAGAGCTTGCTCAAACTCATGTCCATCAAGTCAGTGATGCCATTCAACCATTTCATCCTCTGTTGTTCCCTTCTTCTCCTGCCTTCAGTCTTTCCCAGCATCAGGGTCTTTCCCAATGAGTCAGTTCTTTGCATCAGGTGGCCAGAGTATTGGAGCCTCAGTTTCAGCATCAGTCCTTCCAATGAATATTCTGGACTGATTTCCTCTAGGATGGACTACTTGGATCTCCTTGCAGTCCAAGGGATTCTCAAGAGTCTTCTCCAACACCACAGTTCAAAAGCATCAATTCTTTGGTGCTCAGCTTTCTCTATGGTTTAACTCTCATGTCCATACATGACTACTGGAAAAACCATAGCTTTGACTAGACAGACCTTTGTTGGCAAAAGAATGTTTCTATTTTTTAATATGCTATTTAGACTGGTCATAACTTTTCTTCCAAGGAGCAAGTATCTTTTAATTTCATGGCTGCAGTCACCATGAGCAGTGATTTTGGAGACCAAGAAAATAAAGTCTGTCACTGTTTCCATTTTTTCCCCCATCTATTTGCCATGAAGTGATGGGACTGACCAGATGCCATGATCTTAGTTTTTCAATGTTAAGTTTTAAGCCAGGTTTTTCACTTTCCTCTTTCACTTTCATCAAGAGGCTCTTCAGTTCCTCTTTACTTTTTGCCATAAAGGTGGTGTCATCTGCATATCTGAGGTTTTTGATATTTCTTCCAGCAATCTTGATTCCAGCTTGTGCTTCATCCAGCTCAACTTTTCTCATGATATACTCTGCATATAAGTTAAATAAGCAGGGTGACAATATACAAGCTTGACGTACTACTTTCCTGATTTGGAACCAGTTCGTGGTTCCATATGGAGAAGGCAATGGCACTCTACTCCAATATTCTTGCCTGGAAAATTCCATGGACTGAGGAGCCTGGTGGGCTGCAGTCCATGGGGTTGCTAAGAGTCAGACATGACTGAGCAACTTCACTTTCACTTTTCACTTTCATGCTTTGGAGAAGGAAATGGCAACTCACTCCAGTGTTCTTGCCTGGAGAATCCCAGGGACGGGGAAGCCTGGTGGGCTGCCATTTATGGGGTTTCATAGAGTTGGACATGACTGAAGTGACTTAGCAGCAGCAGCAGCGTGGTTCCATGTCCTGTTCTAACTGTTGTTTCTAGACCTGCATACAGATTTCTCAGGAGGCAGATAAAAAGGGTGATTTATCTGACTGGTTGAGTGGGGAAAGGAAATCAGGTAGCACATTCAACTCATGTCCTTCATGGCTCCGTCCTTCAGAGCTGCCTGCCCGGAGGCTTCCTCTGCTCCTTGGAAAAGACTCGCTATGGCAGAACCTGGTGGGAGTGGGGCAGGCAGAGGTCCAGCTCCTCCACCCACCTCTCTCTGGGTCAGAAGGCCCAGCTGGGAGGGCCTAACCAGAAGGAGAAAAGAGCTTCTTTTGGCCCTGTGCACAAGCCAAGGCCTTTAATCCTGAAGAATTAATAAATTTGAATTGTGGTGCTGGAGAAGACTCTTGAGAGTCCCTTGGACTGCAAGGAGATCAAAGCAGTCAATCCTAAAGGAAATCAACTCTGAGTATTCATTGGAAAGACTGATGTTGAAGCTGAAGCTCCAATGCTTTGGCCACCTGCTGCAAAGAGCTGACTCATTGGAAAAGACCCTGATGCTGGGAAAGATTGAAAGCAAAAAGATAAGAGGGTGGCAGAGGATGGGATGGTTAGATGTCATCAACAACTTAGTGGACATGAATTTGAGCAAACTCTAGGAGATGGTGAAGGACAGGGAAGCCTGGCGTGCTGTAGTCCATGGGGTCACAAAGAGTTGGACACAACTGAGCAACTGAACAATTAGGACAAAACTGATGCTTAGATTATGATCTGACTCTTTGGTATTTGTTAACTGGCCCAGAACATATAGGGTTGAGAAATGGGATGAAATGGATCTGTAAGCACTACACAAATGAAACTCACACTTACTCTATTTATGTTCCTAATGCATAGTCTCATGATACTTTGAGAGCAAACCAGAAGTGTTACCTGTCCTCAAGAGCCTGGCAGATGCATTTCGATGCACAGGGGTTATCCTGCTAGTCTATGGAGAGAAAAATTCCTTAGTTCAGTACTGTACATTCCTCTACGATATTTTTTTGAAGCAGCTGGACTCAAGCCCAGCAGTCTTGGGGGAATTACTTGGCCACTCTGTCCCAGTCTCTCCCTTCCAAACATGTGACAGCCAAGGAGAATATTCCTTTTACGATCTCAAGTCAGCTTAGAGTAAAAACAGCTAGGCTATAAGAGAGGAGGCTTGGACAGGGCAAATAAATCATCCTTACAGGAGACAGCCAGGTTCCACCTCCCCATGCTCTGGTGGACCCCTGGCCATGCATCTAAACTGCAGGAGAGAGCAGACCAGCTGAGCACAGAGCAGAGACCTCAGATGACAAGGTGCCAGCCTTCCCTGCCCTCTCTCTACCCCCACCCCAGATTCAGGTAGTAGGCAGGTAATACAGTCTTTCTTCTCCATTTTTCTCCTCCTAGTATCAGTTGCTTTGGGAGAAGCATTTACAAATGCAGCTGGTAGCTTCATTTTGAGAATGAATTTCACCTTCTTAAGAATAAAATGATGTCTAAAGGTAGCTTCTGAGTCTTGCAATGACCAATTTCTTATTGATACATTTTATTATTAAGTGATTGGCAGAAGGAAGGGTCACCCAGGTTTGCATTCAAGTCTTCACTTCAGAAGACAAATTCTCCTGGTTGGTGCAGGTGCTCTGGAGCAGGAGAAAAGCCACATTGCCAAAGACTTATGAAGACATTGAACTGATGTCTAGTTAGGAAGACTGGTCAGGTGAGCCCTTGTTCTGGGCTGGCTCCTGGCACTGCCCCTGACATGCCAAAGTTTGGGCGGAGTCTCCTTAGGCTGTGAAACACTTGTCCCATTCTTTGCATTAGCAAACTGAACCTCTCAGGAGAGAAAATGAGATTTCAGGTTCATGATGTGATAAAAATAGCACTAGGCAGAACTGAGAGAGCCTGGTTTTAGTTTTGACTTTGTCACTAGCTGAAGGGTTTTAGCTAAGTTAGTTTTCATCTGTGTCTCAGTTTCCTCATCCATATAATTAACAATTACATCTGTTTCCTTTCCAGCCTTCACTCTTTAGAGTTTGAGTATTCTAGCTTGTAAACAGTAAGGAAACAAGATATATGCTAATCATTGAGACAGAAACTTGATATTATTTCTTCCTTTAATCTTCAGGAAATCTTTTTCCAGTTTTACAGATGAACTAATTGAGGCTCAGAAAATTGAGCAACTCATATAATATATAACTGATATGTTAGTGAGCAGTCTTTCTGCTACAGGTGATAGGAAATCCAAGTTAAGTTAGTTTAAACAAAAAGAGACTGTATTGGTCTTATAATGAGAAGTTCCAAAGGCTTTTCACTACCAGCATGGACAGATTCAGGGGCTGGCAGATGTGACCATGAACTGAATTCTTTCCATCTGTCATCTCCTTTTTCTTTGTGCTGGTTTCATTGTTATGTTTCATGTGGTAACAAAATGGCTGCAACAGTTCCAGCCCTCACATCCAGTGCTCACAACTAAGGTGAATAATCACTCTGGTTTGTTTGGGATAGTGGGGTTACCTGTATATTTTCAATTTTAAAGCCAGGAAAGTCCTAGGAAAATGTGGCAAGTTGACTCTCATCATCAAGTCAGCTTTAAGTCCAGCAGGAAAGAGCATGCTTCTTTGAGTAGCTTCTGCAAACTGTTCTGACTTGCTTATGCCCAACTATTTTAGACCAGGGCTCATTCCTGAACCAGTGGCTATGGCCAAAAGGATGCAGATGTGCTGATTGACTTAGGCTCAGAGAAAGACCTGCCTGGACCACAACCACTGTGGTGGGATGAGAGAGGAGCTCTAAAAGGCAACAGGGACTGTGGTCAGAAAAGGGAGAGAAGGGACCTGCAGAGGTGAATAGGAAGGAGCCCTCTGCCGGTAAGTGGCAGGGTCAAGTTTCAAGCCCCAGTTTTCCTACTCCATGTGCTGTGTTCTTCCTCCAGAACCACAGGGAGGTGGATGACGCCAAGAGATGTTGTGGCCCCTTGCCAGATGGGGTCAAGGAAGACTGCCCAGTAGAGTTAGAGAATGGTGATTCTGACGCAAAAACTTTGGGCATTCTTGGCTCCATGGCCTTTGAATAGAGAACAGATCTGTTCCCTGGCCCCAACACCATGGTAGGATTTATGGAGGTGGGAGGGCAGGATGAGTGGGAGGGTGCATAGCCGATTCTCACTGTGTAAGCATGTTGGCCACAGAACAGAGTAGGACTGGATTCTGTGCACCTTGCCAGCATCTGAGAAGATCTTATTTGACGCCAAGGGTATAACCAGTCCTAGTCCTTGTGGAAGGGAGTGGACATCTGCCTGGGAGATGGACACCCAGAGGAGCTTAGCAGATGCTTCTGTGCAGTACCAGTTCAGAGTGCCCTGGCTGCTAATCTGGCCTTTTGTTAAAGCTTGCAGCAGCACTCACTGGAGAGCTACTAGGCTAAAAGGAAAGATTATTTTTGGCTCTCATATTTCCTGTTTTAGGAGAAAATCATATTCCAGAAAGACTTACAAAGACTGAAAAACTGCTAACATAATGACATTGAAGGCAGAAGAGAAATTTCACACTGAAAATTTTATTTCAAGTGAGAGAAAAAGTGTGAAAATTATTATAAGGGTGATGATAGAAACATGCTGTAATCAGGAGATAGAAATATGTCCTATTTAAGGAGGCCTAAAGTCAGAGGTATATTGTATGTTTTAGGGCCAAGTTTATCTTCCTGAATATAGAAAATTGTTAGGAGTGTTACTAACAGGAAAGACTCAACAGCAAAATGATTGTTCAAAAATATCTTTGGTCTTGAACCTCTAGAAATCTAAATTAAGTGGACTGTAATAAACTTCAGTGTACATCTCTTTTTACTTTTTTTTTTTGCCTGCCCAGCATCTGTCCTTTCTTCTGATGATAGCACCTTGGTTTCATCTTAAAAAAGAATTAACCTTGATTTTCTCTGTTCTAAACCCAAGCAGTTTTGGATGGATTGAATTCCAGGGTTGGGTATATGGTTAAAACCTGGGCAATGAATCACTGTGTTTAGTTCAAGCACAGTGATGTAACCCAGTATGGCCAATGAAAATCACTGATTTTTGTTCAATTTAGGATTGGAAAATTGGTAGCATGTAAACCCATACGTGCTAGTAGCCAACTTTGCCTGAGATCAAAGGCAACTTGGCAGAAAGTAAAGCCAAATACGTTGAGACATGGAGTTTTGATGATATTATCTAAACACTAGGATCCGGCGATGTGCAAGTCTTTTACTTAGGATTGTGCATAATGCTAAAGTCAAGTTGCTCTTAGCTTTTTTGCTATTTGGTTTCAAGTCAACAGCTGTTAATGAGTAAATTCCTAGGCAAGGAGGGGCCCACTACTGGCAGGAAGAAAGAAGTAAGGAGAGACTGGGGCAGCCTTACATGGGAGGAGGCAGGGAAGCCATAGGAATTCCTAAACTACCTCAGTCTTGGTTGTTACTGTGAGGTGAAGAAGGTCTTGTATTACATGAATCTTCTGGGTAATCCTTGAGCCATCAGGAAAAGACTATGCCATTCCATGGTTTTCTGCTCTAAAAGGTATGAAGTACATACTTAGTATTTTAATTTTTTAAAATGAGTTTTTGTTGTAAAAAGGATACACTTCACTAACTGGAAGGTCTCTCTACCAGGATGGATTTCCTGAAAGAAATGGATAGCCTAGAAATGCTTTTATTTTGACTTAAAAGCAGTGGTGTCTGATACCTTTCACAGTTTACCCCTAAGTGACGCAGGCAGTGTGTGTTTCTCAATTTTTCTTTCTTTCAGTTTAGCCATAGAAAGGTTTTTCTGCTTGTGGTAAGGGACCGAGGGACATAGAGACCTGATAATGAAGCTGGAGGATGTCAGTCTCAAGGAGAGGCAACCAACATATCTGCTCTTGGACCATTTGTTCTAGGTGAAATATTTTGTGTGATAAGGTGATGCTCTCTGGAGTCTCTTTAACTCAAAGAATCTAAAGTTGCCTGCTTGGTTTAGATGTTATTTTCTTTTTAATGGCCATTAATTTTGAGTAGTATCCCATTGAATAAATCTATTTCCTCAAGTTCAGTTTTTTAGAAGGCATACGACACTCCTGGCAGCCTTTCACAAGTCATGTCAGCATTAGATAATGGTTTATTTTTACAAGAATCCTGGAGTTATCCTGGGTTGTGGTGCAGAGAGCTGTCCACCTTCAAAACTGTTCCCCTTCTGTAGTGTGGAGGTTTTGTCCTGGGAACTAATAGTCTAAGTAGGGACCACATTTCCTAGCCCCTCTTGCATCTAGAAGTGACCATGTGATTAATATTCATCAGTGGAATGTGAACAAAAGTGACATGTATTGATTCTGAGCCAGAGTTTTAGGAAGTGAGTGTGCCTTTCCCATGACTGGTTTTCCAGTTGGTTACAGAGGACTCCAGTGGAGTTGCAAGACTGAATGCACCTGGATCTGGAGTTTTGCTACTTAGAGAAGAGATATCCACTAACCAGTAACACCTTAATCAGATTTTAGGTATATGGATAAGAGATAGCATTAGGTCATTTATAGATGTAGTGTTAAGTAACACTGGCTCGCATAGTTAATTTTTTCCCCATTATTTTTTATTCTTTGTACTGTCATTCTATTACATTAAATTTTAATACTTCTCTATCAATCTTGCATTTTATTTTTTTATTTTCTTTTAAAAAATTAATTTGTTTATTTTAATTGGAGGCTAATTACTTTACAATGTTGTAGTGGTTTTTGCCGTACATTGACATGAAGCAGCCATGGATGTACATGTGTTCCCCATCCTGAACCCACCTCCCACCTTCCTCCCCATCCCATCCCTTAGGGTCATCTCAGTGCACCAGCCTTGAACACCCTGTTTCATGCATCGAACCTGGACTGGTGATCTGTTTCACATATGATAATATACATGTTTCAATGCCATTCTTTCAAATCATCCCACCCTTGCCTTCTCCCACACAGTCCAAAAGACTGTTCTATACATCTGTGTCTCTTTTGCTGTCTTGCATATAGGGTCATCGTTACCATCTTTCTAAATTCCATATATATGCATTAGTATACTGTATTGATGTTTTTCCTTCTGGCTTACTTCACTCTGTATAATAGGCTCCAGTTTCATCCACCTCATTAGAACTGATTCAAATGTATTCTTTTTAATGGCTGAGTAATATTCCATTGTGTATATGTACCACAGCTTTCTTATCCATTAGTCTGCTGATGGACATCTAGGTTGCTTCCATGTCCTGACAATTGTAAACAGTGCTGCAATGAACATTGGGGTACACATGTCTCTTTCAATTCTGGTTTCCTCGGTGTGTATGCCCAGCAGTGGGATTGCTGGGTCATAAGGCAGTTCTATTTCCAGTTTTTAAAGGAATCTCCACACTGTTCTCCATAGTGGCTGTACTAGTTTGCATTCCCACCAACAGTGTAATGTTTCCCTTTTCTCCACACCCTCTCCAGCATTCTGACTGGCATGAAATGGTACCTCATTGTGGTTTTGCTTTGCATTTCTCTGATAATGAGTGATGTTGAGCATCTTTTCATGTGTTTGTTAGCCACCTGTATGTCTTCTTTGGAGAAATGTCTGTTTAGTTCTTTGGTCCATTTTTTGATTGGGTCGTTTATTTTTCTGGAATTGAGCTGCTTACATATTTTTGAGATTAGTTGTTTGTCAGTTGATTCATTTACCATTATTTTCTTCCATTCTGAAGGCTGTCTTTTCACCTTACTTATAGTTTCCTTTGCTGTGCAAAAGCTTTTAAGTTTAATTAAGTCCCATTTGTTTATTTTTGCTTTATTTCCGTTACTCTGGGAGGTGGGTCATAGAAGATCCTGCTGTGATTTATGTCAGAGAGTGTTTTGCCTATGTTTTCTTCTAAGAGTTTTGTGGTTACTGGTCTTACATTTAGATCTTTAATCCATTTGAGTTTATTTTTGTGTATGGTGTTAGAAAGTGTTCTAGTTTCATTCTTTTACAAGTGGTTGACCAGTTTTCCCAGCACCACTTGTTAAAGAGATTGTCTTTTCTCCATTGTATATTCTTGCCTCCTTTGTCAAAGATAAGGTGTCCATAGGTGTGTGGATTTATCTCTGGGCTTTTTATTTGGTTCCATTGATCTATATTTCTGTCTTTGTGCCAGTACCATACTACCTAGATGACTGTACCTTTATAATATAGTCTGAAGTCAGGCAGGTTGATTCCTCCAGTTCCATTCTTCTTTCTCAAGATTGCTTTGGCTATTTGAGGTTTTTTGTAGTTCCATACAAATTTTGAAATTATTTGTTCTAGTTCTCTGAAAAATACCGTTGGTAGCTTGATAGGGATTGCATTGAATCTATAGATTGCTTTGGGTAGTATACTCATTTTCACTATATTGATTCTGCCAATCAATGAACATGGTATATTTCTCCATCTATTTGTGTCATCTTTGATTTCATTAGTGTTTTATAGTTTTGTATATATAGGTCTTTTGTGTCTTTAGGTAGATTTATTCCTAAGTATTTTATTCTTTTCATTGCAATGGTGAATGGAATTGTTTCTTAATTTCTCTTTCTGTTTCCTCATTGTTAGTGTACAGGAATGCAAAGGATTTCTGTGTGTTAATTTTATATCCTGAAACTTTACTATATTCATTGATTATCTCTAGTAATTTTCTGGTGGAGTCTTTAGGGTTTTCTATGTAGAGGATCATGTCATCTGCAAACAGTGAGAGTTTTACTTCTTCTTTTCCAATCTGGATTCCTTTTATTTATTTTTCTTCTCTGATTGCTGTGGATAAAACTTCCAAAACTATGTTGAATAGTAGTGGTGAGAGTGGGCACCTTTGTCTTGTTCCTGATTTTAGGGGAAATACTTTCAATTTTTCACCATTGAGGATAATGTTTGCTGTGGTTTTATCATACATGGCTTTTATTATGTTGAGGTATGTTCCTTCTACTCCTGCTTTCTGGAGGGTTTTTATCATAAATGGATGTTGAAATTTGTCAAAGGCTTTCTCGGCATCTATTGAGATAATCATATGGTTTTTATCTTTCTATTTGTTAATGTGGTGTATCACATTGATTCATTTGCAAATATTGAAAAATCCTTGCATCCCTGGGATAAAGCCCACTTGGTCATGATGTATGATCTTTTTAATATGTTGTTGGATTCTGTTTGCTAGAATTTTGTTCAGGATTTTTGCATCTATGTTCATCAGTGATATTGGCCTGTAGTTTTCTTTTTTGTGGCATATTTGTCAGGTTTTGGTATTAGGGTGATGGAGGCCTTGTAAAATGAGTTCAGAAGTTTACTTTAATCTGCAATTTTCTGGAAGAGTTTGAGTAGGATAGGTGTTAGCTCTTCTCTAAATTGTTTGTAGAATTCAGCTGTGAAGCTGTCTGGACCTGGGCTTTTGTTTGCTGGAAGATTTCTAATTACAGTTTTGATTTCTGTGCTTGTGATGGGAGTGTTAAGGTTTTCTACTTCTTCCTGGTTCAGTTTTGGAAAGTTATACTTTTCTAAGAATTTGTCCATTCCTTCCAAGTTGTCCATTTTATTAACACATAGTTGCTGATAGTAGTCTCTTATGAGCCTTTGTACTTCTGTGTTGTCTGTTGTGATTTCTCCATTTTCATTTTTAATTTTGTTGATTTGATTCTTCTCCCTTTTTTTCTTGATGAGTCTGGCTAATGGTTTGTCTATTTTATTTATCTTCTCAAAGAACCAGCTTTTAGCTTTGTTGATTTTTTGCTATGGTTCCTTTGTTTCTTTTTCATTTATTTCTGCCCTAATTTTTATGATTTATTTCCTTCTACTAACCCTGGGGTTCTTCATTTCTTCTTTTTCTAGTTGCTTTAGGTGTAGAGTTAGGTTATTTATTTTATTTTTCTCTTGTTTTTTGAAGTAAGCTTGTATTCCTATGAAACTTCCCCTTAGCACTGCTTTTACTGAATCCCATAGGTTTGGGGTTGTTGTGTTTTCATTTTCATTCATTTCTATGCATACTTTGATTTCTTCTGTGATTTGCCAGTTATTCAGAAGCGTGTTGTTTAGCCTCCATGTGTTTGTATTTTTAACAGTTTTCTTCCTGGAGTTGACATCTAAAAAACAGCGGTTAGATGCCACAAAGTAGGTGGTAATGCCTTAACTGTATGAATGTTGTCAGGCCAGAGAGCCTCTTCCTTCCTTGTCAAGGGGAGTGCTTCTCTCCTTTTATACAACACATCAACCTTGTACTTTAACAAAAAAGATAACAAGTCCTGGGCTTCAAGTTTTCTGGTAGCAACACTTATTTATATAGAATTTAAAAATATTGATTTATTTNAATTACTAGTTAAGGTGAATATATTGCTATAGAAATTCATTGAGAAATAATTATTGTAGAATACTGCCATATTCTTCTTTCTAAATATTATGGTATTAGGAACAAGATTGATATTGCTCTAACTTTTCATACCCAAACAATAGGTAATATAATCACTGCAAGATAGCCAAATTACCTAAAGATGATGCATTCTACTCACAAAAATTCTGTTTAGATCCTTGGAGTAAAATCACATTTTTTTCCCCAGGCTATCTTCAATTTGATAAAAGACTTTAAAAGTTTTTTTGAGTTATAGTTCATATACCATACAATCTATTTATTTAAATGATTTTTTTAGTATATTCACAGAGCTGTGCAACCATTATCATAATAAATCTTACAAAATTTTCATCACTCTCTGCAAAAAACCTATACTTATTAGTAGTCACTCCCGATTTCTCCCCAGGCAAGCACCCATTTCTTCTCTGTTACTTTAGAGTAACTTATTCTGGACATTTTGTATATATGGATGCACACAGTGTGCAGTCTTTTGTGACTGGCTTCTTTCACTTAGCATAATGTTTTCAAGGTGCATCCTTGTTGTAGCAAGTATTGGTACTTTATTCCTTTTATTGCCAAATAATATCCCAGGTGGCGCTAGTGGTAAAGAATCCACCTGCCAGTGCAGGAGATGAAAGAGACACAGGTTTGATCCCTGGGTTGGGAAAAGTCACCAGTATTCTTGCCTGGAAAATTCCATGAACAGAGGAGCCTGGTGGGCTATAGTCCTTTGGACCTGGAAAGATTTAGACATGACTGAGCACACACACACACACACACACTATTCTATTGTATAGATACATCCCATTTTATTTATACATTCATCATTTGATGGACATTTGGGCTGTTTCCACTTTTTAGCTATTATGAATAATGCTGCTCTGAATATTTGTGTATTTTTGTGTAGGCGTATGTATTCATTTCTCTTGATAAATACCTAGCTGTGAAATTGCTGGATCATATGGTAATTCTGTGTTTGGTTCTTTGGGGAACTGCCAAATTGTATTCCAAAATGGCTACACTATTTTTGCCTTATAAAGGTATAACCAATAGTGTTTGAGAGTTCCAATTTCTCTACATCTTCACTGACACTAGTGACCAACATGTTGATCACAGCAATTCTAGCTGGATGTGAAATGATATATCATTGCAGTGCTGATTTTTATTTTTGTGTGCTTACTGGCCATTCAGATTTCTTCTCTAAAGAAATCACTGGTCTGATCATTTGCTCATTTTTAAATGGGTTATTTATCCTTATGTTACTGAATTTCAAGAGTCCTTTATATATTCTAGATATGAGTCCTTCATCAGATCTATGACTTAAAAATATTTTCTCTCATTTTGAGGATTGTCTTTTTGCTTTCCTGGTATTATATATATTTTTTTTTCAGAATCCCATGAAATAGCTTTCAGAACCTGAGAATTCCACTTATCCATCCATTTCATTATACAACTCACTCAGGTAAGACCCAAGTCTTGATTTACTATCTCAGGTTATGAGCAGAAGAATTTTCTGTGGTGTGAACCAAAATTAATTGAAGACCTAGTAGGAAATATGTGTTTTTCACCGGCTAACAAGTTTATTCTTATTTAATAGGGTCTTATGTGTTGGTTTATTGACTATACCAAAGTCTTTGACTGTGTCACAATAAACTGGGGAAAATTCTGAAAGAGATGGGAATACCAGACCACCTGACCAGCCTCTTGAGAAACCTGTATGCAGGTCAGGAAGCAACAGTCAGAACTGGACATGGAACAACAGACTGGTTCCAAATAGGAAAAAGAGTACATCAAGGCTGTATATTGTCACCCTGCTTATTTAACTTCTATGCAGAGTACATCATGAGAAATGCTGGGCTGGAGGAAGGACAAGCTGGAATCAAGATTGCCGGGAGAAATATCAATCACCTCAGATATGCAGATGATACCACCCTTATGGCAGAAAGTGAAGAGGAGAAAAAGCCTCTTGATGAAAGTGAAAGAGGAGAGTGAAAAAGTTGGCTTAAAGCTCAACATTCAGAAAACGAAGATCATGGCATCTGGTCCCATCACTTCATGGCAAATAGGTGGGGAAACAGTGGAAACAGTGGCTGACTTTATTTTTCTGGGCTCCAAAATCAGTGCAGATGGCGATTGCAGCCGTGAAATTAAAAGATGCTTACTCCTTGGAAGGAAAGTTATGACCAACCTAGATAGCATATTCAAAAGCAGAGATATTACTGTGCCAACAAAGGTCCATCTAGTCAGTTCAGTTCAGTTCAGTTCAGTCGCTCAGTCGTGTCTGACTCTTTGCAACCCCATGAATCGCAGCACGCCAGGCCTCCCTGTCCATTACCAACTCCCTGAGTTCACTCAGACTCACCCCCATCGAGTCAGTGATGCCATCCAGCCATCTCATCCTCTGTCATCCCCTTGTTCTCCTGCCCCCAATCACTCCCAGCATCAGAGTCTTTTCCAATGAGTCAACTGTTCGCATGAGGTGGCCAAAGTACTGGAGTTTCAGCTTTAGCATCATTCCTCCCAAAGAAATCCCAGGGCTAATCTCCTTCAGAATGGACTGGTTGGATCTCCTTGCAGTCCAAGGGACTCTCAAGAGTCTTCTCCAACACCACACTTCAAAAGCATCAATTCTTCGGTGCTCAGCCTTCTTCACAGTCCAACTCTCACATCCATACATGACCACAGAAAAAACCATAGCCTTGACTAGACGGACCTTAGTCGGCAAAGTAATGTCTCTGCTTTTGAATATGCTATCTAGGTTGGTCATAACTTTTCTTCCAAGGAGTAAGCGTCTTTTAATTTCATGGCTGCAGTCACCATCTGCAGTGATTTTGGAGCCCCCTAAAATAAAGTCTGACACTGTTTCCACTGTTTCCCCATCTATTTCCCATGAAGTGATGGGACTGGAGGCTATGATCTTTGTTTTCTGGATGTTGAGCTTTAGGCCAACTTTTTCACTCTCCTCTTTCACTTTCATCAAGAGAATTTTTAGCTCCTCTTCACTTTCTGCCATAAGGGTGGTGTCATCTGCATATCTGACGTGATTGATATTTCTCCCGGCAATCTTGATTCCAGCTTGTGTTTCTTCCAGTCCAGCGTTTCTCATGATGTACTCTGCATAGAAGTTAAATAAGCAGGGTGACAATATACATCTCGATGCACTCCTTTTCCTATTTGGAACCAGTCTGTTGTTCCATGTCCAGTTCTAACTGTTGATTCCTGACCTACATACATATTTCTCAAGAGGCAGGTCAGATGGTCTGGTATTCCCCTCTCTTTCAGAATTTTCCACAGTTTATTGTGATCCACACAGTCAAAGGCTTTGGCATAGTCAATAAAGCAGAAATAGATATTTTTCTGGAACTCTCTTGCCTTTTCCATGATCCAGTGGATGTTAGCAATTTGATGTCTGGTTCCTCTGTCTTTTCTAAAACCACCTTGAACATCAGGGAGTTCATGATTCACGTATTGCTGAAGCCTAGCTTGGAGAATTTTGAGCATTACTTTACTAGCATGTGAGATGAGTGCAGTTGTGCGGTAATTTGAGTATTCTTTTGCATTGCCTTTCTTTGGGATTGGAATGAAAAATGACCTTTTCCAGTCCTGTGGCCACTGCTGAGTTTTCCAAATTTGCTGGCATATTAAGTGCAGCACTTGCACAGCATCATCTTTCAGGATTTTAAAGAGCTCATCTGGAATTCCATCACCTCCACTAGCTTTGTTCGTAGTGATGCTTTCTAAGGCCCACTTGACTTCACTTTCCAAGATGTCTGGCTCTAGATTAGTGATCACATCATCATGATTATCCGGGTCGTGAAGATCATTTTTGTACAGTTCTTCTGTGTATTCTTGCCACCCCTTCTTAATATCTTCTGCTTCTGTTAGGTCCATACCATTTCTGGCCTTTATCGAGCCCATCTTTGCATGAACTGACTGTTGCTCAGATCATGAACTCCTTAATGCCAAATTCAGACTTAAATTGAAGAAAGTAGGGAAAACCACTAGGCCATTCAGGTATGACCTAAACCAAATCCCTTATGATTATACAAATGTGAAGTGAAGTGAAGTCGCTCAGTAGTGTCCAACTCTTTGTGACCCCATGGACTGTAGCCCACCAGGCTCCTCAGTCCATGGGATTCTCCAGGCAAGAATACTGGAGTGGGTTGCCATTTCCTTCTCCAGGGATCTTCCCAACCCAGGGATCAAACCCAGGTCTCCCACATTCTCAGGCAGATGCTTTAACCTCTGAACATGTGAGAGTTAGACTGTGAAGAAAGCTGAGCACCGAAGAATTGATGCTTTTGAACTGTGGTGTTGGAGAAGACTCTTGAGAGTCCCTTGGACTGCAAGGAGATCCAACCAGTCCATCCTAAAGGAGATCAGTCCTGGGTATTCTTTGGAAGGGCTGATGTTGAAGCAGAAACTTCAGTACTCTGGCCACCTGATGCAAAGAGCTGACTCATTTGATAAGACTCTGATCCTGGGAAAGATTGAGGGCAGGAGGAGAAGGGGACGACAGAGGATGAGATGGTTGGATGGCATCACCGACTCAATGGACATGGGTTTGGGTGGACACTGGGAGTTGGTGATGGACAGGGAGGCCTGTCGTGCTGTGGTTCATGGGGTCGCAAAGAGTTGGACATGACTGAGTGACTGAACTGAGCTCAACTGAACTATGTGTTGAGGCATAGGACCATGCCTGACAATTCTCCTTAAAAGAGAATGTGGCTTTGGAAAACATGTCAAGAAATCTATATCCTTTTAAATAGTGACTTCAATACTGCTTCTGTTTCAATGACAGATTTATATACTTCCAGAAAAGAATTTTATTTAAGATGATTTATTCACTTTCCACTACACACACACACACACACACACACACACACATCACTCCTTTCATGCTAAAACAGCAACAACAACAACAAAAATCCCAATACTAACTTTCCCTGTTTGCTTTGGAAAAGTCTGGATACTTCAGAATACTCTGAGTTACACTGCACCAGAGTGTACCCAACTGGTAGGTGGACATAGTTATCTTATGATTAGTTTATTGAGTCAATGAGAGAACCAAGGTGGGTGACTATAGTTAATTAGCTTTGCCTCTTTTTTGATTTGCAATCTGTGCCTTGGATTATAGCTGGTTTGAATTTCCTCTTTTATATTAATATATGGATATAACAATACATCATACTGTTTTAAGGGAGATTAATTATATTAATGTATATGCCTTGTTCAGTGCCTGGCTTAGAGTAGGTGCTGAGTGAAGATTTATTAACTTCTATTTTTTCTTAATTTGGGCTACAGAGGCTCAAGTCTTAAGAGTGTGTCTAGATTAACTCCATGGAGGAAACAGCTTATACAAAATGTCTTGTGGATCAGGCATCTGCATACGTAACAAGAGAACACACTGCAAGCGTATTTCTCCTTAAGGATTGGATGGGATGGGGGAGGAAGCAATAAGTTATCAGATATATGGAATGCTTAGAAAGGCCAGACTCTGACTCAGAGGCCGCAGTTTGCCTGGTGCCCCTTGGGTGGCCAGTGGAAACACAAGCAGATCAGAGGACTGGCTCTGGCCCCTGGCTCCCTGTGCGATCTCTCCAGGAACATCTGCTTTATGAAAAGAAGCAGATCAAATGGCTCAAGAAAAGATCAGGGTCAGAAGGGAAAAATGAAGTCTCTTAAGCCCTAGGCTTAAATTATTTTCCCCAAAAAGGCATGTGGTGTACTTACTAGCATCTTTTAGTGGAATGTAATTCTTTGACATTGGTGTGATGGTCTGGGATGTGCTTCAAGATGGGATGTGTAACTTCAAAGAGTCTTCAGATCAGCCTGAGTGGGTGGGGGTGGGGTTGTTGCCTTTGCTTTATGGTTCATGATTTTGTTTCAGCTCTGGGTGATCCTCTTTGATAAGAACTTCTCATTCGCGGACATTCAGACAGACCATATGGCATAAAATGAAGCTTAAAGAATTCAACGGCACACATTTTTTGAACATCTAGTCATTAGAAAGCTGTGTGTAAGGTTCCATGGAGATTACAGACTGATAGGTCTATGAAAAGTTAGTTGCTTAGTTGTGTCTGACTCTTTGTGACTCCATGGACTGTCGCCTGCCAGGCTGCTTTCTCCATGGGATTCTCCAGTCAAGAATACTGGAGTGGGTTGCCATTCCCTGCTTCAGGGGATCTTCCCAACCCAGGGATCGAACCCAGTCTCCTGCATTGCGGGTGGTCTTTACCATCTGAGCCACCAGGGATAGGTATGTGATGCAATCTCTTTTTCAAGAAGCTGGCATTGACATAAACAAGGCATCTATGATGGTTAGTTTGAGGTATAAGATTGACTAAGCTATAGTACCTAGTTATTTAAACAACCACTAATCCAGATATTGCTGTGAAGGTATTTTGTAAATAGAGTTAATATGTACAGTAAGTTGATTTTAAGGAGATCAGCCTTGATCGTGTGGATGGGTCTCATCCAATTGATTGAAAACTTCAAGAGAAAAAACTGAGGTTTCCCAAATAAGAAATAATTCTACCTCAAAACTGCACCAATTTGTACCTGAATTTCCAGCCTGCTGCTCTGCCCTACACATTTCAGATTGACCAGCCTCCACAATTGAATGAGTCAATTTCTTTCTTTTTTTTTTTTCTTGAGTGAGCCAATTTCTTAAAATTTATCTATCTACCTACCTCTCTATTATTTATCTATCTATCTACTTACCTATCAGGCTTCCCTGGTGGTTTAGCGGTGAAGAATCGGCCTGCAATGCAGGAGATGCGGGTTCAAATTTTGGTTTGGGAAGATTCCCATGGCACCCCACTCCAGTATTCTTATTGGGAAAATCCTATGGACAGAGAAGCCTGGCGGGCTACAGCCCACGGGGTCACAAACAGTCAGACACGACTGAAGCGACTGAGCATGCACACTTCTACGTGTCATCTGTCTAGCACCTGTTGATCTTGTTTCTCTGGAGAACTGCGACCGATGCAGTATCAAATAACTCTAATACAAGTCAGAAGAATGTGTGCTCCATGAAAGCAATGAGTCTGTCTTGAACACTTGTATGTCTCAACAATGAAGACAATGCCTGGTACATGCTTGATGCTCAACAAACACTTCTTAGATAGCTGACTGAGAAAACGTGACAAGGACAATAAGAATAGTACAGAATGTTATAATTCCCAGAAGAAAAGTCACAGAAATCTTAAAATCAAGCTTTAACATCAATTTTTATTCTCATTTTCCCCTTTCAAACTCAGAATTTAGCAAGTGTAACATGATGCTGGGTCCAAACCAAAAACAGCCCATTCCACTTGCTGGTGGTTAGGTTAAGAGTGTGTGAGTGCCCCTGTTTCTGGACTGTGAGATGTTAGGAAGAAGTTTATTAGGTGCCACTGGGAAAGGTTTCATTCTCATAAAACAAAGATCCCTTCTCTGGTACAAAGTTAATTGTGTATGATGCTTTAAGTTCCTGCAGCCATCTTTACCAGCTGGAGAAGGGTTGAGCCGAGAGAATTGCAGAGAAATAGAGTGAGGGTCCTGAAGTAGCACATCTGGAGCTCACCTTAATTCTGAACATTATGTGTGACACAATAAGATTTCCTACTCTTTAAAATAGTTTGAATCATAGTATTTTGTTATCTGGGCTAAAAGCATCATTTTTTTTTTACTAAGAAAATTTTATTTTGTTTTATTTTAGTAGTACATCTTGATTCACTAAATGGATTCAAAGGTATGAAAAAATGGCCAGTAATGGCTAGTAGTTAAAAAGATCTGTTTCATATCCCCATGGATAAACTGCTTTCTAGGGTACTTTGGCCATTGGTATATGTTAGTTAAGTTATTAACTTTGAAGGTTAGTAAAAGTCATGGAAAAGCTTTTGAAGAATCAGAAAGAACATAAAAGTGCCCATATGTCAAGAGTGGAACAAAGTTGAAGAAACTATTAACACAAGCTAGTGTTTTTCACTCTGAAGCCAGTGGAGGTTATTTTCAAGGATTCTGCAGATATCAAACTGTCTAATTGTCAACAGCTCTTTACTTTTCCTGAATTATGTCCTTTTACCTCTGGGGACACCCAGATACTCCTCCTCAGAACCTTCAGGGGATACTATGAAGGTATGGTGGAGATGGGAAGATTATGTTGTGTCTGTCTTCTTATTCTGTTCTTTAGAGGTTGTCAGGACTATGTCAGGCCTGAAGTTTAAACCTTACTTGTAAATTAGCAAGCTGGTCTGCCACAGTGTCATGGATGATGGCAGAAGTGACATTAGGTGCATATATAAACTCTATGAATATTTCTCATTGCATGTAAAGTGTTAAGCTTTATAGGTAAATAACAGTGCATTTCTATTCTTCTGCCCATGGAATTTGCTCTGCACTTTGGTGACAACATTTAGGGAAGTGTAGTAGACTTGCAGGGAGATCAAAAGCACTATATGATTTGATCATGAGCGAGAAGGAGGTATTTATAACAAAGGCTCTTTTCTGAAAGCAGCTGCCTGTGGTAGAGTAGGGACCTGAAACTGGGGAGTCTTGCTTCTGTCTATATTCTGACTGTTTACTTGCTAGTGAAAAGAGGATCACCTTGGTTCTAGAGTCTTTCCATTTTGTAGTTCCAGTTCTTTCCTGAAGGTTAGCTGTATCATCTTATATAGTATGTAATATCTTCACATCTTTTTAACAAAGTCCCTGTGAAGGTGGCTGGAGTTGGTTTCTGTTACTTGCCTACAGACCCTAAAGCTGGGAAAAATTGAAGGCAAAAGGAGAAGGTGATGGCAGAGGATGATTATATAGCATCACTGGCTCAATGGAAATGAATCTGAGCAAACTCAGAGAGAGTGGAGGACAGAAGAGCCTGGCAGGTTAGTCCATGGAGTCACAAACGGTCAGACATGACAGCAACTGAACAACAACCACATTTAACTAAGACAGTTGGCTTATGAAAGAAAAAGCATTGAAGACTCCATGATTGCTTTTTCAGATATAAAAAGTCAATACTATTCTGCAACTGTATATAATCCAACAGAACATGAGTTTAATTTTCTAGAAAAAGTGTTTTGTTAGACTGTTGGAGCTCATAAAAAAGAGAAAGAGAAAACTAATCAGCAAGAGAAAACTATGGATTCGGTTCTTAAGATCTCCAAAAACTAGATCAATTACAAACCTTTGAGAATCAGGAAATTGGAGTAAAGATCTCTTGAAGGCCTTTCCAGTTATATACTTCTAAAAACAAAAGATTGTATGAATCCAGCATTTGGAGAGCAGAGAGTGGAGAGGTTGACAAGAGGAGGCTCTCAGGGGACCTAATTTGAACTGAATGGTATCCCCTAAATATGGTCTCTATGATCGTTAATTTTATGTGTCAACTAGACTGGGCTAAGGGATGCCCAGGTAGCTGATAGAACATAATTTCTGAGTATGTCTATGAGGATGTTTCTGGAAAAGATTAACATTTGAATCTGTAGACTGAGTAAGAAAGCTCCACCTTCACCAATGTGGGAGGGAACATCATACTATCTATTGAGGGCCCCAGTAGAACACAAAAGCTGGAGGAAGGTCACTTTTTGAGCTGGGATATCCACCTCTCCCACCCTTGGACATCAAAGCTCCTGGTTTCCAGGCTTTCAGACTTTAGGACTTGGTTTTCAAGCTTTTGACTTTGGGTTGAACTACACTATTGGCTCTCCTGGTTCTTTGCATGCAGTTGATAGCTCATGGGACTTCTCAGCCTCCATAGTAGCCTAATCTAATTTCTATAATAAATCTCCTTATATATTTACATTTATATCTATATATCTCCTATTGCTTCTGTTTCTCTGGAGAGCCCTGACAACAGGGTTGTGAATCCTGAGAACAGTCTCCAATTCAGCCTTCTCATTTGGTGAAAATCTTTCAGATAGGGAAAATGAGGTAGAAGGAATGATGTCTGCTGTAGCCTGGGTTCTCTGAGATTCTCTGCTGAGTCTGAAGTTACCTTCACTTTTCCACTTTTTCCAGCAATGTGGAAAGCTGTCATTTGATTCTGTTGATGCTGACAACTGCAGAACTCATAGGAAGATGTTAAATTACATTTTAACTTTTTTTTTTTTTTAGAACTTACATTTTGAGTTGTGGGGAGCAGATGCTTCTTGATAAGTTTAAATCATTAAATGAATGATTTGTGACTCAGATGCTCATTGGAAATCTTTTATATAAATCACATGACAGCCTTCAGGCAGCCTCACCAGAACACGGCATTCTTTCCTGGCTAGCACATTTCAGAAGGGACTTCATTTCTTTGAGTAACTACAAAGAGTAACTGGAATGTTATCAGGGCCCATAATGTGATTTATGTCAAAAGTAAACCACACGGATCTTGTGCTGTCTTGAAGAATTTACTTAATCAAAGACTTAAACCTCTGAGGGGAGATTACCAAAAATTCTTCCCATTTGAGACAACCACTGGAATGTGAGACATGGTCTCTGATGCTTGTTGGGCTACTAAGGCACTGTTTGGCTCACTACACTTATTTCTAGTGCATAAAGACCTATAGGGTGGGGCTCGGTGTGGTGCTCTGTGATCACCTAGAAGGGTGAGACGATGGGCTGTGAGGAAGGTTCAAGAGGAAGGGACTATATGTATACATATAGCTAATTCACTTCCTTGTGCAGTAGAAACTAACACAATATTATAAAATGGTTATACTCCACAAAAAAAAAAGGGGGGGGGGACATTTGGAAAACTTAGTTCCCAAAGAGTAGTAGTCAGTGCAAGAGAGGTAGATGGAGGAAATGAATTCCCATTAAATAAGAAAAAATATCAGCAAGCAGCAACTGTGGTTCTCTTAGCTTTAGGTCATGTGAACATCTTGAAGGTCAAATTTTTCTAGAAGCTTTTTTTTTTCTTTTTTTCTAAGTCTCTTCAGTTGTGTCCGACCCTGTGCGACCCCAGAGATGGCAGCCCACCAGGCTCGGCCATCCCTGGGATTCTCTAGGCAAGAACACTAGAGTGGGTTGCCAAAGCTTTGGCTTCCCCCAAATTCTGTGACAGAATAATGACACATACTTGTCATTTGAGAGCCACTGTGCTATAGTAAAATGGTGTCAGGACTTGGTGTCTCTGGGTACATATTCTGTAGATTTGAGAAGTTCTTTGGCTTCCCTGTGCTTTCATTTTCTCATCTATCAGTCAGTTCAGTTCAGTCGCTCAGTCGTGTCTGACTCTTTGCGGCCCTATTGACTCCAGCACCCCAGGCTGTCCACCATCCCTTTCCATCACTGACTCCTGGAGCTTGCTCAAACTCATGTCCATCAGGTCAGTGATGCCATCCAGCTGTCTTATTCTCTGTCATCCCCTTCTCCTCCTGCCTTCAGTCTTTCCCAGTATCAGAGTTTTTTCCAATGAGTCAGTTCTTTGCATCAGGTGGCCGAAGTATTGGAGTTTCAGCTCCAGCATCAGTCCTTCCAATGAATATTCAGGACTGATTTCCTTTAGGATGGACTGACTGGTTGGAGCTCCTTGCAGTCCAGGGGACTCTCAAGAGTCTTCTCCAACACCACAGTTCAAAAGTATCAGTTTTTTGGTGCTCAGATCTCTTTATAGTCCAACTCTCACATCCATACATGACCACTAGAAAAACCATAGCTTTGACTAGATGGACCTTTATTGGCAAAGTAATGTCTCTGCTTTTTAATATGCTGTCTAGGTTGGACATAACTTTTCTTCCAAGGAGCAAGTGTCTTTTAATTTCATGGCTGCAATCATTATGTGAAGTGATTTTGGAGCCCAAAAACATAAAGTCTCTCACTTTTCCCACTGTTTCCCCATCTATTTGCCGTGAAGTGATGGGACCAGATGCCATGATCTTCGTTTTCTGAATTTGAGCTTTAAGCCGACTTTTTCACTCTCCTCTTTCACTTTCATCAAGAGGCTCTTCAGTTCCTCTTCACTTTCTGCCATAAGGGTGGTGTCATCTGCATATCTGATTCTCCTGGCAATCTTGATTCCAGCTTGTGCTCCATCCAGCCCTAAATTTTGCATGATGTAGTCCAGATATAAGTTAAATAAGTAAGGTGACACTATACAGCCTTGATGTACTCCTTTTCTTATTTGGAACCAGTCTGTTGTTTCATGCACAGTTCTTACTGTTGCTTCCTGACCTACATACAGGTTTCTCAAGAGACAGGTCAGGTGGTCTGCTATTCCTATCTCCTGAAGAATTTTCCACAGTTTGTTGTGGTCGACACAGTCAAAGGCCTTGGTGTAGTCAATAAAGCAGAAGTAGATGTTTTTCTGGAACTCTCTCGCTTTTTCAATGATCCAACAGATATTGGCAATTTGATCTCTGGTTCCTCTGCCTTTTCTAAATCCAGCTTGAACATCTGGAAGTTCACAGTTCATGTACTGTTGAAGCTGGGCTTGGAGAATTTTGAGCGTTCCTTTGCTAGTGTGTGAGCTAAGTGCAATTGTGAGGTAGTTAGAGCACTCTTTGGCATTGCCTTTCTTTGGGATTGGAATGAACACTGACCTTTTCCAGTCCTGTGGCCACTGCTGAATTTTCAAATTAGCTGGCATATTGAGTGCAACACTTTCAGTTCACAGCATCATCTTTCAGGATTTGAAATAGTTTAATTGGAATTCCATCAAAAATGATACCTCCCAAATTGTTAGGAAGCTCAGTGGGAACTCTGTAAGTGACAGCACTGACCAACTGTAAGGCCCAGTGCAAGCCTTGTTATCACTGCCTGCAGTGGCAGAGAGTGACTCTCATGTCTGACCACTTGTGTTCGGATCCAGGCCCAGCCCATTCAGTGACTGCATCACCTTGAAGAAATTAAATTTGACAGATTAGCTTACATAACCTTGAACAGTTATCCATTCTTATCCTCCATGTTAAAAAATATCTAAAATTCTGATAATAAACTAATAACTATTTCATGAGGTGGGTGGGGGTAGTAAATGAATAGGGGAAATTTCTTGATTTGGTTCATGTTAAGTTCAGTACAAAATTTTTTGTTTTGAAAATGTACTTTTTATTGAAGTGTAATTGAAGTACAATGTTGTGTAATTACTGCTGTATAGCAAAGTGACTCAGTTACACATATGTATGTATATATTTTTTCATATTCTTTTCCATTATAGTTTATCACACTGATAGTGAATGTAGTTACCTGTGCTCTACAGTAGAACCTTGTTTATCCATTCTATACATACCAGTTTGCATCTGCTAATCCCAAACTCCCAATCCATCTCTCTCCTTCCCTTTGGCAACAACCAGTCTATTCTCTATGTCCTGATTCTGTTTCTGTTTAATAGATAAGTTCAATTGTGTTATATTTTAGATTCCACATGTAAGTGATATCATATGGTATTTGTCTTTCTCTTTGTGATTTTCTGTACTTAGTATGATAATCTAAGTTGCATCCATGTGGCTACAAATAAGCCAAGTATTAACTTCTACCATTACTGGCAGTATTTCAGATTATATAGCTAAATATTCTACCTTCAACTAGAAGTTCTCATTTCTGAATTTTTCTCATCTCTAATGACCTAGCCACAAACACTTTTCATTTTAAAATTGGCAGTTGGGGAAATATTTGTCTTTCCTCTTAAATATTCTATTAAAAATAACATGGAATTTGGAATGCAGGTATATTACCATGAATAGTTTTTTCCTGGTTAAGTATTTAAAGTGGAAGGAGAAATGGAAGGAGAGAAGTGTTTAAAGTGGAAGGAGAAATAGAAGGAGAGAAGAGTTTACTGTTTTTCTTATTGTTATTTCATGTGTATATTCATGTGTATATTTCATGTGACCATAGTTACAGTACTGCCTTGAGAAGAACCAATCTTTTAGCTTTATCTTTTGCATTACTTTCTCAATGTCTGGTACATATTTTTAAGAAGGTTCATTTATCTGGATTGAAAAAAATTCTGTTTCCAGTGCTACATGAAGGAAGGAGGTAATATTTTTATCTGCTTGGATTCATTTACTTCTCTAGAGCCACCCACTCACTAATTCAGAAAGACATTAATTTTCTTAACAAATATTGAGATCCCTATCAGCCACATGCTATGCTGAAAGGTGGGAAGAAGAATATATAAGACAGACATGGTCCCTGCCTTCGTGAGGCTTACATTCGAGTCTAGTATCATACAATACCAACAGAAAGGCTTGCATGTTAAGAAGAATTTTTCAGATCTACAATTGCAAGGTGCTCTCTGATTCCGATTATCTTTTGAGTTAATTACTTCCCCCTTTGTACCTTGCTTCCTCTTGTACAATGTCACAAACCTCTGACCATAGTTCTTCAGGCACTCTGTCTATCAGGTCTAATCCCTTGAATCTATTTGTCACTTCCACTGTAGAATCAGAAGGGATTTGATTTAGGTCATACCTGAATGGTCTAGTGGTTTTCCCTACTTTCTTCAATTTAAGTCTGAATTTGGCAGTAAGGTGTTCAAGATCTGAGTCACTGTCAGTTCCCAATCTTGTTTTGGCTGACTGTAAAGAGCTTCTCCATCTTTGGCTCAAGGAATATAATCAATTTGATTTTGGTATTGACCATCTGGTGATGTCCATGTGTAGAGTCTTCTCTTGCGTTGTTGAAAGAGGGTGTTTGCTATGACCAGTGTGTTCTCTTGGCAAAACTCTATTACCCTTTACCCTGCTTCATTCTGTATTCCAAGGCCAAACTTGCCCGTTACTCCAAGTATCTCTTGACTTCCTACTTTTTATTCCAGTCCCCTATAGTGAAAAGGACATCTTTTATTTTTGGGTGTTAGTTTTGAAGGTCTTGTAGGTCTTCATAGAACCACTCAACTTCAGCTTCTTCAGCATTAGTGGGCAAGGCATAGGCTTGTATTACTGTGATATTGAATGGTTTGCCTTGGAAATGAACAGAGATCATTCTGTTATTTTTGAGATTCCATCCAAGTACAGTGATCAAGTCCATCCCCAAGAAAAAGAAATGCAAAAATGTAAAATGGTTGTCGGAGGAGGCCTTTCAAACAGCTGTGAAAAGAAAAGAAGTGAAAGGCAAAGGAGAAAAGGAAAGATATAGCCATTTGAATTCAGAGTTCCAAAGAATAACAAGGAGAGAAAAAAAAGCCTTCCTCAGTGATCAGTGCATAGAAATAGGAAAATGACAGAATGGGAAAGACTAGAGATCTGTTCATGGAAATTAGAGATACCAAGAGAACATGTCATGAAAAGATAGGCTCAATAAAGGACAGAAATGATATGGACCTAAGAGAGGCAGAAGATATTAAGAGGTGGCAAAAGTATACAGAAGAACTATACAAAGAAGATCATGACCCAGATAACCACAGTGGTGTGATCACTCACCTAGGGCCAGACATCCTGATAAGTGAAGTCAAGTGGGCCTTAGGAATATCACTTTGAACAAAGCTAATGGAGGTGATGGAATTCCAGTTGAGCTATTTCAAATCCTGAAAGATGATGCTGTGAAAGTGCTACACTCAATATGCCAGCAAATTTGGAAAACTCAGCTTGGCCACAGGATTGGAAAAGGTCATTTTTCATTCTAATCCCAAAGAAAGCCAATGCCAAAGAATGCTCAAACTACCTCACAATTGCACTCATCTCACACACTAGCAAAGGAATGCTCAAAATTCTCCAAGCCCATCTTCAACAGTACATGAATTGTGAACTTCCAGATGTTCAAGATGGTTTTAGAAAAGGCAGAGAGGAACTAGAGATCAAATTGCCAACATCTGTTGGATCATTGAAAAAGTGAGAGAGTTCCAGAAAAACATCTACTTCTGCTTTATTGACTACACCAAGTCCTTTGACTGTGTGGATGACAACAAACTGTGGAAAATTCTGAGAGAGATGGGATTACCAGACCATCTGACCTGCCTCTTGAGAAATCTGTATGCAGGTCAGGAAGCAACAGTTAGAACTGGGCATGGAACAACAGACTGGTTCCAAATAGGAAAAGGAGTACGTCAAGGTTGTAGATTGTCACCCTGCTTATTTAACTTGTATGCAGAGTACATCATGAGAAATGCCAGGCTGGATGAAGCACTGCTGGAATCAAGATTGCTGGGAGAAATATCAACAACCTAAGATATGCAGATGACATCACCCTTATGGCAGAAAGTGAAGAAGAACTAAAAAGCCTCTTGATGAAAGTGAAAGAGGAGAGTGAAAAAGTTGGCTTAAAGCTCAACATTCAGAAAACGAAGATCATGGCATCTGGTCCCATCACTTCATGGCAAATAGATGGGGAAACAGGGGAAACACTGACAGACTTTATTTTCTTGGTTTCCAAAATCACTGCACATGGTAACTGAAGCCACAAAATTAAAAGATGCTTGCTCCTTGAAAGAAAAGTTTTGATTAACCTAGACAGCTTATTAAAAAGCAGAGACATTACTTTGCCAACAAAGGTCTATCTAGTCAAAGCTATGGTTTTTCCAGTAGTCATGTATGGATGTGAGAGTTGGACTATAAAGAGGGCTGAGCACTGAAGAATTGATGCTTTTGAACTGTGGTATTGGAGAAGACTCTTGAGAGTCCCTTGGACTGCAAGGAGCTCCAGCCAGTCCATCCTAAAGGAAATCAGTCCTGAATATTCATTGGAAAGACTGATGCTGGAGCTGAAACTCCAATACTTTGGCCAGGTGATGTGAAGAACTGACTCATTGGAAAAGACTCTGATACTGGGAAAGACTGAAGGCAGGAGGAGAAGGGGATGACTGAGGATGAGATAGCTGGATGGCATCACTGACTCAATGGACATGAGTTTGAGTAAACTCTGGGAGTTGATGATGGACAGGGAAGCCTGGGGTGCTGGAGTCCATGGGGTCACAAAGAGTCGACAGGATGGAGCAACTGAACTGAACGTTGCTTACTTTTGGGACAGCAAATTACTTCCCCAAGATATTTAACCTAAATTTTCTTTAACTCATTTTTGACATTTCAATAAAATTGTGGATTTTTCATAAATAGATAAGATCAAAATAGCCTATCTTTTATAAATAGGTTGCCGACATTTTTTTCCTATCGAATTTTAGTAGGATAGTGCAATGGTAGATAATCACCATATGAATGATCTTTATTTAAATCATGGAGAATATCCTTCGATTTTTTCCTTAAGCATCAAGAATGCTAAGCAAATTTTACTTTCATGGGCCAGAGGAAAGAGGTCCGAAGGGAAACATAATTTGTAGAAGGAAAAACACCATGGAGATTAAAAAAAAAAAAAAAGAAAAAACAAGTATCAAGATACTTGAAAAGAAGGAAATGGGTCCCAGCATGCAGATCAGCTCTGGCTGAACACCGGAAAATGCCAGGGGTTAGTTAGCTGAAAATACATATAAAAATATTTTAGTTTTGAGAAATGGCTCATAGGAGATTTAATGGTTGTGAAAGCCCCCTTTTATTTCACATAGGAAGGGGACTTAAAATAGCCCATTTACTGTGCTGGGAAATCCCATCCCCAAGGGTCTGAATTCATTTGAGTTCAGCTAATAGTTACAGAGAACCTGCTTTGTGCCAGATACAGAGCTCTGCCTGGAGACACAGGAAGGAAGAGACACAGACCCCAGCCTGCAGAGACTTCTAGTCCACTGTGGAAAAATATTTCTAAGCAGGAAATTTCTCTACACTATGGTGAGGTCTGTGATTCAGGAAAGCCTGGGGTTAACATGGGCTGCTGCTAGGGTAAGTGTGGACTGCTGGGAAGGAAACATGGAAACCGTGATGCCAGGCAGGGAAGGGCTATCAGAAGAACTTTTAAAGCAAGTGATCCCCGAACTGTCTCCAAAGAGTAGGTAAAGAGTGGTCTTATATCAGTGATGTAGTATTATTGTTATGAGTGTGCTTAGTCACTTCAGTCATGTCAGACTCTTAGCGACCCCATGGACTGCAGCCCTCCAAGTTCCCCTGTCCATGGGATTCTCCAGGCAAGAATACTGGAGTGGGTTGCTATTTCCTCCTCCAGGGGATCTTCTTAACCCAGGGATCGAATCCCCTGTCCCTTGCATCTCCTACATTGGCAGGTGAGTTCTTTACCACTAGTGCCACCTGGGAAGCCCATTATCAGTATGCAACACTTTCTGAAAAATAAATGAAGACTTCCTTGAGATGATACCCACAACACTGAAACTTTTAAAGTTGAATGTAAAAGTCAGTGTCCACATTCCAGCTCTGTGGATTCTTCCCTTGTCAAAGAACAGAGCCAAACCCTTTGAACAATGTATATATAGTAAATCACCTGCAAATATTTTCATATCAACTCTGCCAACTGGATTACCTGAATAACAAGTCCTCCCCTGATGACTTTCTGGTAATTGGCAAGCTCAGGCAGTTTCCTCATTGAAGAGTCTTGTCGCCAGAGCTTTTTCTTGCTGCTAAGTAGCCAAGATTGTTCTTGTGAGGGGAGCTGCCTTTGACTTTCTTCATTCAGTGACCTGCACCAGGTTCACAATATTCTCACAGGGTTATTTCAGTATAGCTATAAAAATAGATGGTGTTTGCATTAACCCTTTCTCAGATAGTATTAATCTCTCAAGCCTCATCAAGAGACACATGCTTGATTCATTCACAAATTCTGTTGCTGACAAGATGGATGGATTGTTTTTCATTCTCAGGAAATCAATTCAGTTTTGTCTAGGTCTACGATGGCATAAACTCATGACCTTTTTTCCTTGGGATAGTTTCCCCTACAGGAAAATACATTAGTGGCACACAATGGTTTTGAAGATGGGAAGTGACAATCTCTTGATTCTCTGAAAGTCTATTTGTTCTGAGAAATGCTCAAAAATTATTTAATTTCTGAACAGTCAGTTTCACAACATTTAAACAACTTAAGAATTTGGGGATTTCTTCATAACATTCTTAGGAGATTCTCTATTCATGCTTCTCCTCTTTGTCCTTTTACTTCTGCCAAAACAGAAAAAGGAAAGTTACAGACGAGGAAGCTTCCCACAATATCATAGAGCTTGTAGAGTATGTTGAACTGTCTATTACCCAGCCATTTATGTTCCTCTTCATTTCAGATACACAAGCGCTGGAGCAAAGGTAAGGCTTGGAAAGGCTTCAGCCCCACTGGAATTTCCATCAGCCCCACTCCAAATACATTTGCAATCTAAATAAAAACTGGGAACTCACTATGCATAGACAACTTCAAAAGGAGAACCTCTTGCTACCAGACTGTGTGTGCGTGCCTCTGTGTGCGTGTCAACTAAGTTAGAAATTTTAGGATATATTTGGGGGAAGCAGCTCTGACCTATGTTTTTGAAGTGTAGGGCAGGTGCAGTGACTTAAATACAGACAACTGTTTTCAGTCAGCCTGACACGATGCTTGGATTTCATACTTTGCCAGGGTTCCCTTGCAAAGTTAATGAGATAAAGTCATCTAAATCCTATTACGCTGTCATGGATGTGTATACAGGTTCCTTTTCTCAATTTTATTTATTCTGAGAGAGTTGGTGCAGGACTCAAGTTCAGACAAATAAGTCCAATGCATAATTCTGCTGTTCTCTAACTCATCAGAGTCCATGGAAGCCAGCTCTTGTTTACTGTCCCTGTAGGATGACAATGTCTAGCAGTTTGTAGGTATGGTTTAGACATGCTGAGGGGAAATTCCATCCACATCTTTAAGATGACATTCTAAAGCCATTAATAGGCAGAATTAGAGGTCAACATTATTGCTATTTGAGTTCACAGGGGTGAAAATTTTGCTGCTTCATTCAGTTCAATTCAGTTCAGTCATTCACTCGTGTCCGACTCTTTGAGAACCCATGGACTGCAGCAACCCAGGCTTCCCTGTTCATCACCAACTCTTGGAGCTTGCTCAAACTCATGTCCATCGAGTTGGTGATGCCATCCAACTGTCTCATCCTCTGTTGTCCCCTTCTCCTCCTGCCTTCAATCTTGCCCAGCATCAGGGTCTTTTCCAATAAGTCAGTTCTTCACATCACGTGGCCAAAGTATTGGAGTTTCAGCTTCATCATCAGTCTTTCCAATGAATATTCAGGTCTCATTTCCTTTAGGATTGACTGGTTGGATCTCCTTGCAGTCCAAGGGACTCTCAAGAGTCTTTTCCAACACCACAGTTCAAAAGCATCAGTTCTTTGGCACTCAGCCCTCTTTATAGTCCAACTCTTACATCCATACTTGAGTACTGGAAAAACAATAGCTTTGACTACATAGACCTTTGCTGGCAAAGTAATGTCTCTGCTTTTTATATGCTGTCTAGGTTGGTCATAGTTTTTCTTCAAAGGAGCATGCATCTTTTAATTTCATGGCTGCAGTCACCATCTACAGTGACTTTGGAACCAAAGAAAATAAAGTCTGTCACTGTTTCCATTGTTTTCCCATCTATTTGCCATCAAATGATGGGACTGGATGCTATGATTTAGTTTTTTGAATACTGAGCCAGCTTTTTCACTCTCCTCTTTCACTTTCATCAAGAAGCTCTTTAGTTTCTCTTCACTTTCTTCCATAAAGGTGGTGTCATCTTCATATCTGAGGTTACTGATATTTCTCCTGGCAATCTTGATTCCAGCTTGTGCTTCATCCAGCCTGGCATGTTGCATGATGTACTTGTACATGTAAAGCTCTGTGAACAACTGACTCATTGGCAAAGACCCTGATGCTGGGAAGGATTGAAAGCAAAAGGAGAAAATGGTGACAGAGGATGAGATGGTTGGGTGGCATCACCAATTCAATGGGCATGAACTTGGGCAAACTCCAGGAGTTGGTGAGGAATAGGGAAGCCTGGCATGCTGCAGTCCATGGGGTCACAAAGAGTTGGACATGACTTGGTGACTGAACAACAACAACACAAGTTCTGGGATGTACTTAAACATCTGATTCAATTTCTATTCCATGGCCCATTATTTCAGGGACTTCTCAGGTAGCCCCTCAGTGATAAATAACTCACCTGCTAATGCAGGAGATGCAAGAGATGTGCGTTCAATCCCTGGGTTGAGAAGATCCCTTAGAGTATGAAACGGCAACCCATTCCAGTATTCTGGTCTGGAAAATTCCATAGACAGAAGGGCCTAGTGGGCTACAGTCCATGGGGTCGCACATAGTCAAACAGAACTGAGGACACACACACACACCAAATGCTGGGAACACTGAAGAGGCAGGTAGAAGAGGCACAGTAAGTGTTCCTGTTTTGTTGTTAATATTGGCACATGGCTGAAAACCAAACCAAATGTTGAATACATAATAGCTTCTTAGTCACACACTAACCATAGACCGGCCAAAGACTTAGATTAGGTCCCTGACTGCTGAGTGCAGTTATCCACTCATGAATTGTGTTTCTCTCTCTACATAGATAAGTAGCACTGGGAAGGTGAACCTTTGATGTTTACTTCCCCAAAGGAGATTTAGTGGCCCTGGCTCCGAATGAGAAAGGCAAGTTTGTGAAGCTGAAACATTTCTTTATTTGTTAACACCTTTAAATCTTGGAAGAAGATGTTAAATGAATAAATAATGAGCCTTAAGAATAGACTAAATGGTACACATTTGCCAACTTTCCATCCCTGGTGGGGACATTACTGCTGATGAATTTGCACTAATTATCTATTACATTAGGCCTGCACTCGCGATCCAATGTATAACATACAGCACACAGACCTAAGCTTCTTAGTTTAGAAGCTCATAATATTTACCCATAACATATATAAAATTTTAATGAGAGCAAAATTAATTTCACATGCTTAAGTAAAAATCACTGGGCTATTCATTTTCAGAGTTGTAGAAAGTTGATTCCCTTGCTGCAATAAATTTCTATCCACTTTGTTGCATACTGCACAGACTCTGCTGCTAAGCTGCTAAGTTACTTCAGTCGTGTCCGACTCTGTGGGACCCCACAGATGGCAGCCCACCAGGCTCCCCTGTCCCTGGGATTCTCTAGGCAAGAACACTGGAGTGGGTTGCCATTTCCTTCTCCAGTGCATGAAAGTGAAAGGTGAAAGTGAAGTCGCTCAGTCGTGTCTGACTCTTAGCGACTGCATGGGCTGCAGCCTACCAGGCTCCTCCATCCGTAGGATTTTCCAGGCAAGAGTACTGGAGTGGGGTGCCATTGCCTTCTCCTCTGCACAGACTATAGTAGTATACAAAATATTTCAGTAGGTTTCTCATCATCCTTTCATTTCAGAAAAGGGGAGATATTCACATGGAGATAAAAGAGTACTTTTTTCCATCCAATTTTTAAAAAAACTTTAAATCTGTCTTCATGAGTTGAAATTGCCCAAATAAAGAAGTCACTTCAGAATGAGCTGAAAAAAATGACTCTCAGTTGCCTTTGTATTTTATGTATTTTCACTGAAAAAAGCAGTCTGGACAAATTATCTTAGTAGAATCTTGTTTTCATTTTACTCAGTATTGTAGTGAGATAAGAGCCTTGTTCTCAGTCAATTGGGGAGTGTAGTATACATTGGGCATGTAACTTAAGATTTTTCTTACAAATTGTTAAACTCTGGTTCAAGCTGTCACAAGAAGGCCAGGCTGGAAATATTACCCAGTAGCTCAATCTCTCACAATGGAAAAGTACACAAAGTCTTGATGCATGCTACTGCGATAGCACTTTGGCTCTGGTTCAGAATGTAAGCTGGCCAGCCTCCCTGGTGCCTCTTTTTAAATATAAAAATGGAGAGTCTGAGTGTTGACAGTTTCTCTGGCTTATTTGTGTTGACAGCTTTGCCAGAGATGACTTGTCCTCATGAGAGCTGTGAAAGGTGACACTTAGAGGGCTACTTTGTAAAAGATCTTTCTCAATGAAAGTCAATAGGTCTTTTTTTGTTAATTAACATTCTAAAATAAAACCTGGGCAGAATTGCATCTCCATAGTTATCTAGTAATTCATTCACTTTTTTACTCATTTAATTCATTCAGAAAAAATATTTATTGGATGACCACTTGGTGCCAGGCACTGTGCTAGACTGAAGAGAGGACACTGTGGTAGAAAGAGGTCTGATATAAATTTTGTAGAATCTCCATTCTGCCACTTATTATTTGAGTGGCTTGACCATGTGACCTTTGGTACCCCTGCCTGTGGAAGGGGAGGGTTATTTGTCCCCATCCTGTTGAGCTCAGATGTCATCACGTAATTTGTTTTGACCAATGAAATGGACAAAAGTGACACGCAACACTTTCGTGTGGAAGGTCTACGTGCCAGCTCTTGGCCATCAGCCAACGCTTTCTGTCTTCCCTCTTTTGTGAGCCCAAGGATGTCCTCAATATGGGCTGCTCCTTCCCTTGATAGCCAGGAGTGAGGGCAGAGTAGAGCAAATGGGAGACTGACATCCGGTGACCAGCGATCGTAAGAAGAGCACATTCTTGAGATTTTTGGAGTCATTTGTTACCACAGCATGACTAGGCTTGTCCTAACTGAAGTGAAAGTCGCTCAGTTGTGTACAACTCTTTGCAACCACATGGACTGTAGCCCATCAGATTCCTCTGTCCATGGAATTCTCCAGGCCAGAATACTGGAGTGGGTAGCTTTTCTCTTCTCCAGCTGACTGATGCTGACTTTAGCTGGTTATCTTGACTGATATGGTGTGGTATTCCTGCAAGTGTGCACTGTAGCTATAGGATTTTTGCCCCTATGTTGACAGGAGTCTGAAAAATCCCTTTCTGGTCAACTCCTACCCAGTTCGGGGTCCATCTGAGCCAGTGTCATCCTTTTAGCCAGATTCTTCTCTTCTGGAAACTTTCCCAAGTGAAATTTGTCTCCTGCACAATTATACTGCTCACACATAATCTCTGCTACTCAGAGGAAGGAGCCGGAAATATGGGAGGGAAAGGCGATGTGGCATGTGACAGGGAGGTTTAGAATAGAGCAGTGAAGAACTAAGGGATCTGCTTCCAGGGCTGCATCTCCAGAAACTTCTGTTCGATTCTTGCCCCAGATGTCACATCCCACAGCTGCTTCCAATCATGAGATGCACGCATTTCCTGTCCAAACCAAATAATAAAAAAGAAGAGACACACACACACCCCCAGAACCCTCATCTGCCTTTTCCCTCCCCTTTGTCTTCTCTTCCAAATCTCTAAACAAATTCATTTAGAAAGATCTAGTATTTTATTTGGGAAAACAAAATGCTTTCTTTAAATTATTTTATCTTCTGACAAAGAGCTCCTTCTGGAGTCAGCAGTGGTTCCTGAGCTGGCGGTACAGTTGTTCTAGAAGCAGAGGGCGTTGGCCTCGGGATGAAATTATGACTTCAGCTTGTGTTCTGACCTAGTCTCCCGAGGGAGGGAGGAAGGGATTGAGGAGCATTTGGAGGGAAGTTAAAAGCCTCTGGTCAAGGCCCTCTGGTTTTAACCTCAGCTATTTCTCTGTTTGGCCCATTGATTTGGTAAAAGCAGTATTGATTCAATCATTCCACAATTAGTATATTTACTGAGCACTTATTATGTGCTGAGATCTTTCTAGATCCTGGATGTGATACACTTTCTGATTCTTTTCTGGCTTTCAAATGAACTTCTATATGAAGCATACTGCCACTTTTTATATATGAAGCTGTCCATGGAATTATATTATCCTCGAGAATCCAGTTCTTTAGAAGGCCACCAGCCTGCTTTGGATGGTGCCTCTGGTTGAGTTTCCAAAGAAATGGATTCTGAATGGTAAAGAATCTGCCTGCAATGTGTGAGATCCGGGTTTGATCCCTGGGTGGGCAAGATCTCCTGGAGTATGAAATGACAACCCACTCCAGTATTCTTGCTTGGAGAATGCCATGGACAGAGAAGCCTGGCGGGCTACAGTCCCTGGGGTTACGAAGAGTCAGACATGACTGAAAGACTAACACTTGTTCTGTGGCAACATCTGTGAGAGGGTTAGGCCAGCAGAATTGGTCAGAGGGGGGAACTGGGCTTAGATGAAGCGGCAGCAGAGATGGAACCAGCTCCACTGGCGCCAAGGGACTGAGATGGCTCTTCATTATTCCACTTTGGAGCTATTGCAGGACTGGCCAGTGCAGAGCTGAAACAGAACCAGAATCCTGAAATCCTGACTGCTATACCAGTGTTCTTCCTAACAGCCACTGTACACACGCTGGTCTTTGAAAACTAGTAGGGAAATGGAGTATTAATTTAGCCTAAAGAAAACTGATAAAGGAATTTCTTCTCTATGTAACTATGAGAAAGGTGATTTATTTATACCTACATTCATATGTATATGTATATATATATTCATACACACACATACAAATATAAATTTCTAAAATATTATGAAGTTATTTGCTTGATGAGGAAACCTTGAAAATTCAAATTATGGAGAATGTCATGCACAGAAAATCAGCAGACTATCAAGGCCTGAAAATCCTTTTTTATTCCTTTACGTCATCTCCGAATGCCTGGCTTTGATGTTCTAAGATGTCACTGCATATTTATATTGCTACATAATGGTATTTGGATCCTTTGCTATTCAAACTTAACCAAACATGGTTAAATCTTATTCTTGAGGATTTAGATACTGACCTAGACAAGCATCCTGACCATGTAAATGGGATTTTGGTCCACAATTCAGCCAGACTTAGGTTAGTTTTTCCTATTAGAATGTGTTTAGTGAAACAGCTAGTTTGAAACTGATGACAGTATCTTAATGTCTTGTTCCTCCAATCTTCTGTGAGTCTATAATATGAGCTCACAAACTGCACAAGAGTAGATAAAGAAGCTTTTAAAGAACTTATTGGAAAACTTTCTTGGAGGAAAATGTAGACACTTTCTGATATGCAGAGGTAATCTCTATACCTTCAAATTTATTCTGTAGATGAGCTACAGAGAGAAATGGTTTTACTAAATGAGATCTATGACACTACCACCTCTTTATTCCTTAGATTCGTTGTTTCTTATTATGCTAACCTAAGAATATGGGCTGCCGTCTATAGGGTCGCACAGAGTCGGATGCGACTGAAGCGACTAGCAGCAGCAGCAAGAATATGGATGGGATCTTCTGCACGGTGGGGTACCTGGACTCATTCTTCCCAACAAAATAACAATAGTCAGAGACACCACTCTTCAGATCCTTTCTCTCCTACTCTTTCTTTTGGGCTCAGAACTGGTCAAATATGCCCAAGTCACCCCATCTAGCTTTTAGCATCTCAGCAAAGAAGAATCTACCGATTTCCTCAGCAAATTTTCCCAAATGAAGCAGACTGTAGAACCCTTTACCACAAGCATGTCTTTTTAAGACTGAGTTTGGGGATTTCCCTGGTGGTCCAGTGGTTAAGACTCCATACTTCTACTGCAGGGGCATGAGTTCTATCTCTGGTTTGGAACTAAGATCCCACATGCCTTGCAACAGGGCCAAAAAAAAAAAAAAAAAATTGAGTCTAAATCTTTCCTATAGGCAGTATCTCTCTTTCATGATGCTCCGTAAGTAGTAGAGATCCCGAGAACTTCCTAAAATCCAGGAGCATTCTCACTGAGAGCCATGAGATGAATGTGTGTCCTAGTCCCAGAGATATGTACTGAGAATGGTAGTGAGATATAGTCTGTTAACTAAAAAAGAGGTGAGAATTTAGTAACAGGTCTAGAAAAGGGCTTCCCTTGTGGCTTAGTTGGTAAAGAATCTGCTTGCAATGAGGGAGACCTAGGTTCGATCCCTGGTTTGGGAAGTAACCCTGGAGAAGGGAAACGGTACCCACTCCAGTATTCTGGCCTGGAGAATTCCATGGACTCTATAGTCCATGGGGTCATAAAGAGTCAGACACGACTGAGTGACTTTCACTTTCATATCATATCTAGAAATGTATCAGCTTCATTTATAGAGATTTTCAGGTTTGTTTGTCTGCTGATTATTGCTGAGGAAACTAAGACTGTGGGTATTAAATAGTTCTTGAGAGGTGGACTATATATTCACATAACACTGATCTCCATCCTAATTCCAAGTCGAAGTCTCAGATTATGACTCTTAGTTTTTAACTCAGCAGTTTCATGAAAGCAAAGATACTTTCAAGAAACTCAGGTGTCCTAAGCATTGTTTAGAAGATAGCCATGTGGGAGAAGACATTACAAGAGATAAACATTTTCTTGATTAGTGGAATGCTTCTTTATTGCCTTATTATTTATACCTTGGTCTCCTTTTCATTCACATCAAGGGACTGTTACCACCGATAACTTAGCTTCAGGGGTGGGCCCTGATTGTTTAAAGCACAAGGTACTTTCCTTGCCATAGAGACTGGCCTGGGCTGGGTGTGCAACAGTCCAGCTGCAGTCAAGTCCAAGATTTTCCCTTGAAAGCTGAGGGAGAATGGATTCTTCTCTCTCAGGCTTTCCCCTCATCTTCTATCACTTGCTAAATAATGAGTTCTGACTGACACATGGGCAGAGGTTTTTTTTTCCCCCAGGGAAATGAATTTCTCTTGAAACTGAGCCATACTAATAGGACAGATGCTTAAGAATTTGGGCACATCCTGAGATGTGTTGTTGGGGTTTTCCATAGCAAATTAAAGCCTGATTCACAGTGACATGTTCAACAAGTATTTGCTTAGGGGCAATAACCTCTTCTAAAGCTGTGAGATAGGCCAGCAATGCTTCACATCCAGGACTCCCTGTTGAACTTAAGGTAGTTTAATATGGTAGATGTATGCTGTTTGGATGCTTCAGGGCAACTGCATGAGCTCCTAGAGGGGCTGACCTGGTGAGTCTCCAGTGACCTTTATTTCCAAAGTTTTGGAGACCAAAGGGCTCCTGATTTAAGAAAGGATGTGGTGTAGTGAGTCTCTTGAAATTTCAGAACGTTATCTGATTGAATTAACATAAGCTAAAATTTTGTGCTTCAACGTCATCTATAATGTTCTGTAAGTTGTCAGTAGTGATTAAGGATATGAACATGATGAAATCTCACCATCTTGGTTTCTTCTCTACACACAATGCAATGAACCAGATTTGCAGAGTTCATTCAATACACCCTTTAGTTGAATGACACAATAGCTATGCATACAAATCTCCTTTGATCACTGCAATCCCCTTCTTTCTTTTATTACCCACCTATGCTTAGAAATGCTTGTGTTTAAAAATCATAGTGAATCTCAGGGATTTCCCTGATGATCCAGTGGTTCAGACTTCACCTTCTAATGTAGGGGGTAGGGTTTTGATTTGAGGAGCTAAGATCCCACATGCCTTAGGGCCAAAAATCCAAAACAGAAATTGTAATTAATTTGATAGAGACTTTAGAAATGGTCCACATCAAAAAATTCTTAAAAAAATATAATAGTGGATCTCATTTTACCCACTGGCAGTGGTCCTATTGCAGCACAGAAAAGATTCTCAGAACTGTTTCACATCCCACTCCATTATGAAGATATGGTAGACTTTATCAGCTCTTAACATGTATGCCTTGTAACTGATTTTAAAAAAATTCACAAACTTGCCAGAACTTCTGAATATAAGTAAACATTCTTTTAATATAGGACGTTGGGAGGCTTATCCCTATGATCCAAAATTGGTTTCCAAAACTGAAAAACACTTTTGAGGTTTTTTTTTTTTTAATCATCCTAAAACACTTGAAATAATGGTAGATTTTTATTTTCTGACAATGGATTAGACTTTTAGAAACTTATGTTGGACATGGTTCTTGGTTTCAAGCTGGCTAATAATCTGTTTGGACAAAAGAGAGATAACACAATAAGAAATAGGTTAGGGGTGTGTGTGTGTGTGTGTGTGAAAGTCTGCACAATCATGCCTGAAAGCAGTTTGAAACTCAGAGTTCTTTGAGCTGTAGAAGTATCACTGAAATAAGTACACACATTCCCAAGCTAGAAGAGGACAATAGCCATTTTTACTTACCAAGTTTCTTACAGCTAAAAATCCTGTTTTATCATTACACATATTCTGTATGTAAGAAAAGCACTACAGTTATGAGTTGATTAGGTTGTTCACTTTGATTACTTTTATTATGTGTATTACCTCCACTAGATCCTGATGCTGGGAAAGATTGAAGGCAGAAGGAGAAGGGGATGACAGAGGATGAGATGGTTGGATGCCATCATCAGCTTGATGGCTGTGAGTCTGAGCAAGCTCCAGGAGTTCATGATAGATAGGGAAGCCTGGTGTGCTGCAGTCCATGGGGTTGCAAAGAGTTGGACATGACTGAGCAATTGAACTGAGTTGACCTCTAATGTTAGCTTGCCTTTTCTATTGTGGGGCCTTGCGGGCAGACCCATGTGCATATAAATCTTGGTATAGGCTCCACTGTGGAAGAACATGAGACTAGCCAATCATCGACTTTTCTTGACAGTCATTATGATGTATCTGTCCAGGATTTTATTTTCATTTCTAATTGTGGATTAAGGTAAATACTGAACAGTAAGCCATAAATCTTCAGTTATTTAATATTTAATTAGCATATGGTTTCTGACTTATTCTAATACAGAGTCTATATTTAGATACCTAACTACTCAGATGAAGGGCTTTAGACTTAGTGTGTGAAATATCAAAGTATACAAAGTATAGAGTTTTTAAAAAAAATAATTATTTTTTATTTATGGCTGCTCTGAGTCTTCATTGCAGTGTGAGGGCTTTTCTATAGTTGCAGCAAACGGGGGGTACTCTCTATGGTGTGTAAGTTTCTCATTGTGGTGGCGTCTGTTGTTGCAGAGATAGGCTCTAGGGCACACAGGGTCTAGGGTGCGTGGGCTCAATAGTTATGTTTCCCTGGCTCTAGAGCTCAGTCTCAGTAGCTGTGGTGCATGGGCTTAGTTTCCCTGCAGCATCTGGGATCTTCCTGGATCAGGGATTGAATCCCTGCCTGCTGCATTAGTAGGCAGATTCTTAATCCCTGGCCTAGCAGGCAAGTCCAAAGTATAGAGTTTTTATCTAAAAAAATAAGATTCTGATGATATCTTCAACCTTGTATCAAATTCGTGCAAAGGAACCATCCAGTTGTCAGAAGTTCTGGCAGCAAATCCTCTAGAGATCCTTATTTCCAGAAACTGATAAAGGAAAATCTTACATAAGGAACAAAAACATTAAAACATAGGCCAAAATATCAAAACAATGAGAAAGATCTTCATGTAATTAAAGTTAAAATTGCAATTTCTGAGGAAATGAATTCTAATCACTTACCTGGAACACTCATATCACTTACATTTATACTGGAAATTAATTCTAGGAAAGAAAGGCTGCAAAGCAAACTTAGCAAATCAATTGTTATAAAAACTATATAATAGTCCAAAGTTTATCCTCAGCTTCTTCAAAGATGGTTTCTGAATTCTTTCACCTTGATAAACATATTCTTCAATTTCTTTTTGAGTAACAATTAAATAAGAATTACAAAGTAAAGGACTTTCTTGGTGGTACAGTGGCTAAGAATCTGCCTGCCAGTGTAAGGAACATGGGTTCTATCTCTAGTCTGGGGAGATTTAACTAGCTGTGGAACAACTAAAGCCCGTGAGCTACAACTACTGAGCCTGTGCTGAGAGCCTGTGCTCTGCAACCAGAGAAGCCACCTCGGTGAGAAGCCCAGGCACCGCAGCTAGAGAAAGCTCGTGCAAAGCAAAGACCCAGGGCAGCCAAAAACAAATGAATAACCAAACAAATTAAAAAAAAAAAGAATTGCAAAGGAAGATTAGAATCCCATACATTCTTATATAAGGCTAGAACTGTGTATGTAGTATGTTCAATATAGCCTTATCCTACTTATTGCTCTATTATCTCATTTATCTGCGTTTTGTATTCTTTAGAAAGCATTTATTATTAAATATGTGATTCTATCATTTATAATTGACTAAATTAATTGCCTGAGGCCATTACTCTAAAGTTGAGCATCTAAGACTTGATCAAAACTTAGGAATTTAAAAAAATGCAAAATATCTGAACAAAGATATCTTCACATCTTAATTTATTTTGCTGTGATTCCTGTCTACAGTGATATTAACTAGAAGAGAAGCTGAATTTGTTTTCTCCTCATAAAGAATTTCTTATAAAAAGAAAAAATTTGATTTCAGCATCTGTATCATAACAGTCTCAATTCATCTTACAAACACTAGCTGTAATGTATTAAGAATTTCCTGTAGAAGGAAACATGGAAAGGATGATCTTTAGTGATAGAGCTAGTATCATGGTGGAAAGAAAATCACTGTCATTGATACTGGGAGGTTCATCTCTCTGAGCATTAGTTTTGTTTTCTGCTAAAATGAGATTTTTTTACATCTGATTTACAAGGATATATGAGTATTTATTACCTTCAATAATGCAAGTAAACCACTGACTCATGAAACATAGCTGGTGTTTACTAAACTTTAGTTTTCATCCACTTTTTTCCTTTGAGATAGTGATGTTGATTTTTATTTTTGGGGTTCTTTATGAAATTCATTGGTTGATCAAAATAATTAGTCTGTTTAAAAAGAATTATCTAAAAGTAAGTAGCATTACCAATGACAAAGACCCAAATCCATCATGTTCTAAAACATCTCTGTAAAACATGTGTGTTTTCCCCTGAAACTAAACAGTGATTTGCTTTAAATTTAATTAAACCAAATAAACAAATAGTTATTTGTCATATTGGAGAAGGCAACGGCAACCCACTCCAGTACTCTTGCCTGGAAAATCCCATGGACAGAGGAAGGAGCCTGGTAGGCTGCAGTCCATGGGGTCACTAAGAGTTGGGCACGACTGAGCGATTTCACTTTCACTTTTCACTTTCATGCAGTGGAGAAGGAAATGGCAACCCACTCCAGTATTCTTGCCTGGAGAATCCCAGGGACAGAGGAGCCTAGTGGACTGCCGTCTATGGGGTCGCACAGAGTTGGACATGACTGAAGCGACTTAGCAGCAGCAGCAGCATTTGCCATATTAGCATACTAATTTAATATTTTTGCTTTTTGTTTTAGTGTTTTCTTTAAAAAATTTATTTATTTTTTAACTGAAGGATATTTACAGAATTTTGTTGTTTTTCTGCCAAATATCAACATGAATCAACCATAGGTATACTTATGTCCTCTCCCTCATGAACAATGTTTTCATGTTTAATTGGAGGATAATCTGTTTATAATATTGCATTGATTTCTGCATACAACAATGCAAATCACCATAAGTACATGTATATCCTCTCCCTCTTGAGCCTCCCTCCCACTCTTCCCATCCTCTTCTTTTTAAAGCCTAACATCTCTTTTCCTCTGATGTAAACTGTTGCTGCTGTATCTGGGAAATTACCAGAAAAAGCATATAGTAATCTGCAACCCTGGTTTCCCTGTTGGCTCAGAGGTATAAAGAATCCGCCTGCAATGAGGGAGACACAAGAGACACTTTCATTCATTGGGTCTGGAAGATTCCTTGGAGGAGGGCATGGCAACCCACTCCAATATTCTTGCCAGGATAGTCCCATGGACAGAGGTGCTTAACACGTTATTGTCCATGGGGTCACAGAGAGTTGGACATGACTGAAGCAACTGTGTATGCACGCCTGCAGTCTGCAACCCACAGAAGTTAAATTTCACAACATTATTTCTGTTAATGAATAAGACAAGATTAGAATAATAACAAACTATTCCTCACCTTCTAAGTGGGGTTAAATGATCTGCCTAGATCACTCAAGAGAATGTGGTAGTAACAGGAACTTCATCATGGATGACTGGGGTGAAAACTGATACAACAAGTTTGGGCAGTAACTCAGAACAATATTTTTTTTTCCTTTTCTTTGGAGGTCTTGCTTTTCTTAATGCCAATATTTTCAGCTTTAGGAAAATTCATTTTTTAAAAAATAGAAGTAGAGAAGCGTAAATGTTTTTGAGAATAAAATACTAGTAAATAAGAGTTTGAACAGGCAGAAAGGTAGGCTTTCCTTGTACAGATAATTATAATTCTGTAATGTATGACTTTTTCATAAATACAACAGGGTTTTACATTGGGAAATAGATGCCTTCACATTAAAATCCTTCTCATGACATATAGGTACAAGCTTGTTTTATATACTAAATCTGACTGCTTCTTCATACAGTCTTCTTGTGTATGATCATGGGACCAAGGCAGAAAGTGCAGTCTATCTTTCAGGCACTGATGGCACCATGGCCTCCTTGATTTTTTTTTTAATTTATTTTTTTGGTTTTTTGTCGAGATGGCGCTAGTGCTAAAGGATCTGCCTGCCAATGTAGGAGACACAGGAGACAGGGGTTCAATCCCTGGGTCAGGAAGATGCCCTGGAGAAGGAAATGGCAACCCACTCTAGTATTCTTGCCTGGAAAACTCCATGGACAGAGGAGTCTGATAGTCTATAGCTCGTGGGGTTGCAAAGAGTCAGACACAATTTAGCTACTAAACAACAACAACAAAACAAGGTTAGTTTTACATATGATGATCAATGAATGCATTGCACCATATTGATAGAATAAAGGGCAAAAAACACACACAGGGTCATGAAGTACCTTCAGAAAGACTTCTCTTAGCTGGTTGGTTTCTGCAGTAGCTCTTGGGGCTGGCTTTTGAGGTCTGCTATATTTTGAGAAGGTTCTATTGGAGGGACAATTAGGGTTTCTGGAGAAGTCTCAGTTTGGAGGAACACCCTGAATCTTAGCTGGAGGTTGGAGACATGTGCTAAAGTGTGGGTTGAATATGCCCTAGAGCACCGAGGAGAGGCTGCACACTCCTACAGATTTCTTTCCAGAGAAGTTCTTCTAACCTATGTTTTGATATCTTTTATGGCATCTGGTCCCATCACTTAATAGGAAATAGATGGGGAAACAGTAGAAACAGTGTCAGACTTTATTTTTTTGGGCTCCAAAATCACTGCAGATGGTGACTGCAGCCATGAAATTAAAAGACGCTTACTCCTTGGAAGAAAAGTTATGACCAACCTAGATAGCATATTCAAAAGCAGAGACATTACTTTGCCAACAAAGGTCCATCTAGTCAAGGCTATGGTTTTTCCAGTGGTCATGTATGGATGTGAGAGTTGAACTGTGAAGAAAGCTGAGTGACGAAGAATTGATGCTTTTGAAGTGTGGTGTTGGAGAAGACTCTTGAGAGTCCCTTCGACTGCAAGGAAATCCAATCAGTCCATTCTAAAGGAGATCAACCCCGGGTATTCTTTGGAAAGAATGATGCTAAAGCTGAAGCTCCAGTACTTTGGCCACCTCATGCAAAGAGTTGACTCATTGGAAAAGACTCTGATGCTGGGAGGGATTGGGGGCAGGAAGAAAAGGGGATGACAGTGGATGAGATGGCTGGATGGCATCACCGACTCGATGTACATGAGTTTGAGTGAACTCTGGGAGTTGGTGATGGACAGGGAGGCCTGGCGTGCTGTGATTCATGGGGTCGCAAAGAGTCAGACACAACTGAGCGGCTGAACTGAACTGAACTGAATGGCAAATAAAACATATGAAGAGTTTGCCAACCTTAGTTATCAGGGAAATGCTAATAACATCACAATTTTATTTTTGTGAGCGTCAGGTTCACAAAAATTAAAACATCTAGTCATAAAAAGCAGGAACGAATGAATGCTCGTGAGTTGGTAAAACTGTGTGCAGAGACAATTTTGTATTATTTTGTATGAAATTTACATGATTTTTGATTCAGAATTTAATCTTTTGGTTTATGCTCTTGATAAATTTTCACACACACACACTTCTGGTTTCATATACAATAATTTTTCATAGCCAGATTGTTCCCAACACCTAAAAACTGGAAACATGCCAAATATTCCTCAACATCAAAATGTATAAATAATTCGTAGACTGTTTAGACAGTGGAATACTCTATAGCAATGAAAATGAGCAACTAAGGTTATTTATACCAATATAGTTATGTTTCAAAAACATAATTATTGGAAAAGCAAGGTAGATATTCAGTTTATATGGAGCTTAAGGATGTGAAAATTTTGTCAATGTAGTGCTCTGGGAGAATGGTAAACTATAGTAAAAATCACAATATGATAAGCAGAAACTTTAGATAGTTAGGGAGACAGAGAGGTAGGAGAAATATAGGTCACTTACAAGATAATATATTGGCACTTTTTCTTAAAAGTTAATAGCATGTACATCTTGTGTTTATATTATATACACACATAAGAATATACATGTATACATACTATTTCATATGTAGTTTTTTAAAATCATTTAGAATAGTAAGATTACTATTACTATAAGAGTTGGACCATAAAGAAGGCTGAATGCTGAAGAATTGATGCTTTCGAACCATGGTGCTGGAGAAGACTCTTGAGAGTCCCTTGGACAGCAAAGAGATCAAGCCAGTCAGTCCTAAAAGAAATCAACCCTGAATACTCATTGGAAGGACTGACGCTGAAGCTGAACCTCCAATATTTCGCCTGCCAGATGTGAAGAGCTGACTCACTGGAAAAGACCCTGATGCTGGGAAAGAGAAGGGGACGACAAACGATGAGATGGTTGGATAGCATTACTGACTCAATGGACATGAGTTTGAGCAAGTTCAGGGAGATGGGGAAGGACAGGGAAGTCTGGTGTACTGCAGTCCATTGGGGTCACAAAGAGTTAGAAATTATTGCACAACTGAACAACAACAACAACTTTTGCTATAAGGTCATTGGAACTTGACCACTCTACTTTAGCAATATAAAGAACAATTCAAAAAGGGAGAGATGGATTCTCATTATTTCTGAGTGGAACGTTGCACTTTATAACCTAGATAGATTCTCTTGGCCCTCCATCCAGTTAGTTCTTTTATACAGTCACTCCCCCCTCCCAAATTTGTTGATATATAATTGACATACAAAATTGTATGAGTTTAAGATGTGTAAAATATTGATTTGATATACTTGCATATTACAAAATGATTACCATAAGAGTATTAGCTAACATCTCCATTGAGTCTCATAATTATCTTTTTTGTAGGTGAGAACATTCAGGTATATGATACTATATTAGTTATAATTATCATGCTGTACATTAGATCCCTAGACCTTAATCTTATAACTGCAAGTTTGTACTCTTTGACCAGTAGCTCTCCATTTCCCTGACTGCCTCCCATGCCCCTAACAATTACTTCTAGCTTGTGTTTTTCTGAGTTGGGCTTTTTAAGGTTCTATATGTAAGTGATAAGCTTCCCCGGTAGTTAGGCGGTGAAGAATCCACCTGCCGATGAAGGAGACATAAGACTCAGGTTTGAGCCTTCGATTGGGAAGATCCCCTGGGGGAGGGCATGGCAACCCACTCTAGTATTCTTGCCTGAAGAGTCCCAGGGACAGAGAAGCCTGGCAGGCTACAGTCCATGGGGTTGCAAAGAGCCAGTCACAACTGAGTGACTGAGCACATGTTAGTGATATCATAAGGTACTACTTGTTTTACTTAGTATTTATAGTCACTTAAAAAATTCCAATAGCTAAAAGTTATTTAAAAAGAATTGAACATTTTATTGGAGCTCTCAGGAAAAAAAAATTAAAGGGAAATCAGATCATAAGTAAGAGGAAAAATGCCTCTCTCCTACCTTCTTTGTTGTCTCAATAACTGTTGACTGTCAACTGACCTAATGTGTCCCTTCCCCACAGGTTCCACTAACAAATCAGACTCTGAATCTGATACTCCCTCCTTCTCTCTTTCTTTTTCCTCTCTTTCCTCTCTATATTGAGGGATATACTTGCTGCATTAAATGTCTTTTGCATATCATCCTTTTTTTCTCTTTGCTAGTATGGTTTGTAGAAGGTTGAAATTTTTTCTTCCCTGTTGAAAAGTTTCTTTCAATCTTCTAGACTTAGTGCCTTTTGACAGGTGGTTTCTGACTATATACAACTTACTTCTGGTTCCTTTGGGTTTTCTAATTCTTCTTAAATCAATTTTGTTTGTTTATAGTTTTAAATTATTTTTATTTCATTTAAGATTTATAAAGCACTGAACTATAGTCTTTCTTAGTGATCTTATTATTTTAAAAGTGTCTATTGTGTCTGAATTTTGATACATTTTTTCATTCCAACATTATTTATTTATTTCTTCATGTGCAATTTTATCATAGGATTTTCTGTGTTATGCTTCAGAAAATCCACCAAGTTTAAAAAACAAATACATTTTTAATGAAAAATATTTCTATTTTATTTATTTATGCTATTGTGTTTATCTTATCTCTTCTACTCTACTTTTAATTACTTTGCTGCTCTTTTTCTAGCTTCTTGACTCAAATGTTCAGTCAATGATCTTCAAAATTTTAAAAAGTCCATACGGAAGAAAAAGGCTCGAGATTTTATTTTTAGTTTTAGAAATTGTCAGAGGCACTTTTATTTAATTCAATCTTACTATAAACACTTGTGGCAGGGATACAGGAAATTATCAACCAATGTGCTGTGCTCAGTCATGGCCGACTCTTTGCAACCCCATGGACAGTAGCTCACCAGGCTCCTCTGTTGAAGGAATTTTCTAGGAAAGAATACTGAAGCAGGTTGCTGTTTCCTTCTGGAGGGGATATACCTGCCCCAGGGATCAGACCTGTCTCTTGCATCTCCTGTAGTGGGAAGTCTGTTCTTTACCAGCTGAGCCACTGGGGAAACCCTAAAAATGGGCATAGTGGATCCTAATCAGAAAGCAGAGCAGTTAGATGCTGAACAAGTCTAATGCCAGTTTGACAAAGTATTAAATGTCACAATTTGAAATTTACTACTAGAGAAACTGAGATTAAGGTACAAAGAACTTCAAGAGCTAGACGAACTCATCAATATCTAAGAGTCTTGTTTTTGCTTCTGTGACATCATCACAGTATGATGACTAGAGTTTATACAACTACTGCAAAGATATGGCTGAGTATAAATGTTAGTTAAATCTCTTCATTATGGGTCTTTTGGCCTGTTTTCCAGTGTATATTCAGTGTTTATCTTATTGCCCAGAAGCTAATACAATGCCTGGTGCCTAACATAGTGACTGGAACTTGGAGCTTATTAAATATTTACAGATTGAATGTGTTGGAAAAAAATTGTGTTCACCTGTTAAATTCTTTCTCTCACTGTCTTTGAAATGCCACTTAGCCCTTTTATGTTCAAAACGATTTTGTAAGACCTCAAGTTGAAGTCATTCATCTTTTATTTTGCTGATTAAAATTCAGCATTTCTTTAGAAAGTCCCAACAACAAGGACAGAAAGATGAAGAGTTGTGAAATGAGTACCAAAACCGTAATTGGATGGCTGCCTTTGGAAACTGAAGTTAGTAGACAGATTGTTTTGGCTTCCTAATGTTCAAACATTTTTAAGGGCTGTTTTTATTATGTTTAAGCATTTCCATCAGCCATGGTACTGACTTTCAAAAAGTACACCTCCTCTAGCACTTTTTATCAGCCAGTTCTGTCAGCAAATCCAATTTGCAGAGTTTTCTGCATTTCAACCATCCAGGGAAGGACAGCTGCCAACCCTAGTGGTTAACATTAACGGCATCGTGCAAGGCACAGAGGGATACAAAGATCTAAAAAGAGGGTGATTTCTACCCTCAATGTGGCAAACCAAGAATGGTGAGACCTTCATTTTTACATTTATTTTCTAAGCCATTCAGTTGACTTTATATTCATCTAATATTTCAACTGAGAATTGTGGCAAAGGTTAATCATGAAGCTATTTTCCTATCTAATTCAACTAATGTTATGAAGATTTGTCACAGACTGAACTCAACTTCCTGTCATTTGGGAGAGTGGAGAATTTTCGAATTTAGGAAGCCAAGGGTTTTTCCCAAGGGGACACAGTATCTCCGGATAGCTCCCTCACATGGATTGATCTATTCAGGGGTCCCTTGACTGATGGTAATCTGTCCTTCTTCTAGAAAGAAGGTCTTCATCCGTACATGGTGGGTCATGCCCCTGGGACCTTTCCTGCTGCCTAGACCAGCAAAGTAACAAAGTTATAGCTAGACTTCTCAAGTTGAAAATTTTGTTTTGTTGGCAGCAGAAGGTGAACTGATTGTTACTGGAGGACCTGGAAGAGTGGCCTCTGTGCATAAGGCAGAACTCACATCCTTCCTAGTGCTCAAAAGATCAGATTCATGCCCTGATCACAAATGTTTGACTTCTGGTTATACTAATTAATGAAATTCTCAAAATTTCTGAATAAGATAGGCTTGGGGCAATAGTTTTGGAAAGAAAGGGGTAGAGACTTGTCTTGAAAGTATAAATTGTGCTTGTGGATGATTATTTGAATGTTTATAAAAGACACTTACTCCTCGGAAGGAAAGTGATTGCACACCTAGACAATGTGTTAAAAAGCAGAGACATCACTTTGCTGACAAAGGTCCTTTTATGGCCAAAGCTATGTTTTTTCCCAGTAGTCATGTACGGATATGAGAGTTGGACCATAAAGAAGGCTGAGTGCCAAAGAATTGATGCTTTTGAATTACGGTGCTGGAAAGGATTCTAGAGAGTGTCTTGGAGAGCAAAGTTAACAAGGAGGTCAAACCAGTCCATCCTAAAGGAAATCAACCCTGAATATTCATTGGAAGGACTGATGCTGAAATTGAAACTCCAATACTGTTGCCACCTGATGTGAAGAACTGACTCATTAGAAAAGACCCTGATGCTGGGAAACATTGAAAGTAGGAGGAGAAGGGGGTAACAGAGAATGAGATGGTTGGGCAGCATCACTGACTCAGTGGACAGGAATTTAAGCAAACTCTGGTAGATAGTAAAAGACAGGGAAGCATGACGTGCTGCAGCCCATAGCATCTCAAACGGTCGGAAAAGACTTAGTGACTGAACTAGAATGACTTGGAGTGAGATTGTCTTGAAGGGGCTTAAGTCTCAGTCACCACCATCTTATCCTGTGATGTCACTCTCCTTCTAGCATTAAACAAAGGACACTCCACACAAAGCCAGTTTCAGAAGAGAGAAGAGAATGCTAATTGTAAGGTTGTTGCCCTCCCCTTATTCTTCACTTTCATTTCCTGTCATCATATTCAGATAGGGTTTTCTTCAACTTCTGCCATTTAAGCTGCATCCATAACCAGCCTCCTCCCTTTCCATATGTTACCATTGAAATTGTGCTCATTTTTTGGTCAAAAGCAAGCTTTCCACCTATGCCTTCTCCTTTAACCTCCTCTGACACCTCTTTTTACTTTCTTCTTGAAATTGACCCCTTGATCCTTGATGTGGTCTATGAATGTGTTTTAGGTCCTTTGAAAAGCCTCCTAAAAGTATATGCATAATTTTCTTGATATGCATTTTTGTTTTAATTAATTTTAATTTAATTTAACTTGTATACAGGTGATATCTGCATACAATTAAATAATATAACGAAATAATACTTTGGATTGAACCTGGGTCTCACGCATTGTAGGCAGACGCTTTACCATTTGAGCCACCAGGGAAGCTGAAATAATGCTGCTGCTGCTGCTAAGTCACTTCAGTCGTGTCTGACTCTGTGCGACCCCATAGATGGCAGCCCATCAGGCTCCCCCACCCCTGGGATTCTCTAGGCAAGAATACTGGAGTGGGTTGCCATTTCCTTCTCCAATGCATGAAAAGTGAAAAGTCAAAGTGAAGTCGCTCAGTCGTGTCTGACTGTTCGCGACCCCATGGACTGCAGCCTACTAGGCTCCTCTGTCCATGGGATTTTCCAGGCAAGAGTACTGGAGTGGGGTGCCATTGCTAGTAAACTCAAAATGAAAAGCTGAGCCATCTTTTCCCTCACTAGTTCACTCCCAAGAACACTGTTTGCAGTCCTTTGAGCACATTATTTTTTATGATCCCCCAAATTTATAAATAAAGTGCCTACATTTTCCATTTTGTGATTGTTTTGAAATTTTAGATATTATCTATTTAGATTTCTGTCATGTTGGCAGAGAATTTAGATCCATTTAACCCACCCATATACTGAGTTCATTTTCTGAATGTTGAGCTTTAAGCCAACTTTTTCACTCTCCTCTTTCACGTTCATCAAGAGAATTTTTAGTTCCTCTTCACTTTCTGCCATTAGAGTGGTGTCATTAGCATATCTGAGGTTATTGATATTTCTCCCGGCAATCTTGATTCCGGCTTGTGTTTCTTCCAGTCCAGCGTTTCTCATGATGTACTCTGCATAGAAGTTAAATAAGCAGGGTGACAATATACAGCCTTGACACACTCCTTATCCTATTTGTAGCCAGTCTGTTGTTCCATGTCCAGTTCTAACTGTTGCTTCCTGACCTGCATACAGATGTCTCAAGAGGCAGGTCAGGTGGTCTGGTATTCCCATCTCTTTTAGAATTTTCCACAGTTTATTGTGATCCACACAGTCAAAGGCTTTGGCATAGTCAATAAAGCAGAAATAGATGTTTTTCTGGAACTCTCTTGCTTTTTCCATGATCCAGCAGATGTTGGCAATTTTATCTCTGGTTCCTCTGCCTTTTCTAAAACCAGCTTGAACATCTGGGGAATTTCACAGGTCACATATTGCTGAAGCGTGGCTTGGAGAATTTTGAGCACTACTTTACTAGCATGTGAGATGAGTGCAATTGTGCAATAGTTTGAGCATTCTTTTGCATTGCCTTTCTTTGGGATTGGAATGAAAGCTGACCTTTTCCAGTCCTGTGGCCACTGCTGAATTTTCCAAATTTGCTGGCATATTGAGTGCAGCACTTTCACAGCATCATCTTTCAAGATTTGAAATAGCTCAACTGGAGTCCCATCACCTCCACTAGCTTTGTTCGTAGTGATGCTTTCTAAGGCCCACTTGACTTCACATTCCAGGATGTCTGGCTCTAGATGAGGGATCACACCATTGTGATTATCCAGGTCATGAAGATCTTTTTTGTACAGTTCTTCTGTGTATTCTTGACACCTCTTCTTAATATCTTCTGCTTCTCTTATGTCCATTCCATTTCTGTCCTTTATTGAGCCCATCTTTGCATGAAATGTTCCCTTGGTATCTCTAATTTTCTTGAAGACATCTCTAGTCTTTCCCATTCTGTTGTTTTCCTCTATTTCTTTGCATTGCTCACTGAAGAAGGCTTTCTTATCTCTTCTTGCTATTGTTTGGAACTCTGCATTCAGAAAATGAAGATCATGGCATCTGGTCCCATCATTTAATGGGAAATAGATGGGGAAACAGTGGAAACAGTGTCAGACTTTATATTTTTGGGCTCCAAAATCACTGCAGATGGTGACTGCAGCCATGAAATTAAAAGATGCTTACTCCTTGGAAGAAAAGTTATGACCAACCTAGATAGCATATTCAAAAGCAGAGACATTACTTTGCCGACTAAGGTCCATCTAGTCAATGCTATGGTTTTCCCAATGGTCATGTATGGATGTGAGAGTTGGACTGTAAAGAAGGCTGAGTGCCGAAGAATTGATGCTTTTGAACGGTGTTGTTGGAGAAGACTCTTGAGAGTCCTTTGGACTGCAAGGAGATCCAACCAGTCCATTCTGAAGGAGATCAGCCCTGGGATTTCTTTGGAAGGAATGATGCTAAAGCTGAAACTGCAGCACTTTGGCCACCTCATGTGAAGAGTTGACTCATTGGAAAAGACTCTGATGCTGGGAGGGATTGGGGGCAGGAGGAGAAGGGGACGACAGAGGATGAGATGGCTGGATGGCATCACTGACTCGATAGACGTGAGTGAGTGAACTCCAGGAGATGGTGATGGACAGGGAGGCCTGGCGTGCTGTGATTCATGGGGTTGCAAAGAGTCCGACACGACTGAGCGACTGAACTGAACTGAACTGATACTCATTTCAGGCTTCCCTCATAGCTCAGTTGGTAAAGAATCCTACTGCAATGCAGGAGACCTTGGTTCAATTCCTGGGTCGGGAAGATCCCCTGGAGAAGTGATAGGGTACCCACTTCAGTATCTTAGGGTTTCCCTTGTGGCTCAACTGGTAAAGAATCCACCTGCAATCCAGGAGATCTGAGTTCGAGCCCTGGGTTGGGATGATCCCCTGGAGAAAGGAAAGGCTACACACTTCAATATTCTGGCCTGGAGAATTCCATGGACTACAAAGTCCATGGGGTCACAAAGAGTTGGACATGACTGAGCGACTTTTTCACTCACTTATACTCAATTCAATTTCCTATGCCTTGTCAATATATTTGTATTATAATTTTTGGTTATTTTGCCTTTTTAATATGATTTCTGCCTCATTAAGATTTTTTTCTCACCCAAATTAACATTTGATGGAGTGGATAGCCATTCCCTTCTCCAGAGGATCTTCCCCACCCAAGGACTGAACTCAGGTCTCCTGCATTGCAGGCAGATTCTTTACCAGCTGAGCCACCGGTTGATTGATAGTTGCAGTATAGAATTTTAATTGAAAAAGATAATTTTCAATTATGTTTCAGCAAGCAGTTTTGATGTTGAGAGGTTCAATTTTTTTTTTTGACTTTTGTTCTGTGTTGCCTATCTTTCTTTTCTGTGCATTTCAGTATTTTTATTTTCATCTTTAGTATGTGAATATCACAAGGTTTAGTGTGGATTTTTTAATTGATTTTTTTTCTGTACCCTCACTGAACTTGCCTACTCTGAAGAGCCATGTCTTTCAGTTCTAGAAGGGATTTTTTTTTTCATTATTATCTATTTGAGATCTTCTTGATTTTCCTCAGCTTACTTTCTCAAATTCCTATTAATTAGATGTTAGGCTTTGTAGTTTTAATTTTTATGTTCTAAAATTTTAATTGTCTTTATTTTTCTTCTTCCTGAAAGATTGTCTTTACCTTATATTCCAATCCTTCTGTTTAATTCATTATTTTGTCTGGTATTTTTTAATTTCTAAATTTTTATTATTTTATTATTGTTTACTTAAAAAACCTGTTAGACACAAAGTGGCATAGATAAAAACATAAGGAGTCAGACATACCACCTGATCTTTGAAAATCATTACCAATAGAGTTGTAAAAGCTATTGTAAAAGCCCCTTGCAAATAATTTCTCAATTATAAGGCCAGGAGGATAAAAAAACATTATAAAAAGCATTCCTTTCTGGGAGTTTCCCTGGTGGCTAAATTGGTAAAGCATCTGCCTGCAAAACTGGGGACCAGGTTTGATCCCTGTGTAGGGGAGATCCCCCACAGAACGAAATGGCAATCCACTCCAGTATTCTTGCCTGCCTCTTGAGAAATCTGTATGCAGTTCAGGAAGCAACAGTTAGAACTGGACATGGAACAACAGACTGGTTCCAAGTAGGAACCCTGCTTATTTAACTTCTATGCAGAGTACATCACGAGAAACGCTGGACTGGAAGAAACACAAGCTGGAATCAAGATTGCCGGGAGAAATATCAATAACCTCAGATATGCAGATGACACCACCCTTATGGAAGAAAGTGAAGAGGAGCTAAAAAGCCTCTTTTGAAAGTGAAAGAGGAGAGCGAAAAAGTTGGCTTAAAGCTCAACATTCAGAAAACGAAAATCATGGCATCCGATCCCATCACTTCATGGCAAATAGATGGGGAAACAGTGGAAACAGTGTCAGACTTTGTTTTTTTGGGCTCCAAAATCACTGCAGATGGTGACTGCAGCCATGAAATTAAAAGACACTTACTCCTTGGAAGAAAAGTTATGACCAACCTAGATAGCATATTCAAAAGCAGAGACATTACTTTGCTGACTAAGGTCCGTCTAGTCAAGGCTATGGTTTTTCCTGTGATCATGTATAGATGTGAGCGTTGGACTGTGAAGAAGGCTGAGCGCCGAAGAATTGATGCTTTTGAACGGTGTTGTTGGAGAAGACTCTTGAGAGTCCTTTGGACTGCAAGGAGAACCAACCAGTCCATTCTGAAGGAGATCAGCCCTGGGATTTCTTTGGAAGGAATGATGCTAAAGCTGAAACTCCAGTACTTTGGCCACCTGATGTGAAGAGCTGACTCATTTGAAAAGACTCTGATGCTGGGAGGGATTGGGGGCAGGAGGAGAAGGGGACGACCGAGGATGAGATGGCTGGATGGCATCATGGACTTGATGGATGTGAGCCTGAGTGAACTCCGGGAGATGGTGATGGACAGGGAGGCCTGGCGTGCTGCAATTCATGGGGTCGCAAATGGTCCGACATGACTGAGTGACTGAACTGAACTGAACTGAATTCTTGCCTGGAAAATTCCATGGACAGAGGAGCCTGGTGGGCTACAATCCATGTGGTCACAAAGAGTCAGACATGACCCAGTGACTAACACTTTCACTTTCTAGAGGACTGTATTGGTGTTTATCACTGACAAGTAGGTTTTTATGGTTTTACTACAATTTTCCCTTACATATTGTTCTATATTCTTAAACATTATATACAAATGGTAAATGCTGTAAGAATGGCCATGTAACTTACTTTTTTATTCAAAACTGTGTTTGTGAGTCTAATCCTTGTTGATATATGGAGCACATCTATTCATTTTCATAGTTCCCATTCTGTGACTATACTACATTTTCAGTTCAGTTCAGTTCAATTGCTCAGTCGTGTCCAACTTATTGCGACTCCATGAACCACAGCACTCCAGGCCTCCCTGTCCATCACCAACCCCAGGAGTACACCCAAACTCACGTCCATTGTGTCGGTGATGCCATCTGATGGCCTCATCCTCTGTTGTCCCCTTCTCCTCCTGCTCTCAATATTTCCCATCAGGGTCTCTTCAGATGAATCGCTCTCTACATCAGGTCGCCAGAGTGCTGGAGTTTCAGCTTCAACATCAGTCCCTCCAATGAACACCCAAGACTTGTACTGGTTGGATCTCCTTGTAGTCCAAGGGACTCTCAAAAGTCTTCTCCAACACCACAGTTCAAAAGCATCAATTCTTCAGTGCTCAGCTTTCTTCACAGTTCAACTCTTATATCCATACACGACCACTGGAAAAACCATAGCCTTGACTAGACAAAACTTTGTTGGCAAAGTAATGTCTCTAGTTTTTAATATGCTGAGGTTGGTCATAACTTCCTTCCAAGGAGCAAGAATCTTTTAATTTCATGGCTGCAATCACCATCCACAGTGATTCTGCAGCCCAGAAAAATAAAGTCAGCCACTTTCCACTGTTTCCCCATCTATTTGCCATGAAGTGATGGGACCAGATGCCATGATCTTCGTTTTCTGAATGTTGAGCTTTAAGCCAACTTTTTCACTCTCTTCTTTCACTTTCATCAAGTGGCTTTTTAGTTCCTCTTCACTTTCTGCCATAAGGGTGGTGTCGTCTGCATATCTGAGGTTATTGATAGTTTTCCTGGCAATCTTGATTCCAGCTTGTGCTTCATCCAGCCCAGTGTTTCTCATGATGTACTCTGAATATCAGTTAAATAAGTAGGGTGACAATATACAGCCTTGACGTACTCTTTTTCCTATTTGGAACCAGTCTGTTGTTCCATGTCCAGTTCTGACTATTGCTTCCTGACCTGTATACAGGTTTCTCAAGAGGCAGGTCAGGTGGTCTGGTATTCCCATCTCTTTCAGAATTTTCCATAGTTTGTGGTGATCCATGCAGTCAAAGGCTTTGGCATAGTCAATAAAGCAGAAATAGATGTTTTTCTGGAACTCTCTTGCTTTTTCAGTGATCCAACAGATGTCGGCAATTTGATCTCTGGTTCTTCTGCCTTTTCTAAAACCACCTTAAACATCTGGAAGTTCATGGTTCACGTATTGCTGAAGCCTGGCTTGGAGAATTTTGAGCATTACTTTACTAGCGTGTGAGATGAGTGCAATTGTGTGATAGTTTGAGCATTCTTTGGCATTGCCCCTCTTTGGGATTGGAATGAAAGCTGACCTTTCCCAATCCTGTGGCCACTGCTGAGTTTTCCAAATTTGCTGACATATTGAGTGCAGTACTTTCACAGCATCATCTTTTAGAATTTGAAATAGCTCAACTGGAATTCCACTGCCACCACTAGCTTTGTTTGTAGTGATGCTTCCTAAGGCCCTTTGACTTCACATTCCGGGATGTCTGGCTCTAGGTGAGTGTGAGTGATCACACCTTCATGATTATCTGGGTCGTGAAGATCTTTTTTGTACAGTTCTTCCATGTATTCTTGCCACTTCTTCTTAATATCTTCTGCTTCTGTTAGGTCCCTATCATTCCTATCCTTTATTGTGCCCATCTTTTCATGAAATGTTCCCTTGGTATCTCTAATTTTCTTGAAGAGATCTCTAGTCTTTCCCATTCTAGTGTTTTTCTCTATTTCTTTGCATTGATCACTGAGGAAGGCTTTCTTATCTCTCCTTGCTATTCTTTGGAACTCTGCATTCAAATGGGTATATCTCTCCTTTTCTCCTTTGCTTTTTGCTTCTCTTCTTTTGACAGCTATTTGTAAGTCCTCCTCAGACATTTTACTGATCCACATTCCTTATAATGGATATATATATTTTTTATTTCCAGTTTTTCTTCTTTCGTTATTTCAAACAATTCCACCATGAACATTCTTACACAAGGCTTCTTTAAGAATTTTTCTGGCACCATGCCTAAGAGTAGAATTGCTATTCATAAGATATGCTTATCTGCAAGTTGGCAAGATACTACTTTCAAAAATGATCGATGTGTTTACTCTCCCTCTTCCAGGGCTTATGTCACTTCATGTTTTTGTCAACACTTAATATTCTCAGAATTTAATTTTTCTTCTATTGATTGTGACATTGTATTGCAGATTCAATTTAATTCTCTTTTCTCTCACTACCAATGATATTAGCAATTTACATATTCCTCTTTTTATAATTTATAAACTGTGGGAGATGATGAAGGACAGGAAAGCCTGATGTGCTGCAACCCAGGGGGTCAAAAAAGTCGGACATGACTTAGTGACTGAACAGCAGTTTGTCATCTTTGCTTTCTCTCTACAGGGTTGCTATTATTTTCATATTGTTTGTTATGATTATACCATTTATATAGCACCTTGGTTTTGCTTTATGGGTGCAGTGTCTTCTGTTTTTACTAAGAATATTACTTACATTTTTGAAGTGCTCTGTAGGTTGGAATACTGACTTTTCTCTTTTCTAAGTCTTAATATCTTTCTTTTATATTTGTGCATTTCAAATATTTGATAATCTGTAGTTGTTTGCTCACACTTAAGAGTGAAGCCTACAAAACTGATTTTTAGCTCTGTACAATTAGGCAAAGTTAACTGAATTGAGGGTTCTTTGTTGGCCAATTTCCCCTTCTGTAGGGGACTTTTATTTAGGGCCATTCAGATTTTCCAGAGAAGGGGCACCCCTTATATGCCTTGGATATTCTGGGATATACTGGGAAAAAGATGGATATCTTAGTATATACTCAGAGCAGGGTAGAGCAAACAGTTCATCCACTCAATGTTTAGAATTATCCTTAGTTCTTAAGGGTACAGCTCTGGAGTTTGCCTGGATTTGCAAACCTATCACTATCATTTGTTGGGGTCATGGGAAAGTGAACTAACTCTATGTGTCTTTATCTCCTCATCTGTAAAATGGGAATGAAGCCAGGACTACCTGGAAAGTTGTTAAGAGAATTAACAGATGTTCAGGAGAAGTTGTAAAACAGGCATTGTGGACCACCATGGGGAAAAACTCAGGTTTTTAGAAAATCCCCCAAGAGTAATACTCCATTGTGTATATGTAGGTGAATTCATGTCAATGTTTGGCAAAACCAATACAGTTGTAAAGTAAACTAAAGTTAAAATAAAAATTAAAAAAAAAAAGAAAATCCCCCAAGAGCTAAAGATCAAATTCTCATACTTTAGAGAAGGCACATGCCACTGTCCCTCCATGGGATCACAGTGCTGAAAATGTAACTGTGCTATGCACATGCACACACACACCCACGTACACACACACACCCACGTACACACACACACACACACACACACACACAGTCTCCTGGCAACTTGGAAAGTGAGTGCCAGGAGAGTTTGGAAGAGTGTTTGGAAGTTAGTTTCCTTCCAAACTATGTAAGGAAATTCCATAGTTTGATTCTATACTTAAAATCACCCCTTTACCAAGCTCTCATGAGCACAGATTTCTTTCTTCTGGGGTGGGAGGAATCATGTGTCAGACTGCCTCAGTATCAGATTAAGCTCCCAGGGCATTATCTCTAAAGTCTCTGAGTCCTGAGCAGGACTCTCCTGGAAATAATGACCAGTGTTAGCTGCCCATCTACAGTGAATGGGCTATAGATTTCTTCCAAGAAAAGTCTATTTACTGAAATTAATTCCTCGACTTTCTTACCCTCAGAGTTATGTTAGTTGCTCAGTCATGTCTGACTCTTTGCCACCCCATGGACTGTAGCCTGCCAGGCTCCTCTGTCCTGGAATTTTCCAGGCAAGAATACTGGAGTGGGTTGCTATTTCCTTCTCCAGGGGATCTTCCCAACCCAGGGGTTGAACCCCAGTCTCCCACTTTGCAAGCAGATTCTTTACCGTCTGAGCCACCAGGGAAATCCTTCCTACCCTTAACCTTTGAGCAAGTGGAAATGCATCAAAATGGAATAACTTTCTTTCTTCACAGTAGGCTTAGATTATGAAGGGGCCAGAGGCGGAAGAATTATTGCTGTTTTAAACAAAGAATCCTAATTTAACAAGAGACATTGAGTAGATGTTGCAATTCAGGCAGTTCCGTTTTAACGTGTACTGGTTTGCAGGTAAAAGGAGTTTATTATCTGAAAAGAAAAAGCTAGCTTGGAGTGCCTCAAATGTATAATCTTAAAACTTATCCCTTTGAAAATATGCCTTCCAAACAAGCAATTAAGACACATGTGGCAAAAAGATATGAAATGTGTGTGTGTGTTACTCTGAGTTGTAAATAGAGTTAGTGTGATATAAAAAATTGAGAATTATAGGCATGGCATATTTAATTTGGTATCAGAATATGAATGTTTGCACTAAAACTAGTTAAGGTAATTTTTTTGCAAAACAGGATTTTAATGAAAATGTATTACAATTAAAATGTTAAAGCTGAAGAAAACTAGTATCTTGTACAACATGGTCCTGGAAAGATTCAATCTGTAAAATGTATGAATCTACAGAAAAGTTTCTACTTACACATTTTGGGTACACTTTAAAAGTATGACATCTGATGTATTTTCCAATTTTTTTAAAATTTAGGTATTCTATTTTTATATATTAAATTATATTTGATAATCTTTCTATCTTGAAAAGTTCTGATTATATTTTCAAATACTAGTGTCTACACTATGATTATCTAGATTTAAAATAAGGATATCAATACCATGTATGAAGTTTTATTTCCATATTAATGTAAATTTTAATAATCTATGATACCCAGCAGCCAGAGTGCTATTGTAAACTTTATCATAGCACTTATGCCTTTATATCACCGATGTTTGTTTACTTGCCTGGGTCCTGTGGGGCTGTATTCCCTTTGAGGTCAGCACTGCATGTATTTTCTCAGTCAGGATGCTTTGCGTTATGCCTGGCATGAAACAGAGCTTCAATAACATTTGCTTGCTAGGCTGAAGCCAGAATGCACTTTCCCATTTTATGATAAAGAGCTTGAAGTTGGGGGATAGAATCACCTTTCTGGATTTCAGTTCTAGGTCTCTGGCCATCAATGTTTCATGTTGTTTCATATTTCAATAGTATTACACTGTAAGGGAAAACTATCTTGGGAAAAAAGCAAAAGCTTACTCTTCTCCACCAGATATCAAAAACTATTACAGAAAAAACAAAGGGCTTTGTCAGAACCTTTGCAGACAGATAGACGGTGCATTTCCAAAAGCTTCTGCTTACATGTATTCCATGACTCCATCTCATTTACTCCGTGACTACTATTTCCTTCCTCATAGCAATAGAGAGGATTCATAGCTTGTATCATAAAGATCTGAGGGAAGGTTAGAGGTTGCAGAAAGGGTGAGAAAAGTGGCCGTTACTGAGACCTGCTTGATGGCCAGTTAGTGGCTGTGTTCAAAGAAGAACTGGTGTTCTTGAAAATAGAACTGAAAAAACCAAAGCCTTGTTTCAAAGCTTTGTGGTCAGGGGTAAGAAAACTTCTATTCATTAGAGATGAACAGAGAGAACTATACACCATGAAATCTAAAGTGGGACTCACAGAGTCCAGGGGCTGGAGGGTTTGTAACTTCCCACAAAAGTGAGACAACACTTGTCTTCCTTAGGAGTAGGAACTAACAAACCTCTAGGTCCTTCCATTCTTGGCTCTCATTCTAAGCCAGCATTGGGACAATCTAAGCATGCAGGAAACAAGTGAAAAACTTTTAATAATTTCTGAGGTTTTAAAGTCCAACAAGAGCTCCAGGCAGTCTTCAGTAACATCCTTTGCTAATGTAGAAATGAAAGAGCCTTCCTGGTAAGTGGACCAGAACCAAGATTGGATAAGAAGTTCCACTTGACATGGGTTGCTCTTAAAAGACTTTGTGAATTGTGTGGGTCAAAAGAAATGTATTTTCTCCTGTGCATAACTGACCAAAGCACTTTATTCTCTATCATATTAATGGAAAGAAGGGAGGATGGAGAAAACACAAAGGGAACACTGTATTGATCTCAGAACCACTCAAGAACATTACTTCTTCAGATAACAGTTTTAAAGATGTTTCATGTCTGTTGCATAGTATGGAGTTTTTTTTTTTTTTTTTAAAGGGGAAATGTCTCTTTGTAAGGTTACTTTTTTTTCTTCTAATATTTTATATGGTTAAAAATATTTTTTGGTACTGTGGGGGAAAATAGTTCTCCTTACTCCATTTATAAGCCTGTTTCTTTCTAAGGTTAATTTCTCACGGAGAAAGCTTTCTTAAACTGGGAAAACAAGTAGAAGATGCTTCTCTACACTGGAGAGCTGGTGTAAAGTGTGGAGAACATTAGACTGTGGAGAAAGGCAAACTTGGTTTGAAAAACTGTTACTGACTCATATGGATTCGGGGAAAATGCTTAGTCTGACAAGATGCTGTGCTCCACATCAGTGTCTCCTCTTTTTGAAAACTGTATCCAGTATAAATTTACTTGAGGAACCCCTCAAGGGGAACTATTACTTTTTTGTACTTATTTATCTATTTGCTTTCCAACTTTATTGAGAAATTATTGACATGTAACATATGTATCTTCTTAATACATATAAGTGGTGCTGGAAAAGACTTTTCAGAGTCCTTTGTACAGCAAGGAGATCAAACCAGTCAGTCCTAAATGAAATCAATCCTGAATATTGATTGGAAGGCTTGACGCTGAAGCTGAAACTCCAATACTTTAGCCACCTGATGTGAAGAACTGAGTCATTGGAAAGACCCTGATGCTGGAAAGATGGAGGGCAGGAGAAGTGGGTGACAGGGGATGAGCTGGTTGGATGGCATCACCAATTCAATGGACATGAATTTGAGCAAACTCTTGGAGATAGTGAAGGACAGCGAAGCCTGATGTGCTGCAGTCCATGGGGTCGCAGAGAGTCGGACAGGACATAGTGACTGAACAACAAATATGTATAAAATCACATCATGGATATAGATATATTTAAAAAGAAGCCTTTGGAAGGTAATTGCTTTACAATGTTGTGCTGGTCTCATCCATGCAACAATGTGAATCAGCCATAGGTCTACATATGGCCTGTCCCTCCTGGACCTCCGCCCCCACCCTATCCCATCCCTCTAGGTTCACAGAGCATCCTTTTGAGCTCACTAATCAGGAGAAACACTTCCTATGCCTTGAGTTGAGTGACATTGACTTTACTTCTGGTCTAGAGGTGGGCCTTGAATAGCCAAAGCAAAATACAAACCAGAACTCACATAATGGAGACATCTCCTGTTGTTCTTGGGAAAAGATATATTTCCTCTTCTGTGGCAGTTACCTGAAAGTCTCTTGCTTGCGTATTAGATTGCTAGGGTTGCCATGATATGATACCACAGACCAGGTGGCTTGAGCAATTTATGTTCTCATGGTTCTGGAGGCTAGACATTCAAGATTAACACGTCACCAGTCTGGCTTCTCCCGGGGCCTCTCTCCTTGGCTTGAGTATGGCTGCCTTCTTGCTGTGTTCTCACAGGGTCTTTCCTCTGTGCACACTCACCCCCCAGTGTCTCTTGTGTGTCCAAATTTCCTTTTTCTTTAAGGATAGCATTCAGGTTGGATGAGGGCCCCTCATAAACTGCTTTATTTTACCCTAATTACCTCTTTGAAGGCCCTGTCTCTCTCTGAGATACGGGGGGTTAGGGCTTTGATATAGGAATTTTGGAGGGATATGGTTCACCCTGTAACACTTTGATCAGTTACTCAGTTGTGTCTGACTCTGCGACCCCTGGACTGCAGCCCGCGAAGCTCCTTTGTCCATGAAATTTTCCAGGCAGTAATACTGGAGCCAGTTGCCATTTCTTCCTTGAGGGGGATCTTCCTGACTCAGGGATTGAACCTGCTTCTTTGTACCTCCTGCACTGGCAGGTGGGTTCTTTACCAATAGTGCCACTTAGGAAGTTGTAAAATCTGGAACCAGTTTATCCATTTCACTACTGTGAGGAAAGCCAACCTGAAAATAAGATTCACCCCACAGCTGATATAGCAGAATGATTGAAGGAAACCAAATCTTTTTTTTTTTTTTAACATTTATTTTATTTTTTTTCATTTTTTATTTTATTTTTATTTTATTTTGCTTTACAATACTGTATTTGTTTTGCCATATAATGACATGAATCTGCCACGGGTGTACATGAGTTCCCATTCCTGAACCCCCCTCCCACATCCCACCCCATATCATCTCTCTGTATCATCCCCATGCACTAGCCCCAAGCATCCTGTATCCTGTATCAAACATAGACTGGTGATTCGTTTCTTACATGATAGTATACATGTTTCAGTGCCATTCTCCCAAATCATCCCACCCTCTCCCTCTCCCACAGAGTCCAAAAGTCTGTTCTATACATCTGTGTCTCTTCTGCTGTCTCATATACAGGGTTATCATTACCATCTTTCTAAATTCCATATATATGTGTTAATTGAAAGGGACACATGTACCCCATTGTTCATTGCAGCACTGTTTATAATAGCCAGGACATGGAAACAACCTAGATGTCCATCAGCAGATGAATAGATAAGAAAGCTGTGGTACATATACACAAAGGAGTATTACTCAGCCATTAAAAAGAAAACATTTGAATCAGTTCTAATGAGATGGATGAAACTGGAGCCGATTATACAGAGTGAAGTAAGCCAGAAAGAAACCAAATCTTTGAATTACATTATTTTAACTAACTGCTGAAGCCTGGTTTGGAGAATTTAGAGCATTACTTTACTAGAGTGTGAAATGAATGCAATTGTGTGGTAGTTTGAGCATTCTTTGTCATTGACTTTCTTTGGGATTGGAATGAAAACTGACCTTTTCCAGTCCTGTGGCTACTGCTGAGTTTTCCAAATTTGCTGGCATATTGAGTGCAGACCTTTCACAGCATCATCTTTCAGGATTTGAAAGAGCTCAACTGGAATTCCATCGCCTTCACTAGCTTTGTTTGTAGTGATGCTTTCTAAGGCCCCCTTGACTTCACATTCCAGGATGTCTGGCTTTAGGTGAGTGATCACACCATCGTGATTATCTGGGTCGTGAAGATCTTTTTTGTACAGTTCTTCTGTGTATTCTTGCCACCTCTTCTTATATCTTCTGCTTCGGTTAAATCCATACCATTTCTGTCCTTTATCGTGCCCATCTTTGCATGAAATGTTCCCTTGTTATCTCTAATTTTCTTGAAGAGAGCTCTAGCCTTTCCCATTCTGTTGTTTTCCTCTATTTCTTTGCATTGATTGCTGAAGAAGGCTTTCTTATCTCTTCTTGCTATTCTTTGGAACTCTGCATTCAGATGCTTATATCTTTCCTTTTCTCCTTTGTTTTTTCTTCCCTTTTCACAGCTATCTGTAAGGCTTTCCCAGTCATTTTACTTTTTCGCATTTCCTTTCCATGGGGATGGTCTTGATCCCTGTCTCCTGTACAATGTCATGAACCTCCATCCATAGTTCATCAGGCACTCTGTCTATCAGATCTAGTCCCTTAAATCTATTTCTCACTTCCACTGCATAATCATAAGGGATTTGATTTAGGTCATACCTGAATGGTCTAGCGGTTTTCCCTACTTTCTTCAATTTAAGTCTGAATTTGGCAATAAGGAGTTCATGATCTGAGCCACAGTCAGCTCCCGGTCTTGTTTTTGCTGACTGTATAGAGCTTCTCCATCTTTGGCTGCAAAGAATATAATCAATCTGATTTTGGTGTTGACCATCTGGTGATATCCATGTGTAGAGTCTTCTCTTGTGTTGTTGGAAGAGGGTGTTTGTTATGACCAGTGCGTTTTCTTGGCAAAACTCTACTAGCCTTTGCCCTGCTTCACTCCATATTCCAAGGCCAAATTTGCCTGTAACTCCAGGTGTTTCTTGACTTCCTACTTTTGCATTTCAGTCCCCTAGAATGAAAAGGACATCTGTTTTGGGTGTTAGTTCTAAAAAGTCTTGTAGGTCTTCATAGAACTGTTCAGCTTCAGCTTCTTCAGCATTACTGGTTGGGGCATAGGCTTAGATTACCATGATATTGAATTGTTTGCCCTAAAAACAAACAGAGATCATTCTGTTGTTTTTGAAATTGCATCCAAGTACTGCATTTTGGACTCTTTTGTTGACCATGATGGCTACTCCATTTCTTCTAAGGGATTCCTGCCCGCAGTAGTAGATATAATGGTCATTTGAGTTAAATTCACTCACTTCAGTCCATTTTAGTTTGCTGATTTCTAGAATGTTGACGTTCACTCTTGCTATCTCCTGTTTGACAACTTCCAATTTGCCTTGATTCTTGGACCTAATATTTCAGGTTCCTATGCAATATTGCTCTTTACAGCATTGGATCTTGCTTCTATCACAACTGGGTATTGTTTTTGCTTTGGCTCCATCCCTTCTTTCTTTCTGGAGTTATTTTTCCACTGATGTCCAAGTAGCATATTGGGCACTTGCTGACCTGGGGAGTTCCGAGTTCCTCTTTCAGTATCCTATCATTTTGCCTTTTCATACTGTTCATGGGGTTCTCAAGGCAAGAATACTGAAGTGGTTTTCTCTTCCCTTCTCCAGTGGACCACATTCTGTCAGACCTCTCCGTCATGATGTCTTGGGTGGCCCCACACGGCGTGGCTTAGTTTCATTGAATTAGACAAGGTTGTGGTCCACGTGATCAGACTGGCTAATTTTCTGTGATTATGGTTTCAGTGTGTCTGTCCTCTGATGCCCTCTCATAACACCTACCATCTTACTTGGGTTTCTCTTACCTTGGACATGGGGTATCTCTTCATGGCTGCTCTGGCAAAATGCAGCCACTGCTCCTTACCTTGGATGAGGTCTCCCCTCCTGAACTTGAATGTGGGTAGCTCTTCTTGGCCCTCCAGCACCTGTGCAACTGCTGCTCCTTGGACGTGGGGTTGCACCTCTCGTCTGCTGCCCCTGGCCTCGGACATGGGGTAGCTCCACTCTGCCACCACCCCTGACCTCAGATGTGGGGTAGCTCCAAGCTGGTTTTAGAAAAGGTAGAGGAACCAGAGATCAAATTGCCAACATCCACTGGATCATCAAAAAAGCAAGAGAATTCCAGAAAAACATCTATTTCTGCCTTATTGACTATGCCAAAGCCTTTGACTGTGTGGATCACAAGAAACTGTGGAAAATTCTGAAAGAGATGGGAATACCAGACCACCTGACCTGCCTCTTGAGAAACCTGTATGCAGGTCAGGAAGCAACAGTCAGAACTGGACATGGAATATCAGCCTGGTTCCAAATAGGAAAAGGAGTACATCAAGGCTGTATATTGTCACCCTGCTTATTTAACTTCTATGCAGATTACGTCATGAGAAGCACTGGGGAGGAAGAAACACAAGCTGGAATCAAGATTGCTGGGAGAAATATCAATAACCTCAGATATGCAGATGACACCACCCTTATGGCAGAAAGTGAAGAGGAACTAAAAAGCCTCTTGATGAAAATGAAAGAGGAGAGTGAAAAAGTTGGCTTAAAGCTCAACATTCAGAAAACGAAGATCATGGCATCTGGTTCCATCACTTCATGGCAAATAGATGGGGAAACAGTGGAAACAGTGTCAAACTTTATTTTGCGGGGCTTCAAAATCACTGCAGATGGCAATTGCAGCAATAAAATTAAAAGACACTTACTCCTTGTAAGGAAAGTTTGACTAACCTAGATAGCATATTCAAAAGCAGAGACATTACTTTGCCAACAAAGGAGGCAACAATGGTCTTTCTAGTCAAGGCTATGGGTTCTCCAGTAGTCATGTATGGATATGAGAGTTGGACTGTGAGGAAAGCTGAGCACCGAAGAATTGACGCTTTTGAACTGTGGTGTTGGAGAAGACTCTTGAGAGTCCCTTGGATTGCAAGGAGATTCAACCAGTCCATCCTACAGGAGATCAGTCCTGGGTCTTCATTGGAAGGACTGATGCTGAGGCTGAAATTCCAATACTTTGGCCACCTCATGTGAAGAGCTGACTCATTAGAAAAGACCCTGATGCTGGGAGGGATTGGGGGCAGGAGGAGAAGTGGACGGCAGAGGATGAGATGGCAGGGTGGCATCAATGACTTGATGGGCATGAGTTTGGGTAAACACCAGGAGTTGATGATGGACAGGGAATCCTGGAGTGCTGCGATTCATGGGATTGCAAAGAGTCAGACATGACTGAGCAACTAAACTGAACTGAACTAACTGTTGGATTAAACCTTGGTGGAAACCCAAGACTTCCTCTGGAATTTTGAGCTTGGGAGACTAGTCTTTCTGAAACCAGACATTTTTGTGGATGTTCTTTAATTTTTGGCACTTAAATATCATCACTTAAAAGAGCAAATTGTCATTTAACTTGAAAAGGTCAACATTTAAGATAGAACTCTTCATTTACGTTAAGCTTAACTTATAGTTGGAGTTGGAGTTTAGCTACACACTTGAGAAATGTCAAGGAATGCTCTTCTGCCCAAAATGTCACCCCCATGTATCTGCTTCAAGCCTGAAATTTCATCATTAGACTTCTTTCTTGGCCTTAAATAGAATTCTTCTTTTGTATTTTTCATTACAGTACTCTTGGTATCAGTTGATTAGGTCAAGAAAGCAAAATTTGTGGGCTTTTCAGATCATAATATAGGTTTTAAGAAAATTTTTAGAATATGTTTTTAAACTTAAAAAATTTATTCTTGGTGATGCATGTATTCTGAGTGCATTTGTAGATATAGTGAATGACAAATAGAAGGTTAGAGAGGGACTGAGGAAAATGTCAGCCAGAAATAACAATATTAGGATAGAGTTCTTATATACGATGTTGCAGATTTAAACCATGCATAAAATATTAACCCAATGCCTTTCATGCGTGTGTGCTAAGTTGCTTCAATCATGTCCAACTCTGTGACTCTATGGACTGTAGCTTACCAGGCTCCTCTGTCCATGGGATTCTCCAGGCAAGAATACTAGAGTGGGTTGCCATGCCCTCCTCCAGGAGATCTCCCCAACCCAAGGATCGAACCCTGCATTCTCTTATGTCTCCTGCATTGGCAGGTGGGTTCTTTACTGCTAGTGTCACCTGGGAAACCCAATGCCTTCAACCAAGTATAAATGGAGGTATCAGGGGCTCAGCTGGAATATTACTGTAACATTGGAGTCAAATGAGGGCAAACTGACTGTTGAGCATCCCCAAACTTGGAAGGACAGGAAGGTCTTAGGGAGAGGATCCATGCTCAGGGACTCAACTAGCCGAAGCTCAGCTTTGGAACAGAACTTGAGTCAACATATGACCAGCCTAGTATCTTCCCCTTTGGTTCAGTACCCTGTGGACTCTTCTCTGGGTGCTGGGGAAAGAGAATAAATACCAAAAAACTATTTCTACTCACTACTCCATGCAAGATATTGGCAAACAAGGCAGTGCTGCTCTGTTCCTTTCTGCTTCCGCACAGACATGACACAGCTTGGTACCGTGGGGTTGCCGTGGACTAGAGGTGGTGCTGGTGGAAGCACTGAACATGCCTGAAAGAAGTAAGGGTGCCTGGTGGATGGACAGAATTCACATGCACATGAAGACATGGGCAGAAGGAAGAACCGTCTGTGAGTGGGATGCCTGGGACTCCATGTAAGAAGTTTCTTTTAGCGTTTTAGTAATACTTGGGTGTCTTTCATAGAGAGCTGTGGACCGGCAAATGGGAGGGGTGGTCAGCATAATATGGCTAAATAATGGAATTTATGTGACCTCCTTTTAAACTGGAAGCCAGGAGGATTCTTTGAAAATAGGGTATATACATATGTATTGGTAGTTAACATCATAGTTATTCATTCATTAATCATTAATTCAATATTTACTAAGTATCAGAAAATTGTGGTCAGAAAAAAAGAACTTGATATTTTCATAATGGAAAGTACTGAAAGTGAATCTCTATCAGATCCCCCTGACTGATGCAAACAGGACAGACATATCTTTTCCTTGGGGAATTGGTGGATTTATCTTTTCAGACAGTGACTTTTGGAAGGTTGTACAGAATCATATCTGAGACTACAGATTCTGGAGTCAGATTACCTACTTTGAAGCAAGCTCTGTCTTTTGCTTGCTGTGTGGCCACAGGTAAGTTACTCGCCGTCTCTGAGCCTTAGTATATTCACCTTTAGAATGGGGATAATGATACCATCAGACTCACAAAGTTATTAAGATTATTGCAAGCAGTTAAATTAGATCATCTATAGCAACTGTGTACATGCACTGCCTAAAGTTCTTGTTCCTTATTCCATGCCTGCAGGTCACCTTCCATTGCTCCCTGTCTACATGTCTTTGCCTAAGGTTTCCTTTGAAGCTGTGGAAGCCTGCAGCTCCAAGAATTCATACCCAAGGAGGATCTCACAAACAATGACTGAAGGGAATTAGTAAATAAATACCTCAGCTCCCTCACCCTTCAGGTAGGATAATTGCAAGGCATGTGTTTTATAATGCTTTTCTTGCAGGATTAAACTTCCATCTCCTGCAATGGTCGTGCTCAGTTGTATTCGACTCTGTGACTCCAGGGACTGTAGCCTGCCAGGCTCCTCTGTCCATGGGATTTTCTAGGCAAGAATACTGGATTAGGTTGCCCTTTTCTTCTTCAGAGGAATCTTCCTGACCCAGGGATAGAACCCCATCTCCTATGTCTCCCTGCCTTGCAGGTGGATTCTTTTCTGCTGCACCACCTGTTAACTGGCTTGATAATGCCCATTTTATTGACTGCTTTCCCTTTCCTTCTCATAGCTCTACCCCCTTTCTGATTTTCCCTGTACCTTGCAAATGAAACACTTGCAACTGATTCTATGTTTTAGAGTCTGCTTCTGGGAAACCCAAGTTAATATTATTTTGTGTAAAGGAATTAGCACATGGCAAACACTCAAAAACAAAAGGAAGAGCAAAAATGATTACTATTAGACAATCTCTTATTTCTATTTTATCTTAAAAGTTCCTAACTGTTGAATATCATGAAACAGTTCACCGTTCTTTTAAACTCTTCATTTTTCTTTTCAAGCTTTTAATTTCATGGTCTACCTAAGAAAAAGAAGAAAAGTAAAGAAAAAGAAAATTAAACTTGAGATAAAATGATAGCAACTGTGAAAGTTTACTCCTTAAGCCACAGTTTTTGTAACACAATTTTCTCCCCATGGAGCTCTTGATATTTTGGTGAATAACCAATGAACTCCATCCTATTTATATTTCTGTATAAATTTAGCTGTTTACAGGATGTTTGCCTGATTAATGAACAGAGAAGGATGAATAACAGAAATATATCAATGATAATATGACAATGACACAAAAAGTACATTTGTGTTGTGACATAAGCATTAAAGGTCAGTCTCTTCTAGGAATTCTAAATTTGTCTTAGAGAACATTTTAGTCTTTAACTAACAGAAAGGTGAACTTCAAAAAAAATGACCTTAGGTCTTTGATTTGACTAAGAGTATTGATATGAATTCTGAATTCATACGAACAAAGCTTTTTTTTTGTCATTGACTAGTGTGAGTCAGCCCTGAATGTGGAAGACCTGGGTTCGATCCCTGGGTTAGGAAGATACCCTGGAGGAGAGCATGGCAACCCACTCCAGTATTCTTGCCTGGAAAATCCCCATGAACAGAGGAGCCTGGTGGGCTATAGTCCATGGGATCGCGCAAAGTTGGATAGGACTGAAGTGACTAAGCACAACACAGCATCGTTCTTTTCCAAATGGATAAGCACTATAATTTGTGTCAGTTTTATTTGTGTTTCCTCAAAAGAAATTTAAAGAAATGTGTATCATGCAGGAGTATTTGAAATATAAGGTGTGTGACTTATATTTAGCAGGCTGGCTAAGATCATGGACTCTGGGTATGCCTGGGGTCAAATTCTGTTTCCATGGCTAACAATATATTAGATATTGGTCAAGTTGTTTAACATCTCTAGTAAGACTCATTTTCCATAGCTATAAAGAGCTGGTAAAATAATACCAATCTCATGAGGCTGTTTTTTTCCTTTTTTTTTTTTTTCAGATCTCATAGACATTGCATTGTGGTGTAAATAAGTGGCAAGTAAAGTGAAAGTGAAAGGCTCTCAGTTATGTTTGACTCTTTGTGACCCCATGGAGCATATAGTCCATGGAGTTCTTCAGGCCAGAATACTGGAGTGGGTAGCCGGTCCCTTCTCCAGCGGATCTTTCTAACCCAGGGATGGAACCCAGGTCTCCTGCACTGTAGGGAGATTCTTTACTAGCTGAGCCACAAGGGAAGCCCCTAAGAAGCTGGCAAGAAAGAAGAACATAAATCAATGTGTAGGTTCTATAAGAGTAATTTGAAGAACCTACTTTATTTTTATTTTATTTTTAAATTAGAGAATACTTGCTTTACAATTTTGTGTTGGTTTCTGCCATACAACAATGCCAATCAATTATAACTACGTATATATCCCCTCTTTGTTGAGCCTCCCTTCCCCCTCATACAATATTTCTTGAAGGAATTAATTTTCTTTTACAATTTTTCCTTTGCAATGGAGAAAAAAATGTTGTGAAAAGATTACAAATCTAAAATTGTATGTATGTGTGCTATGATTTGAATATTTATGTTCCCATCCCAAATAATAAAAAAACAAACCTCATATGTTGAAAACTTAATGCCCAAGATGATGGTGTTAGGAGCTGGGGCCTTTGGGACGTGATTAGGTCATGAGATTACAGCTCTCATGAATGGAATCAGTGCTCTTATAAGAGAGCCCCAGAAACCTGGTTTGTCCCTTCCACCATGTGAGGAAACAGCTAGAAGTATTAACCCAGAAGTTGGCCCTTCACTGGCCATGCTGTTACCCTGATCTCAGAATTTCAGTCTCCAGAACTTTTAGCAATTAATTTTTGTGGTTTATAAGCTACCCAATCTGTGGTATTTTGTTATAGCAGCCTAAGTGGGCCAAGGCAGTATGAAACCATTTGGTAGTGTCTACCCCCAAATTTGAGCTTCCCAGGTGGCTCAGTGGTAAAGAATCTGTCTGCTAACACAGGAGCTGCAGGAGATATGGGTTCAATCTCTTGGTTGGGAAGATCTTGTGGAGTAGGAAATAGCAATCCACTCCAGTATTCTTGCCTGGAAAATCCCATGGACAGAGGACCCTGATGGGATATAGTCCATGGGGTGGCAAAGAGTTGGACACTACTGAACATGCGTGTGTGCGTTCCCAAATTTAAGTCCTCATATTTTTGTGAAAATAATGGCTCAAGATCTACAACATTATATTTCCTCATAGAAGAAAAGCCACATTTAAAATCTAGATCCTCCAGTTAAAGACATCTATTACACATTTTTTGTTGTTACAGTGTCTTAGGACCTCACATTCATTTCATTCAAAACTTATAGATGTCATAGCTATGAGTTAGTCTTGTGCAAAGTCAGAAACCCAAAGGTATGCATTAGCAGTCTACATTTAATTTTATACTGAAATATTTTCCTCAAGATATCTCTCCAAATCCATGCTTTTCAAAAAAAAGTAACATGGAGGTTTTGATCTTCCTTTCTTCCTCTTTTCCTCCCTCCCTCCCTTTCTTCCTGCTTCCCTTCCTCCTTCCATTTCCCAATTGTCTCATTTATACTAGAGAACCAGAAAAACTTTAGAGAAACATTATCCAAGTACGTGCATTGGGAAATATGTATTCAACGTCTTTCATGGGTCATGGAAACTGTGTTATTTTAGGACTGCTCCAGCTAAACAGGAGATCATTTGCTAAGGGACATCAAAGACACCCAGAGTTATTTAGACTATTAAATAGAAGAGAGTAACTATGTAAAAATTAACATCTCTCACACTGAGGAAGGAAAGTCTAATTATAGAAGGTGATTTAAAGATAGACACACTTAATATCTAATTTATCCTCTACATAAAGATGAAAGATGGATTATTATTTTGGGGTTGATTTGCTTTTGAAAGAATGACAGATTAGAAGGACTGAATTTTTTTCAAAATACATGGAAAACCTGGTGACCTGTACCCTGGATTTTTGCAAGAACTTTGGAAAAAGCGAATATTTCTGAATGTCTCTGTCAGGTACAGGGTTTGGTTCTCAGTTCAGTTCAGTTCAGTTGCTCAGTCATATCTGACTCTGTGATCCCATGAACCGCAGCACGCCAGGCCTCCCTGTCCATCACCAACTCCCGGAGTCCATCCAAACCCATGTTCATCGAGTCAATGATGCCATCCAACCGTCTCATCCTTTGTCATCCCCTTCTCCTCCTGCCCTCAATCTTTCCCAGCATCAGGGTCTTTTCTAACAAGTCAGCTCTTCACATCAGGTGGCCAGAGTATTGGAGTTTCAGCCTCGACATCAGTCCTTCCAATGAACACCCAGAACTGATCTCCTTTAGAATGGACTGGTTGGATTTCCTTGCAGTCCAAGGGACTCTCAAGAGTTTTCTCCAATACCACAGTTCAGAAGCCTCAATTCTTCGATGCTCAGCTTTCTTCACAGTCCAATTCTCACATCCATACATGACCAATGGAAAAAGCATAGCCTTGAATAGACAGACCTTTGTTGGCAAAGTAATGTCTCTGCTTTTCAATATGCTATCTAGGTTAGTCATAACTTTCCTTCCAAGGAGTAAGAATCTTCTAATTTCATGGCTGCAATTACCATCTGCAGTGATTTGGAGCCCAGAAAAATAAAGTCTGACACTATTTCCACGGTTTCCCCTTCTATTTCCCATGAAGTGATGGGACCAGATACCATGATCTTCGTTTTCTGAACGTTGAGCTTTAAGCCAATTTTTTCACTCTCCTCTTTCATTTTCATCAAGGATGCTCTTTAGTTCTTCACTTTCTGCCATAAGGGAGGTGTCATGTGCATATCTGAGGTTATTGATATTTCCCCCAGCAATCTTGATTCCAGCTTGTGCTTCTTCCAGCCCAGCGTTTCTCATGATGTACTCTGCATAGAAGTTAAATAAGCAGGGTGACAATATACAGCCTTGATGTACTCCTTTTCCTATTTGGAACCAGTCTGATGTTCCATGTCCAGTTCTAACTGTTTCTTCCTGACCTGCATATAGGTTTCTCAAGAGGCAGGTCAGGTGGTCTGGTATTCCCATCTCTTTCAGAATTTTCCACAGTTTCTTGTGATACACATGGTCAAAGTCTTTGGCATAGTCAATAAAGCAGAAATAGATGTTTTTTTCTGGAACTCTCTTGCTTTTGCGATGATTCATCAGATGTTGGCAGTTTGATTCTAAATACTATTAATAGCCTCATATATGCAGAGGACACCATCCTTATTGCAGAAATTGAAGAGGAACTAAAAAGCCTCTTGATCAAACTGAAAGGAGAGTGAAACAGTTGGCTTAAAGCTCAACATTCAGAAAACTAAGATCATGGCATCTGGTCCCATCATTTCATGGCAAGTAGATGGGTAACAATGGACACAGTGACAGACTTTATTTTCTTGGGTTCCAAAATCACTGCAGATGGTGACTGAAGCCATTAAATTAAAAGAAGCTTGCTCCTTGGAGGGAAAGCTATGACCAACCTAGATAGCATATCAAAAAGCAGAGCCATTACTTTGCCAATGAAGGTCTGTCTAGTCAATGCTATGGTTTTTTCCATAGTCATGTATGGATGTGAGAGTTGGGCCATAAAGAAAGCTGAGTGTTGAAGAAATGATGCTTTTGAACTGTAGTATTGGAGAAGACTTTTGAGAATCCCTTGGACTACAAGGAGATCAAACCTGTCAGACCTAGAGGAGATCAGTCCTGAATATTCATCAGAAGGACTGATGCTGAAGCTGAAACTCTAATACTTTGGCCACCTGATAGAAGAACTGAGTCATTAAAAAAGACCTTGATGCTGGGAAAGATTGAAGGCAGGAGGAGAAGGGGACGACAGAGGATGAGATGGTTGGATGACAACACTGACTCGATGGACATGAATTTGAGCAAGCTCTGGGAATTGGTGATGGACAGGGAAGACTGGGATGCTGCCATCCGTGGGATTCCAAAGAGTCAGACATGACTGAGTGACTGAAGTGAACTGACTATTTCTGAGAAATTGTGGAAAGGGGCTAACATTCTTCCAGAAGACAACAAAGGGAAAATGGTGAGCCTGTGTTTAAGAATTATTTTAAAACATTAATATTGAATGATGTAGTATCAACTCCTGAAAGTTAATCAAAGAATATATCAAATAACAAATAAGCTATCATTGACAGAGAGATAGATGATTGGAAATAAAAAACCCCCATAAATTTGTCATTAATAAGTCTTTCCAAGGTTATTTATGTAGCACTTAGGGCTTCCCAGGTGGCCCTAGTAGTAAAGAATCCACCTGCCAACACAGGAGATGCAAGACATGCTGATTTGATCCCTGGATTGAGAAGATCCCTTGGAGAAGAAAATGGCAACCCACTCCACTATTCTTGCCTGGAAAATTCCACTGACAGTGGAACCTGGTGGGCTACAGTCCATGGGCTTGCAAAGAGTTGAACACAAGTGAGCACACACAGTGGCAGCAACGGGTCATGCAGGCAAGAATAAATCATAGAATGCAATTTGCCTCAATTTCCCCATGGCTGGAACTCATAGCTAGTTACGAGATTCTGAACTATTGACTGTACTTGTAAAGTAGCAACATGGCAGATTTTCATGATGAATGCTTACTTGTTGATTATGTGCAGTATTTTTTCCTCTATATTTGGGACATGAACTCCTAAAGTTTGATGGAGTCAGACAAGCTATATCAGAATCTCTGTGGTGTGTGGAGTCAGATATCTCTATTCCATAAGCTTCCCACATGGTTCCAGTGCCCAGTGAGCACTGAGATGGAAAATACTGATGTTGTACACCACACAAAGAGGACAGGAGTAGAGACTTTGTCAACCAGCTGAGTGTTTCCTCTTTGTCCCACTCATCTTCCTGCCTTTCCACCTTTCTATCATGGTATTCTCCTGCCTAGGTCACCTATCTCTTTTTATGGTGTCCATGTCCCATTTATCTTCCAAGCGGTAGCTCTGTTTCCATCCCTCTTCCAAAGCTTACTGCCCCCATCCTCATTGGTAGCCTTCTTCCACCTCTGGACATCTACAGCCTCACTATTCAAAATGTGGTCCATGAATGAGTAACATGGAGCATCACATGATAGCTTGTCAAGCTTCAGCTCAGACCCACTGAAAGTGCAACTGCACTTTAACAAGACCCTTTGGGGACCATTGTGCACATTAAGATGTGAGAAGTTCTGGTGCACGGTAGTTACAATGCTTTGCACTTTCTTCTGGGTTCTCTCATATGGGTCATACACTGATTGGTCTGTTAGTTCATCAAATTGAGCATAGGTTCCTTGAAGGAAAGGACCATCTGTTCATAGTTTGTTGCATTTTTTACATTTTGTACATAAGCATGCAATGACTAATACTAATAACACTTATTGAATGCAGATTATGTGTCAATTGCTTTATAGAAATTATTTCTGTAATACCCCCAGCAATCCTGAGATGTATGATTGCATACTCATTCTAGATGAGAAAACTGAGGTTCAAAGTATTTAACTAAGTCACAGCAGGTCACACAGATGGCAAGCGGCAGAGTTGTAGTCTAAAGCCGTAACTCTTAATCACCATGTGAACTACAATATGCACTCGATAAACTGTTGTTTAATATTCAAAACTTAGCAAAAGATGACATTAATTTTAGAGCCTGTAGCTTTTACTTGCAAAGTGGAGCTAATACACAGAGGTTCAGTGCCCCATTTAAAATATTTGTCAGGTTTATGAAAATTGTTATGGCAATAGGTCTTCTTTCATGTTTTCTTAGCCTTCATAGTAGCATACTGGCTCAGCTGGCAAAGAATCTGCCTGCCAGGGCAGAAGATGCAGGAGATGTGGGTTTGAACCCTGGGCTGGGACGATCCCCTGGAGAAGGAAATGGCAGCTTGCTCCAGTATTCTTTCCTGGAAAATTCCATGGGCAGAGGAGTCTGGGGCGCTACAGTCCATGGGGTCACAAAGAGTTGGACATGACTGAGCACACATGCGTGCACTCTCTCTCTCACACACAATAGCATATTATCATAATCTTCATACAGTTTCTTTTCAGTTTGAACAGTTCCTAGATTTCAGCTTCTTTGTGTTGTTTAGAGTGACGAGATCTGACTATACCTGACTTCTATTATTGTTCATCTTTCAGCTGATTTTGGCTCAGAAGGAGCTAGTCTGATTTTAGTACAAGAGCTGGGAGTAAAGTTGGGGTTCATCTCTATTCTTCTTTGTGTCATCTTTATACTGGGGTCACAGCAGCAGTGGTAAGATCATGGACTTTGGTAGCAGACAGGCTTGGGTTTGAATCTTCACCCTGCACTACGGTGTTATTGCATTTATGTACCTCACTTCCTCCGTTTATAAAATGTCATAAATAATACCTACTTCATAGAGTTGTGAAAGTAATAATAATAAAAAAATCTATCCAAGTTTCCAAGGACACAGAGACCATTTGGTAACAGTGAGCTCCCATCATGAGTATAAGCCCGCTGCCTTGTTTTTATTTTTTATTAAAAGAATTTTTTTAACTTTCTTCTTAAAGTGAACTCCTGGTAAAAGGCAGGTCACCAAGCTGTCAAACACCTGGAAGGCACTCCTTAATTCCTCGTATATTGTGTAAGGTAATGTGCTTAGTAGGTGGATTGGGAATCTTGATTGGATGTTTCATGGCCAAGATTGGAGGTAATAATAGTTAGTAAAAACATATTTCCCACTTTATTATCTCTCTAGTCATAAGTTAGTCTCAAGAAAAGTTTGACAAATGGTGGAGGCAGGGCTCCATGGGAAGTTCTAGGCAGCCAGGGGTCAATTTGTCTGGTTTCCTCTTAGATGACCAGCCCCTACACAGTACAGCATCAGCAGGGGATGGATAGATATCTGTTGATTGACTGCTTTTTCAGCCAATGAGATGGACATGACTGCTAGCCTAAAATTAAGTGAACAAGCACTGTGACATCAGCACCAACTGAAGACCAGATTTGGAAGTTAATACTCTTCAAATTCCACCATTTTCCTAGGAGTGATTGGACTTGGAATCCATCTCTGAATTTTAGTAGCTAGGGCACTTGACATCCACAATGTCTAGCTGGATCCCTCATCTGTTCTGAAAAGCTAATAATGCTTAGCTTACCTGAAAGTGATATTGTGTAGGATTGCTAATTAATGTCAGTAATGAGCTGTAGGGGTGTGAAATTAATGTTAATTGTTAAGAATAGTTTCATTCAGATGGATTCTGACTCTCAGTGCTTAGGCATCCAATGTCCTCAGAGCTTCAATTCTGGAGTTTTCTAGGTTAATCAAGTTAGGGCTTTAATGAAATTGAACATATATCTGAGATTCCCCCATCACATATTGTATATAGTTTGGTAGCCTAAAAACCTGTCTTTGCACTCAGTTCTTCCATCATACCATCGTGGGCAACATTCAGCCTCATGGAGCTTCAGTTTCTTTATCTGTAAAATAAGAGAAATGGACAAGATCCTTTAGTCGTTTGTAGTTTTGAAGTTCAAGACCAAGTGGGCTTAGCTTTCCTCTGGGTTTCTCTAGTTCAGGAAAGTTTACAATTTTTATCCTGAGGAAAGAAGAAACTACCATGCAGTGTGTTCAGAATTTAATATTGTGCCCTGAAGCTATTAAGTAGCCAATATATAAAAGTATGCATGGGTTTATTAACCCTGGTAATTACTACCACTTGAGTTTCATTTTCTATGAAATTCTAATATTCCTTAGCTGTTTTGGTTAATGACATAGTAATATGGCTCAGTGGTGTTCCCAATGAACAACAACAAACAAAACCATTTTTCACACACTGAGAGGGTGTGGAAAGAGTAACAAGAAAATATAAAATGCCTATACTGCAAGGAGATCCAACCAGTCCATTCTATAGAAGATCAGTCCTGGGTGTTCATTGGAAGGACTGATGCTAAAGCTGAAACTCCTATACTTTGGCCACCTAGTGCAAAGAGTTGACTCATTGGAAAAGACTCTGATGCTGGGAGGGATGGGGGGCAGGAGGAGAAGGGGACGACAGAGGATGAGATGGCTGGATGGCATCACTGACTCGATGGACATGAGTTTGAGTGAACTCTGGGAGTTGGTGATGGACAGGGAGGCCTGGTGTGCTGTGATTCATGGGGTCGCAAAGAGTCAGACACGACTGAGAGACTGAAATGAACTGAACTGATACTGATTTGAGCACACATGCAAGCCTTGTATCAGTCGAATGCTTGTTTAATCCCATGTGGCACTACTATTTTGTTTGATACTAGGTACTATTCATGGGGCTTCCATAGTAGCTTAGATGGTAAAGCATCCGCCTGCAATGCAGGAGATCTGGGCTCAATCCCTGGGTTGGGAAAGATCCCTTGAAGAAAGGGAGTAGCTATCCACTTCAGTATTCTTGCCTGGAGAATTCCATGTGCAGAAGAGCCTACAATCCCTGGGGTTGCAAAGAGTTGGACAGGACTAAGCAACTCACTTTCACTTTTTTCACTGTTCATGGGTTTCCCAAGTGTTGCTAGTGGTAAAGAACCTGCCAGCCAATGCAGGAGACTTAAGAGATGTAGATTAGATCCCTGGAGGAAGGCATGGCAACCCACTCCAGTATTCTTACCTGGAGAATTTCATGGACAGAGTCACAAAGAGTCGAACATGACTCAGGTTGACTTAGCCCTTATGCACTGTTCATAATTAATACATTTCAGAGAGGAAATTCTCAAATATTATTGCTCATCTAAATGCCAGTCTATTTCATGCCAGATTGAGTGGGAAAAAGTGGGTTTTGTTTCATTTAAGTTCAGTTCAGTGGCTCAGTTGTGTTTGACCCCATGGACTCAGTTCGTGACCCCATGGACTGCAGCACGCCAGGCTTCCCTGTCCATCACTAACTCCTGGAGCCTGCTCAAACTCATGTCCATTGAGTCAGTAATGCCATCCAACCATCTCATCCTCTGTCATCCCCTTCTCCTCCTACCTGCAATCTTTCCCAGCATCAGGGTCTTTTCCAATGAGTCAGTTCTTCATATCAGGTGGCCAAAGTATTGGAGCTTCAGCTTAGCATAGTCCTTCCAACACATATTCAGGACCAATTTCCTTTGTTTAATTTACTACGTGCTTACTCCTTTGGGGAAGAAGTAGGCACACACTAAGAATTATGGATAGGTAAATATTTTCCATTTGTTTCTAAGAACTCCAACAAGTGGTATGACACTTCAGGTTTCAAGGAAAATTTTCCACTTGAAAAATATATCCTTTGCCTCCAAATTCCATTTATCAGTTTAGTTGAGATAAATAATTGTGATAAAAATGTTAGTACTTTCTTCCTAAACTGATCCCATTTAACAGAAAAGCAGGCTGGATTTTAGTAGTGCAAAACATAATCTTAAATTTTGAAGAATGTTAGGAAGAAATGTGATAAGCCTTTTAATTTATTTAAGATTTATCCCTACCTACTTTTAAATGGATCTCAGATGACCAAGGTACTGAGAAAGTTGAGCTGATGTTGAAATTCATTGTTATTGTTGTGCTGGAGGTGATTTGGTTAATGGAAGCTTAATGGGCTAAGACTGTCATTATTTGGTAAGGATTTTTAAGTTCTTTTATTGCTCCTTCATTTTTACATAATTTTCATCAATACTGATGGTTTGGAAAATGAATTCAAGAGCTTTTGAGACCTGCAATTTTGAGAAAGAGGATTCCAAAGAGTTAGTGTTTAATTTGTATATGATGAAGTATGTGCTTTGGTGAATATGGCCACATAGGATATTTAAATTGAAAACAGTCAGTAAATATTTCCTAGAATGTTGATTTCTTTCTCCCAGGATCTTTTGTCCCTGTCTGGCCATTTAAGTGGTTAGGATAGTACAGAATGATAGAAAAAATTTTGTGTTTCATTAATTTAAATGTATCCTTTTTTTTTTTTTCACTTTTTAACATCTTTTGAATACAGGATGTATCTTATAGTGTCTTGCAATTTCTGTCAGTCCAAATATATAGTTTTCACTACTTGCATTTAAGTAAAGTTGGTTATAATGCTTAATAGGGTGGAAAAATGATGGTAGTCCTTGGAAGCTGCCATCAACAAACCAAACAGAGATCATTTGACAGAGGACCTGAGTTTTATTTGTCTGAAAACTTTCAATTGACAACTTGGTAACATGAAGAAAGTGCCAATGACAAAACTTTCAGAAAGGACATCAGAGGATTAGCAGAAAATCCAGAGACAGTAGTGAACTCTGTGTGTCATATCACTAAAACTTGATATTGAAAATTTATCCAAAAGATTGAAGTCTGAATGAGACGACCTTTTAGAAATATCTTAAGCAATTTATCTTGCTGACATTTTATTCTACATGTATACCACATGTATTCCACATGTATACATACATGTGCATAGAATTACACACAATAAATATGTATACCTGCAAGTACCAAGTAAATATCCTAAATAATGAGAAAACACTGGTCAGAGTTTAATTAGATAGTTTTAGATAGTTTTTCTTTCTTTAAAGTTTGTGTGCTGGGCTGTCTCTCAGTCATGTCCAACTTTTTTTGACCTCATGGACTGCAGCCTGCCAGGCTCCTCTGTCCATGGGGATTTTCCAGGTAGGAATACTGGAGAGGGTTGCCATGCCCTCCTCCAGGGGATCTTCCCAACCCAGGAATGGGATCCAGGTCTCCCACACCGCAGGTGAATTCTTTACCATCTGAGCCACCAGGGAAACCCTCTTTAAAGTATGCAAAATAATAATATACATTGTAATATTTTAAATAAAATATACTAATTTGTATTAATTTAATCTCTGTAATCAAAATGATTGGAGCCACCAATGATGAAAGATTAGTCCTGTATCCCTAAAGAGTCAAAAATACCTTGTTGTTTAGTCACTAAGTCATGTCCGAATCTTGAAACCCCATAGACTGTAGCCCTCCAGGCTTCTCTGTCCATGGAATTTCTTAGCAAAAAAGCTGGAGTGGATTACCTTTTTCTGCTCCAGGGGATCTTGCCAACCAAGGGATCAAACTCGTGGCTCCTGCATTGCAGGTGGATTTTTTTTTTTTTTTTTTACCATTTAGCTACATGGGAAGCCCCCCAAAATGCCTATGGCATTCTAAATTCAGGACATCCTGCTTTTTTGTTTCAAAGAGCCTGGTATGCTTTCAAAAGACCCCACTGTTTCCCCCTTTGATTATGAGAAAAAGTGAGAACTTGGACAACACAGGGGTTTCCAATTTGGAGAATGAGGAAGCCCGTGTGCCTATATTTTATTGTAGTTCTTAAAGATCTTGGGAATCTGCTTTCCAGCCTCTCACTTGTGGTCAACAAACACAGAACAGAAAACTTTTATAAATGTATTTTATGCTAACCCCTGCCCCAAACTTAGTACACATAAAAAATGTCTGTTGAATTTCTTCTTGGCTTCCTCAGGAATTTGGGGTAAAATGTTATCAAGATTAACCTTAATGTGAAACCTTATAATGATGAAGTATTTACTCTTCTGATTTACCTTACCCTACTGATGTGATAAGCATATAAAAAATATCCTGTTCCTCTAGGAAATATATATCCTGTAAATTAGAACAAGTCAAAGAGAGAAGCTGTGTGGAACTCTAAGAAGGAATGGGCACAGCTACGGCTTGTTTTAAATTCAGGATTTCAGCATTCCAGTTTAATATAAATTAAATATATTAATTTACATATAAATATAAATTATAAAAATTGTATTATGATAATTATATATAGAAATATAATAAAATATATTTAATATAAGCATAAATTATGACAGACACTAAGATCTGTGCTAGGATGCTAGGAATAACTTTCCCAAAGTAAAATTTTAAATAAAAGAAGCTATTTAAAATTCTCTCACAGTCAATATTATCACAACAAAATAAGCCACCTTAACAACACCAATGACTAAAGTATTTCCAAGTCTTGGCCAATGGCCACTTATTTCCAGTAGCATTCTGCATATTACTATTCTAGGCGGTAAAAGGAATGGGACAGTCCCTGAAAGAGGTTATAATGGGATCTGGCCTCTTCTCAGGGCCACCTGTTGCATTATATTCAACTCTAGCATCCAGCACATAAGGCTTTAAAATGCACATTAGACTTCAGGGACTGGAGGCAGATGTGTGGCTAAGGGTGAAAATGTATGCTATGATTCCACAGTAAGAAAACAGCATTGGGAAAACAAATCTTTCTCTCTCCCTACCTCTACTTTTTCATTCAAAAAATATTTATTTGAGCAGCTATAGTTTGCCAGGGAGATTCCTGGATACTGGGGATATGTCAGTGAATAAAATAAAAATTTTCTTTCATGGAGCTTATATGGTATTGGAGGGGGAGGTAATAAACAGTTATTACAGTATGTAATGATGCTTTTGGAGAAGGCAATGGCACCCCACTCCAGTACTTTTGCCTGGAAAATCCCATGGATAGAGGAGCCTGGTAGGTTGCAGGCTATGGGGTCGCTAGAGTCAGACACGACTGAGCGACTTCTCTTTCACTTTTCACTTTCATGCATTGGAGAAGGAAATGGCCACCCACTCCAGTGTTCTTGCCTGGAGAATTCCAGGGATGGGGGAGCCTGGAGGGCTGCCGTCTATGGGGTCCCACAGAGTCGGACATGACTGAAGTGACTTAGCAGCAGCAGCAGCAGCAGCAATGATGCTTTTGAGCTGTGGTGTTGGACAAGACTCTTGAGAGTCCCTTGGACAGCAAGGAGATCCAACCAGTCCATTCTAAAAGAGATCAGTCCTGGGTGTTCATTGGAAGGACTGATGTGGAAGCTGAAACTCCAATACCTTGGCCACCTGATGCAAAGAGCTGACTCATTTGAAAAGACCCTGATGCTGGAAAAGATTGAAGGTGGGAGGAGAAGGGGACAACAGAAGATGAGATGGTTAGATGGCATCATCTACTCAATCGACATGAATTTAGGTAAACTCCGGGAGTTGGTGACAGACAGGGAGGGCTGGCATGCTGCAGTCCATGGGGTCGCAAAGAGTTGGACACAACTGAGTGACTGAACTGAAGTCATATTGTGTATTAGAAGAGGTAAGTGAAACGGAAACAATAGATTGGGAAAAGGCTGCTGGGGGTGAGGAGGTGAGCTGGTGGGAGACAGAGTTTGGTGTAATTTAAAACAGGGTAGTCAGGTGAAATTTGAGCAAAGATTGAAGGAATGAGGGATTTGGACAGACAAACATAGATGGAAGAGCATTCCATGCAGAAAAAAGAGCAGGAAGAATGGCCCTGAGGCTGAGGCATGCCTGAAGGGACAGGAGGACTATCAGGAGGTAACAGATGCTTGCAGGACTCAGGGCAGAAGAGCAAGTGATGAGTTTTGAGACCGAAGAGGGCAGATCAGCCAAGACTACAGTGGGTCAGTGGGTCAGTGATGCCTCCTCTGGCTGGTGCCTTAGGCATTTGCCTTCTATCTGACACCAAATACCCCAGGGTCATCTGAAATTTTAAACCTGCCATTTCTGGAATTGGAACGCTCTTCTCTAGATCACAGCGTGGCTCTCTCTTCTCTTCATGCAAGTCTCAACTTTAAAGCCACCTCCTCCTCAGAGAGGCCCTTTCTTATCACTCTACCCTCATTTTGCAAAATTATCATTGTTCACAATAAGCAAGTGCATGTACTGAGCAAAAATCTCCGTGACTTCCATTTAAAGAAATCTACTCCAACAAAGGACTTAACCTTTTCCACTTCATGGAAGCTCTGAGCTGCACAGATGCTCTTTTTCAGTGACAGAAATTATTAGGGTGGTCCCTCATTACATACGGATGGTGTCCTTTTTGGGAAAGGAAATTTGGACACATATTCATGGAGGGAAGAACACGTGAAGACACAGGGAGAAGATGGCCATCAACAAGCCAAGGGCAGAGGCCTCAGAGGAGATCAATTGTGCTGATATGGTTAACCTGGACTTCTGGCTTCCAGAACTATAAGAAAATAAATTTCCACTAAGTTCCCTAGTATGTACTTTGTTATAACAGCCCTAGCAAACTAATAACATGAACTCATGGGAAAACTTTTGTTTTCCAGTATTTTTCCATGCCAGCCTTGTGGTTAATATTTCTCCACTCATTTTCTGATAAGAGAATTGTTTCCTGTTTGTTTGTCTTACAAGGAGACATTTGACCTCAGCAGAGTAAAACAGGGTAAAGACTGAGTGTTTTGTGGCTATTTCATTAGTTAAGATGATGATACCGAAACAGCTTAATACTTTTAAATATGGAACTGAAGCTTATAGTAGGTTGAATGGTGACCCCTGAAAAAGATAGGTTTAAATTCTAATTCATAGAGCATGAACGTAAGCTTATTTGGAGAAAGAATCATTGCAAATTTAATTAAGCTAAGGATTCTGAGATAAGATCATTCCAGGTTATCTGTGTGGGCCCTAAATTCAAAGACAAGTGCTTTTGTAAGAGACACTCAGAGAAAATGCTCAGAAGAGGAGGCAGTGTGACCACACAGTCAGTGATGTGAAGTGATGTGGCCATAAGCCAAGAACATCTGGGGCCATCATAAGCTAGAAAAGCCAAGGTGTGGGTTCTTCTTAATCCACGGAGAGAGTACAACCCTCGTGATATCTTGATCTTAGATTTCTGGGCTCCTAGATTGTAAGAGAATATATACCTGTTGCTTTAAGCCATTTATTATGGCAGCCATAGGAAACTATGGCGGAAAAAACCCATCCCAAATAAAAGAAAAAGCAAGAAGGCAAAGTGGTTATCTGAGGAGGCTTTATGAATAGTGGAAGAATGAAGAGCAGTGAAAAGCAAGGGAGAGAGGGAAAGGTACATCCAATTAAATGCAGAGTTTCAAAGAATAACTATAAGAGACAAGAAGGCCTTCTTCAATGAGCAGTGTTAATAATAGAAGAAAACAACAAAAAGAGAAAGACTAGAGATCTCTTCAGGAAGGTTGGAAATATCATGGGAGCATTTTGCCCAAAGATGGGCACAATAAATGATAAAACTTGTAGAGCCCCAGTAGATGCTAAAGAGATCAAGAAGGGATGGAAAGAATGCACAGTAGAACTGTGTAAAAAAGATCTTAATGAACCAGATTATTACAATCGTGTGGTTAACCACCCAGAGCCAGATATTCTGGGGTGCAAAGTCAAGTGGGCCTTAAAAAGCACTGCCATTAATAAGACAATGAATTTCCAGCAGAATTACTTAAACCCCTAAAGGAGGATGCTGTCAAGGTTTTGCATTCATTATGTCAGCAAATCTGGAAGATCCAGCAGTGGCCTATAGGACTGGAAAAGGTCAACCTTCATCCCAATTCCCAAAAAAGGTAGTACTAAAGAATGTAATAACCATCAGACAATTGCACTCATCTCCCAAGCTAGTAAGGTCATGCTTAAAATCTGGTATGCTAGGTTTCAGCATTGTGTGAACCAAGAATTTCCAGGTGTCCAAGCTGAGTTTGGAAAAGGAAGAGGAACTAGAGATCAAATTGCCAACATTCACTGGATTATAGAAAAAGCAAGGGAATTTCAGAAAAACAACTATCTCTGTTTCATTGACTACACTAAATCCTATGACTGTGTGGATCACGGCAAACTGTAGAAAGCTCTTAGAGAGATGGGAATACCAGACCATCTTAGCTGTTTCGCTAGAAACCTGTACGTGGGTCAAGATGCAACAGTTAGAACCCTGTATGGAACACCTGATTGGCTCAAGATGGACAAAGGAGTATGACAGGGCTGTCTGCTGTCACCCTGTTTGTTTAACCTATACACTGAGCACATGATGAGAAATGCTGGGCTGGATGATTTACAAGTCAGAATCAAGATAGGCAGGAGAAATATCAACAACCTCAGATATGTGGATGATACCACTCTAATGGCAGAAATCAAAGAGGAACTAAAGGGCCTTTTGCTGAGGGTGAAGAAGGAGAGTGAAAGAGCTGGATTAAGACTGAATATTAAAAAAAAAAAACAACTAAGATCATGGCATTCAGCTTCATTACTGCATGGCAAATAGAAGGGGAAAAGGTGGAATTGTGACAGATGTCCTTTCCTTGGGCTCAAAAATCACTGCGGACAGTGACTGAAGCCATGAAATCAGAAGGTTATTGCTTCTTGGCAGGAAAGCAGTGACAAACCTAGACAGTGTGTTGAAAAGCAGAAACATTACTTTGCCGACAAAGGTCCATATAGTCAAGGCTATGGTCTTCCCAGTGGTCACGTTCGGTTGTGAAAGCTGGACCGTAAAGAAGGCAGAATGCCAAAAAAATTGATGCCTTCCCCCTGTGTTGCTAGAGAAGACTCGTGAAAGTCCCTTGGACAGCAAGGAGATCAAACCAGTCAATCTTAAGGGAGTCAAAGCTGAATATTCACTGAAAGGACTGATGCTGAAACTGAAACTCCAGTATTTTGATCATCTGATGTGAACAGATGACTCATTGGAAAAGTCCTTGATGCCGGGAAAGATCAAGGGCAGAGGAAGAGGGTGTTAGAGGATGAGATGGCTGGGGATGGCATCACTGATGCAATGAACATGAACTTGGGAAAACTCTGGGAGACAGTGAGGGACAGGGAGGGTGTGCTGCAGTCGATGGGGTTGCAGAGTCATGACTGGGTGACTGAACAACAACGTAGGAAACTAATTTAAGCCTAATGATATCCAATGCGTGTTTCTAAATGTTGTCAATCACAGTTCATTCTGTGTTTATTAAGATATGGATTAAATAGGGAGACAGTTATAGTTAAGGGATTGGATTGGTCTTGATCTCTCCTTGGTCTTGATTCTTTTTGCGTGGATGATAAGGTCTTACATTATTAAGATGCATTCCAACAGGCTTTCCTATTTATTTCATTAGTTTTTCTTCCAATTGTTTTCATTTATTATTATTTTTATTGGATTCTAAAACTGTTGTGTTAGTTTCTGCTGTACCACAAAGTGAATCAGTTGTATGTATACACATATACATATCTTCTCTCTCTTGGACCTCCTTTCCCCCTCTCCATCACACCCCTTGAGGTCATCAAAAAGTACTGAGCTTAGCTCCCTGTGTCATACAGCAGCTTCCCACTAGCTATGTATTTTACACACGGTAGAATACATGTGTCAATACTGCTATCTCAATTTGCCCCACCATCCCCTACTCTCTCCCAGTTTTATTGAGATATAATTGGCATACACCATGAAGTGATTATCATGATAAGTTTAGTGAACATCCGTCATCTCATAATAGATACAAAATTAAATAAATAGAAAACAAACTTTTCCCTGTAATGAGAACTTAATATTTACTCTCTTAACCGCTTTCATATATAATATACAGCAGTTCACATCATTTTTATCATGTTGTACATTATACCTCTAGTACTTATTTATCCCAAAGGGCTTTCAATTATATCCTTTTCCCATTCAGAGTGCCACACATAGCCTCTAGAAGATTGATAGGGAAAGCATGGTTATTACAACCCATTGATGAATGCACTGAGGTTTGGGTTAATATTTACCTCAGTGATTCAGATCCAGACTTACTGATTACCAGTGGACACCCTTTTGACTCCATGCAGCACCTGTAAGCCAACACTGATGATGACAGCAACTGACAAGGGACCTGACCTCTGGACTGTGCTGTCTACTCATGTTCGCTTGTGTAGGCTTGTGCATAGTCACAGTTGTATCCAACTCTTTGTGATTCCATGGACTGTAGCCCACAAGATCCCTCTGTCCATGGGATTCTTCAGGCAAAAATACTGGAGCAGGTTGCCATTTTCCACTCCAGGGTATCTTTCTGACCCAGGGATCGAACCTGCATCTCTTGTGTTACCTGAACTGGCAGGTAGATTCTTTATACCATGCTTCCTTGATTAATCTCAAATATAGTACTATATTTTCTATTCATTGGGGCGAGATTTTTTTTCTTTTTGGAAAAGAAAACATAAATGAAAATAATTTTATAATGTAACATTTCAGACCCACAAGCCATTAAGCTGAGTGTTTTGTCTCTCTAAGCCCTGGAAAAGGAAATGGCAACCCACTCCTGTACTCTTGCCTGGAAAATTCCATGGACAGAGGAGGCTTGTAGGCTACAGTCCATGGGGTCGCAAAGAGTCAGACACGACCGAGTGACTTCACTTCACTTCACTTCACTTTATCTCTCTAAACTGATTCATCTCCATGGTTTGGACTTCAAAAGTTGAAGGAAACACTATTGTTTCAACTGTAGCTTTCCTGAATTGTTACTGTAAGCCTTGCAAGGAAAATTTACATAAAACTTCTAGATTCATTTATTTTGAAACACAGTAGTAAACATTTTTGAGTGTTTTTTCTGTGCACATATTTTCTCATGTAGTTTTATAATAATTATACAGGAAAACATTGATATTCCTTTGACTACAGAAAAAAAAGAAGCTTTAAAAGGTTAAACCATCTTTTCAGGGTTACAGAGCTGCAAGTGTTAGAGCCAGGATCCAAAGCCCAGGTCATCTGATTCCAAAGTCCAAGGTAATACTTGGATTCAAAGTATCCTACAGATAGTTATTACTGCAGGATGCTAAGTGTCATCGATGTGGGAGGACCTAAGTGTCATTGATCCATCCCAAGTGATCATGGTCATCAATAACCTGTATGGACTTGACTCTAACACCAGGAGAAGAACGTGGAAAACTGGCCACCGAGCACCACAGAGCAAGCAGATGTGTTCTGGCAGCTCTGGGTTGCTGGGTCCCTGACACAACATTGACTAAATGTTATATTTTCCTATCTGATTTCACTGCTTTTCACAAGGCCGTTATTTAGTGTGTGGCAACAAGGAAGCATAAACACAGCTATGACTTTTTGAAAGTAAATATCAGCTAGAGTAAGCATTCAGTCTCCTCCAAGGCTTTTAAATCTACTGAAATGTCAGGTGCAATGAGATTCCGGGCAAAGGACAGATGAGCAAATCTCTGGGTTTTATAAACGTCCCTGAATGATCAGTGCCTTGAACGAGCCAACCAAATACTGCTTGGCTAGCCTCTTCCTGGATCATATAAAATGATGATGATTTAAATGATGATTTACACAGGAGATCCTGGTAGACATGGGAAAATGCATCTTTTAATAAGATCCCCAAAGTATGTAAAATGTTCATGTAGAAAGTCTTAAGATTCTGACAGGGAAATATTTAAGGAGACCCTTGTGTAAATAATCATCCTTGGAAATCCAGAGGTGCTATGGATGGAAAGATATGGATGGAATTCGAGGAATTTTCTCATTAGTACTGCTGTACATTCCAGCTAATGTTGGAATCATCTGCCTAAAGTCAGCTGCCTAAAATCATAGCTCTAACATCATCTGCCTGGTGGGTATCTCTGAACTGTGGTGCTGGAGAAGACTCTTGAGAATCGCTTGGACAGCAAGGAAATCAAACCAGTCAATCCTAAAGGAAATCAATCCTGAATATTCACTGGAAGGACTGATGCTGAAGCCAAACTCCAATACTTTGGCTATCTAATGGGAAGAGCCAACTCACTGGAAAAGACTCTGATGCTGGGAAAAACTGAAGGCAAAAGGAGAAAGAAGTGGCAGAGGATGAGATGATGGGATGGCATCACCAACTTAATGGACATGAGTTTTAGTAAACTCAGGGAGACAGTGAAAGACAGGGAAGTCTGCATGCTGCCATTCATGGGGTTTCAGAGTAGGACATAACTTAGCAATTGAACAACGACAAAATCATGTGCCTGGTGGACACTGAAGAAGGAGCTAGCTTTCAATTCAGTAGGTATTCAAGCTATAAGCACAGGCCACTGGCTCATTTCTCCTTTTCTACCCTGGAAATACCACATGAAACAGGGGACTGACTGAATCTTGCTCAGTGTGAAGGACAAAGCAGTTGAAGGAAGAACATACCTGTAATTCGATGAATTTAAACTTTGGGGGGGCTCTCGGGAGAGAAAACTTTTCATATCTGAGATGTAAGGAGAAAATTGTTAATCTTTTACTATATAGAGTGGAAGTGACAAATAGATTCAAGGGATTAGATCTGATAGAGTGACTAAAGAACTGTGGATGGAGATTTGTAACACTGTACAGGAAGCTGTGATCAAAACCATCCCCAAGAAAAACAAATGCAAAAAGGCAAAGTGGTTGTCTGAGGAGGGCTTACAAATAGCTGAGAAAAGAAGAGAAGTGGAAGGCAAAGGAGAAAAGGAAAGATATACCCATCTGAATGCAGCATTCTAAAGAATAGCAAGGAGAGATAAGAATGCCTTCCTCAGTGATCAGTGCAAAGAAATAGAGGAAAACAATAGAATGGGAAAGACTAGAGATCTCATCAAGAAAATTAGAGATACCAAGGGAATATTTCACACAAAGATGTGCACAATAAAGGACAGAAATGGTATGAACCGAACAGAAGCAGAAGATATTAACAAGAGGTGGCAAGAATACACAGAAGAACTATGCAAAAAAGATCTTCATGACTCATATAACCATGATATGTGTGCTCACCTAAAGCCAGACATCCTGGAGTGCGAAATCAAGTGGGCCTTAGGAAGCATCATTACAAACAAAGCAAGTGGAGGTGATGTAATTCCAGCTGAGATATTTCAAATCCTAAAAGATGATGCTGTGAAACTGTTACACTCAGTATACCAGCACATATGGAAAATTCAGCAGTGGCCACAGGACTAGATAAAGTCAGTTTTCATTCCAATCCCAAAGAAAGGCAACGCCAAAGAATGTTCAAACTACTGCACAATTGCACTCATCTCACACGTTAGCAAAATAAAGCTCAAAATTCTACAAGCTAGGCTTAACAGTACATGAACCAAGAACTTCCAGCTGTTCAAGCTGGTTTTAGAAAAGGCAGAGGAACCAGACATCAAATTGCCAACATCCACTGGATCACAGAAAAAGCAAGAGAATTCCAGAAAAACATCTATTTCTGCTTTATTGACTAAGCCAAAGCCTTTGACTATGTGGAACACAACAAACTGGAAAATTCTTAAAGAGATGGGAGTACCAGGCCAACTTACCTGCCGCCTGAGAAATCTGTATGCAGGTCAAGAAGCAACAGTTAGAACTAGACATGAAACAATGGAGTGGTTGAAACTTGGGAAAGGAGTACATCAAGGCTGTATATTGTCACCCTGCTTATTTAACTTATATGCAGAGTACACAGTGTGAAATGTCGGAAGCACAGCTGGATGAAGCACAGCTAGAATCAAGATTGCTGGGAGATATATCAATAACATCAGATATGCAGATGACACCACCCTTATGCAGAAAGTGAACAGAAACTGGAGTCTCTTGATGAAAGTGAAAGAGTAGAGTGAAAATATTGGCTTAAAGCTCAACATTCAAAAATCTAAGATCATGGCATCTGGTCTCATCACTTCATGGCAAATGGATGGGGAAACAATGGAAACAGTGACATATTTTCTTGGGCTCCAAAATTACTACAGATGGTGGCTGCAACCATGAAATTAAAAGATTCTTGCTCCTTGGAAGAAAAGCTATGACCAACCTAGACAGAATATTAAAAAGAAGGGACATTACTTTGCTGACAAAGGTCCATCTAATCAAAGCTATGGTTTTTCCAGTAGTCAAGTATGATGCAAAAGTTAAGCTATAAAGAAAGCTGAGCACTGAAGAATTGATGCTTCTGAACTGTGGTATTAGAGAAGACTCCTGAGTGTCCCTTGGACTGCAAGGAGATCCAACCAGTGAATCCTAAAGGAAATCAGTCCCAAATAGTCATTGGAGAGACTGATGCTGAAGCTGAAGCTCCAATATTTTGGCCACCTGATGTGAAGAAGTGACTGATTGGAAAAGACCTTGGTGCTGGTAAAGATTGAAGGCAGGAGGAGAAGGGGACAACATAGAATGAGACAGCTGGATGGCATCACCGACTTGATGGACATGAGTTTGAGCAAGCTCTGGGAGTTGGTGATGGACAGGGAAGCCTGGAATGCTGCAGTCTGTGGGGCTGCAAAGAGCTGGACACGACTTAACGACTGAACTGAACTGAACTGAATATAAATATAAATCCTCCAGGCATATGTACAACATTAGCTGGAATGTACAGCAGTACTAATGAGAAAATTCCTCGAATTCCATCCATATCTTTCCATCCATAGCACCTCTGGATTTCCAAGGATGATTATTTACACAAAGGTCTCCTTAAACATTTCCCTGTCAGAATCTTAAGACTTTCTACATGAACATTTTACATACTTTGGGGATCTTATTAAAAGATGCATTTTCCCATGTCTACCAGGGTCTCCTGTGTAAATATTTTAGATGGGCCAAAAATTGCTGTGGCTTTTATAGGCCATTTGAATGAAGTGGATAGACTGATCCCTAAAACATTTTTCCCATCATTTGTATGTCTCTAGATCTGGTGACAAATATTCCCAGCACCAATACCAAAAATTACAGAGCTGTGACAAAGCAGTAATAACAACAAAAACAGTAATAATAAAAATAAAACAAGTGCAATACAACTCTATACAACAGCCATAATCTATAGTATAAATCTTGATACCAGTAAGGGGTAAGTATTAGTATAAGAATAGCTATAATTCAACATAAAATATCTTCTGATTATTCTTTATTTTCAAACTATTGTCAAAAGTTTCCCCCTAAAATACTAATCAGGTCTTTGGGGCAAAAATTTCTGTTGAGTATTTTTAATTAGCTATTATTGCTCTTTAAGAATCTATGGAGGACTTCCCTGGTGATCCAGCGGTTAAGAATCTGCCTGCCAGTGCAGGGGACGTAGGTGTGATCCCTGGTCTGGGAAGATTCCACAGTGCCTCGGAGCAGCTAAGCCCTTGCACCACAGCTGCTGAGCCCACAAGCCGTAACTGTGAAAGCCCATGTGCCCTAGAACCCCTGCTCGGCAACAAGAGAAGCCGTCACAATGAGGAGCCCACGCACCACAACTAGAGAGTAGTCCCCACTCCCTGCAAAGAGAAAGGCTGGATACAGCAGTGAACAGCAAGGGCAGCCAAAAAGAAAGAAATAAATTTTTAAAAATTTAGAAAAGAGGCTATGGAAACACAAAGAAACATCCTTAAGTTACCACACTTTTAAACATTTTTAATTAATACATTATCTCTAAGAAGCTAACTCTTCTTTAATAGGAACTGAAAAGGCCATGTTGAGAGCTCATAAAACCCCAAGAAAGCCTATTAATTATAGGAGACTTAGGTAATTTATAGTAGTTTTGAGAAATTCTAAGTAACAACAACAACAAAAATTGCTCCTAAATTCTATGTTCCCCTCACTCTAACCTTTGGAAAAATCTTAAGATTTATTATTCTGTGCTTGGGTGGTTGATATATTCTGCAGATAACAATTCAGATAAGGCATTCAGGATTCAAGAACTCTAGTTTTATGACTCTTTTGATGTGAGTGTAAGGCAGTGATTCTTTGGAGTGTACAAAATCAGTGCTAAGTCCTTTAGACTCTGATTGCACAGGTATTTCAAAGCCAGTGAAACGTCTAGCTCTTGCAGTCACTTTTAGAGTACACTGTTTCCAGAGGACTTGGTGCCATTGTGTGTGTGTGTTCAGGTGTATCTGACTCTTTGCAACCCCATGGACTGTAGCCCTTCAGGCTTCTGTGTCCATGGGATTTCCCAGGCCAGAACACTAGAGTAGGTTGCCATGCCCTCCTCCAGAGGATCTTCCCCACCCAGGGATGGAACTTGAGTTTCTTTCGTCTCCTTCACTGGCAGGTGGATTCTTTACCACTGAGGCACCTGGAAAGCCTATGCCATTATTTCTATCTTAGTCTTCGCTTCTGATTGTGGTCATTGATTATAATCATTCTTGGCATTTCTTTACACATCAAGCTGGAGGCGTATGTAGACTCTGTTTGCCCAAAAGATTTAAAGATACGCTGCCAGCTTGGTGATTATCCACACCAGTGTCTTGTGCCTGTCCTGTGGAGTTGCCCACCTTCAAGAACTTTCCCTGAGTTAGGCAGAAAAGGCAAGGAACTTTGTCTCTGGAAGGCCATGGTCAAAAGTACAAACGCCATCTGGATGCAAAAGGAAAAATGTGAGGAATGATCATTTTGCTTATGACTTGGGGAGGCACAGAAGTGCAGAGCAGTGATAGGAGTCAGTGATGGGGTAGAAAAGGAAAAGGCAAGAGGTCTTTGGTGACCTCCTGGCCACCTGTGCAGACTGACCTTGAGAAGGGTGTTCCTTGTTTTATGTTCAGTAGGGAGACAATGGAATATAAGTTCATAGGTCAGGTGCTTCAGTGATGACAGGTGTGATGGTAGAATGTCCCAGAGGAAAGAGGAAGGTAGACCAAGAAATTTACTGCATGTACTACACCATCAAACCTACAAATAGGATTATTGGATTATAAAGCCTCTGGGGCTCTAGCCTGCTCTAATTTTAAGCATGTTCTCCAAGCTTTGTTTGAGGGCATTTGTGTATTAATAGTTCACAGCAGCTGTTATTTGTAAAATTCCATTTTAATTCTCAGTTTCTCTACAAAGCAAATCATGTTTTAACATTGGCATATAAAGAATAAATACTGGAATCTGTGTTGGCTTAATAGACCTCAGTGTTTCTGAAATGCCAGTGTTTCCCCAACTCCACTGACACTGTGAATAAACTTAGTCTTTGGATATAGGAAAATCATGTCTCATTATGAATTATTTATCCATTGAGAGTTTGCTTGACATGTTACCTTGTCTATTAGATATCCAAGAAGAGATGGCTGGTGGGCAGTATGATATACTACTCTGAAGGTTAGATGAGAAGTTGCTCAGATAAAAAGTTACGGAGTTTTTAGCGTATCGGTTCAGTTCAGTTCAGTCGCTCAGTCGTGTCCGACTCTTTGCGACCCCATGAATCGCAGCACTCCAGGCCTCCCTGTCCATCACCAACTCCTGGAGTTCACTCAGACTCACGTCCATCCAGTCAGTGATGCCATCCAGCCATCTCATCCTCTGTCGTCCCCTTCTCCTCCTGCCCCAAATCCCTCTCAGCATCAGGGTCTTTTCCAATGAGTCAACTCTCCGCATGAGGTGGCCAAAGTACTGAAGTTTCAGCTTTAGCATCATTCCTTCCAAAGAAATCCCAGGGCTGATCTCCTTCAGAATGGACTGGTTGGATCTCCTTGCAGTCCAAGGGACTCTCAAGAGTCTTCTCCAACTCCACAGTTCAAAAGCATCAATTCTTCAGCGCTCAGCCTTCTTCACAGTCCAACTCTCACATCCATACATGACCACTGGAAAACATATAGATAATATTTAAAATTGTGGGGCAGATGAGATCATTTAAGGAGAACATGCAAATGGGGGATAAAGAAGACTGGGGCTGAGCCTAGGGACACGTCAACTTTTACAGATGAGAAAAGAAAGAATATCCAGAGGAGATGAAGAAGTGGTCAGAAATATATGAACACATCAAGAGAGTACAGCCTTCCTAAAGCCAAAAGACTAACTTGTTTCAAAAAAGAAGATATCAGATATGTATATGAGACTGAGAGGTCTAGAAAGATGAGCTCCATTGAATCTGATGATTGGGAATAATTGGGATGAAAGCCTAGAGAGGATTAAGGAGAGAATAAAAGTTTAAAAAATAGATAAATCAAATGCAGACAATTGTTTTAGGAGTTTTTCAAGAAAAGAACTCAAAGAAATGGAGCAGGATTGAAGGAGAACTGTGAAAGTTGTAAATACATACATTTCTAACATGGGAGATATTTCAACTTGTTTGCATGGATACAGAAATACCCAGTAGAGAGAGAGAAACATTGGTAATGCTTAAGAGAGAGATGGGCCCCGTGATTGCTCAGCAGGTAAAGAATTTGCCTGCAATACAGGAGACACAGGAGATACAGGTTCTATCCCTGGGTCAGGCTACAGTCCATGGGGTCACAAAGAGTAAAACATGACTGAGCACCTGGCAAGAGAAAGGTAACTGAGAGACATGAGGTCTTTGAGTAAACAAGAAGGTGGTGATCTAGGTAAAGTGAGTGTCTTAGAACAGAAGGGTGTCAGTTCATACCTCTAACAGGAAGAAGAGCCAAGAGTGAGAGTGCTAATGCAGAGGATGGCTAGCTTTGGTGGTCGAAGGCTGTCATTCTTTCCTGATATCATCTGTTTCTCCAATGACATAAGAAGCAAGCAAACAAAACAAAACATAATGGCTTATATAACCTTTATTGTCTGATAAATGAAGCACGCCATTTTCTAGGCAAGGCAAAAAAATTTAGCACATTATTCCAAGAGAAATTTATTTTATTTTGTGGGTTTGTTTACAACCAGCAACTTAATTGAAAATCTTTTCAATGGCAATTTTACACAAATTTTAAACATTTTTTCCTATGACCATTTCATATTCTAAATTTACTTTGAAGCAGATGGTATTAATTCTTGTTTTGAGAAGGCATTTGTATGGGGTGTAAAAATAATGTGGTCTAGTAGCTTTCTGGTATTCAGTATATACTGGGAGAGAACTAAGTGACTTCAGAGGAGAAATAAATACTATGTTCTTTAGCCTTCAAAAATAAATTATCTCAATGAGGTTTTTGGAAGGAACTGTATAACATTAGATCAAACTCTCTGCAAAGTATGGTGAGTTTTGATATATTGTGTTGTTAGCAAAAAAGGATAGGTTTGGGGACAAAGGCATTTTGTTATTTATTTAAGTGAAGTATTTATTGAGTACCTATAATATGCCTGGCCCCATTCTAGGCATTTGGGATAATCAAAACAGACAAAGATTCCCACCCTCATGGAGGCAGGAATGTTTTGAAAATTAAAGATCCTAACTTGCTTCATGCCTAGATGACTGACAGCTACAGGTTTTGGTAGAGAGATGAGAGAAAGGGTCTTTGAAACTTGTTTATTTATTCATTCAGTAATATTTAGTAAGTGATTGCTAATAAATCAGGCACCAACCAAGAATGAGATGAAGAAGTCAAGCCAGCAGCCAGTCATTAGAAAGAGGTTGGTGGGACACTATGCATAAGTACAGAGATCAACCAGTGCTGGTGAATATGAATAAATATTGATACAAAATTAAAGAGTATCCTACCATTTATAGTCCTTCAAAAATGCAAATTTCAGGAGTGTGATGATGTCCTTATTTAAATAGAGGATGAATTAGATGCATCTGAAAAGAGCTTGCTGGAAATGCTCTCAAATCAATCCCAACTTTGAGTTTTCTCATTCCTGTGGTCCAGTCTCCAGCTAAATTCCCAATGTGTGTATGGACCCATGACCTCTAGGCTGTGAGTTTGGACTTGAACCTGACAGTCCACCCTGAAGGGGAGGCTGTAGAAATGAGGAGGGGATCCAGGGGCAGTTGTTTGACATGACACTAGGAAGCTCTCACTCCCACTGTACACAGCTGAACTGGCTATTTCTGAAAGCCACTTTTATACTGGTTAAAGTGAAGATGAGAAGATATTTGAAACAGATGTAAAGTATTTGTGTTTCTCCAGTCTATGTCAAGACCACTTCTCCTTTGTATTCAGAGTTAAAATGAGTTATTAAGATGCTAAATATACTTTGTTGCCTTTGTTGACTTGGTATGACTTGATAAGTTATTCATGGTGATGTGTAGTAGCATTAAAGTGCTTGAAGCCTGAAAGCCAGGTTGAAAAAAACAACAACACAAAAACTCTTTTTGAGAGAGTAAGTATTTCCTGAGGTTTGTTTATCTTCCAGATTGGTGAGGATACTGAGTCTCTCAGCTTACTTACATTTTCCCTTACTGCAGAATGGCAGCAGTAAGGTGGGGCCAGTGGTCTACAGTCTATGGCCCCCTCAGAATATAATTTTGACACTAATAATGGGAGCCACTTCCTGACTAGAGAAAGATGAAATTACTGGAAACAACTTGCTCTGTTAAGGTTTTCTATCATAATTTTTCTCCTTTAAATATTTCTTTTTTTGATTATTTTTAATATAAATTTATTTATTTTAATTGGAGGCTAATTAGTTTACAATATTGTATTGGTTTTGCCACACATCAGCATGAATCTGCCACAGGTATACACGTGTTCCCCATCCTGAACCCCTCTCCCTCCTCCCTCCCTGTACCATCCCTCTGGGTCATCCCAGTGCACCAGCCCCAAGCATCCTGTATCATGCTTCAAACCTGGACTGGCGATTTGTTTCATATATGATATTATACATGTTTCAATGCTATTCTCCCAAATCATCCCACCCTCTCCTGCTCCCACAGAGTCCAAAAGACTGTTCTATACATCTGTGTCCTTTAAATATTTCTGCTTCTTTTACTCAGAGATTTCAAGCTAATAATTTCAACTTATCATAATGGTATATATTTTTCCATTTAAAACTTTATAAACAACACTTTATAATGTTCCAGCAGAGGATAGTAAATTTTCAGGGGCTCTAGTGCCTGAATAAATATGAGAACAACTGTGTGGACCTTCCTTTGATTTATTTATTCAACAACCATTCGTTAAGTGCCTACTGTGAGTTATATACTGCTGCTACTGCTAAGTCGCATCAGTCGTGTCCGACTCTGTGGGACCCCACAGATGGCAGCCCACCAGGCTCCGCTGTCCCTGGGATTCTCCAGGCAAGAACACTGGAGTGGTTGCCATTTCCTTCTCCAATGCAGGAAAGTGAAAAGTGAAAGTGAAGTCGCTCAGTTGTGTCCGACTCTTCGCAACCTCACTAGGTGGGTTATATACAGAGAATTAATAACATAAATTGTGCGTGTATATGTGTGCTTTCAGTCACTCAGATGTGTCTGACTCTTTGTGACTCCATGGACTTTAGCCCACCAGACTCCTCTGTCCATAGAATTTTCCAGGCAAGATTACTGCAGTGGGTTGTCATTTCCTACTCCAGAGGATCTTCCCAAGCCAGGGACTGAACCCATGTCTCCTGCACTGGGAGGTGGATTCTTTATCACTGCACCACCTAGGAAGCCCAATAACACAAGAATAGATACATAAATTCTACATATTCTAGTAATTCTAAGGTAAAAATTCTGAAATAAAATGGAGAAATATTGAACCAATAAGGGTAACATAAGATGTGATATAATAGTAAAGGTTAGTTTAAAATTCCAAAGAGAGTTTAGATAGTAAAACAATGGCTAATCTCTACTGGGGAACTGAGGATGAATTAATTGTTGGACCATACAATGTAGCCTGGAAGACTGAGTAGGTCGAAATGCTGGGTTAGGACTTTCTGGATATGAGCAACAAAAGTGTATGTGAAAATGCATGAATTGTTTGGAGAAGCATGCATTTTCTTGCAATGATGGAACTTGGCAGGGTAAAGTAGGAGAGATGAGGAAGGGGAGCTGAGGCTAGTCTTTTCAACAAATATGTACTGAATTCCTCCTATCAGCCCACATTTGTATCACAATTCATGAGTACCTTGAGTGTCATGCTAAGGACTTGAAGGATTGCTTTCAAGTTTAAGTCCCCAGTTGATAGATGGTCACTATTAACATTTCTACTTAACATTGCTTTGAGGGTCCAAACCAGGGCAATAAGGTAAGAAAATGAAACAAAAGTCATAAGAAGTAGAAAAAAAAATCAGACCATCAGAGTTTGATACTGAATGATTGTGTAAGTAGAAAATCTAAAAGACTCTACAGATAAATTATTAGAGTTAATAAGTGATTTTAACAATTTTTTGTATGTAAGAGCAATCCAAACAATGTTATATTTATGTATTCCAGCCACAAAAAATTAGAAAATAAAATTTAAAAATATTATACATCAATCATAAATCAATCATAAAAATGTCAATTTTCTCTAAATCTATATAGTCAGTGCAATCAGAATCAATATCCCAGCAGATGGTATGTNGCAGATGGTATGTATGTATGATTGTAATGTACATATGTATGTTTGTTATGTATGTATGTTTGTAAACTGACAAGCTAATTCTTAAACCTATATGAAAATTGAGAGTCAAGAATATAAGTTGGCCTTGAAAAATAGGAAAAAATTGACAGGACATATTCTACGAGATCTTAAGACTTAATATAAAGTGGAGTAACTAAAACTAATCCACATTTAACCTATGACAAATGTGGCACTGCTGAATGGTGGGAAAAAAGATGATCTTTTCAATAAATTGCACTGGATTAACTGGATATCCTCATGTGAAAAAAAGAAAATTTGGCCCTTATATTACACACAAAATTCATTCCAGATGCATTTAAATCTAATTTTGAATGGAAAAACAATAAAGCTTGTGAAGGATAATATAGGAGAATACTTCCATAATTTTGAGACAGGAAAAGATTTCTTAAATGGTATATAAAGTGCTCAGTCGTGTCCGACTCTTTGCGACCCCATGGACTATAGCCCACCAGGCTCCTCCGTCCATGGGATTCTCCAGGCACGAATACTGGAGTGGGTTGCCATTTCCTTAACCAGGGGATCTTCCTGACCCAGGGATCGAACCCAGGTCTTCCGCACTGCAAGCAGATGCTTTAACCTCTGAGCCACCAGGGAAGCCCCAATGGTATATAAAAGTGACTAATATAAAGAAGTGATGGGGCCAGATGCCATGATCTTAGTTTCCTGAATGTTGAGCTTTAAGCCAACTTTTTCACTCTCCTCTTTCACTTTCATCAAGAGGCTTTTTTAGTTCCTCTTCACTTTCTGCCATAAGGGTGGTGTCATCTGCATGTCTGAGGTTACTGATATTTCTCCCAGGAATCTTGATCCCAGCTTGTGCTTCTTCCAGCCTAGTGTTTCTCATGAGGTACTCTACATAGAAGTTAAATAAGCAGGGTGACAATATACAGCCTTGATGTACTCCTTTTTCTGTTTGGAACCAGGCTGTTGTTCCATGTCCAGTTCTAACTGTTGCTTACTAACCTGCATATAGGTTTCTCAAGAGGCAGGTCAGATGGTCTGGTATTCCCATCTCGTTTGATGGGACCATAGCATCTGGTCCCATCACTTCATGGGAAATAGATGGGGAAACAGTGGAAACAGTGTCAGACTTTATTTTTTGGGGCTCCAAAATCATTGCAGATGGTGACTGCAGTCATGAAAATAAAAGACGCTTACTCCTTGGAAGAAAAGTTATGACCAGCCTAGATAGCATATTCAAAAGCAGAGACATTACTTTGCCAACAAAGGTCCACCCAGTCAAGGCTATGGTTTTTCCAGTAGTCATGTATGGATGTGAGAGTTGGACTGTGAAGAAAGCTGAGGAAGAATTGATGCTTTTGAACTGTGGTGTTGGAGAAGACTCTTGAGAGTCCCTTGGACTGCAAGGAGATCCAACCAGTCTATTCTAAAGGAGATCAGTCTGGGTGTTCTTTGGAAGGAATTATGCCAAAGCTGAAACTCCAGTACTTTGGCCACCTCATGCGAAGAGTTGACTCATTGGAAAAGACTCTGATGCTGGGAGGGATTGGGGGCAGGAGGAGAAGGGGATGACAGAGGATGAGATGGCTGAATGGCATCACCAACTCGATGGATGTGGGTTTGGGTGAACTCCGGGAGTTGGTGATGGACAGGGAGGCTTGGTGTACTGCAATTCATGGGATCGCAAAGAGTCGGACATGACTGAGCAACTGAACTGAACTGAATATAAAGAAAATTTAACAAATTAATATACTTTAGGATACATTGTGTTCTTTTAAAAATTGAGAGAGTGAGAGGGTGAACTACAGTGTGGGAAAAGATAATTGCTACTCATAAAACTGACAATGGGCTTTTATTTAGAATATGTAAAGAATTCTTACAAATTCATAAAAAAGACATAACCTGGTTTAAACAGGGGGGGGGTAGTGAGAGACTAGAAAAGTTACTTCACAAAGGAGATTTCAAAAATGTCAATACACATTTGAAAAGGTGCTCAGTGTCACGAACAATCAGGAAAATGCAAATGGAAACCCCAATGGGATACCCTTGTAGAACCACCAGAATAAGTAAAATTAATCAGAATGACCACACCAACTGTAAAGAAATGGAAAACTCTCCACTTCTGGTAGAACCACATTGGAAAACCTAGCATTGTCTATTCTCACTGAACAGATACAGATGTTATGACAGCAAATCAACTTTCAACAGACACTTATGTGAAGCAGGAGACTTGCCTAAGGATGTTCATTATAGTATTATTTCCCAACATCCTCAAACTAAGAATAGTCCAAAGGTCTATCAATATTAAAATGAATAACCAAGCTGTGGTTTGTTCACTCGATGGAATACAAAACAGCAGTGAAGTTTTTTACATGGGTATACATATAAATGACTTCCCTGGTGGCTCAGATGGTAAAGTGTCTGTCTACAATGAGGGAGACCTGGGTTCGATCCCTGGGTGGGGAAGATCTCCTGGAGAAGGAAATGGCAACTCACTCCAGTATTCTTGCCTTGAAAATCCCATAGATGGAGGAGCCTGGCAGGCTACAGTCCATGGGGTCACAAAGAGTCGGACACAACTGAGTGACTTCACTCACTCATACATATAAATATAGATAAATTTAACTATAACCTCAAGCAAAAGAAGCAATTCACAAAGGAACACATTCTTTGTGACTACATTTGAACTTCAAAAACCAGGCAAGAGAAATCTAGAGTTACAAGTCAGGTAAATAGTTACCTTGGGGAGGAAAGGAATTAATGTTCTATTTCTTGGTCCAGGTAGTAGTTACATGGGTATGTTGACTATGTAGTAATTTATTGACCTATAGGCTTACAATTTTTGTATTTTTGTTCTGATGCATGCTATCACTTACTTTATAAAAATTTAAGGGGCTATCAATTTCCCAGGGAATATTTATTTTGAAGCACTCTGAGAAATGTTGAAAGTTTTTTAAAATATAAATTTATTTATTTTAATTGGAGGTTAATTGGTTTTGCCATACATCAACATGAATCCGCCACAGGTGTACACGTGTTCCCCATCCTGAACCCCCCTCCCTCCTCCTTCCCCATAACATCCCTCTGGGTCATCCCAGTGCACCAGCCCCAAGCATCCAGAATCATGCATCGAACCTGCACTGGCAATTCGTTTCATATATGATATTATAACTACCAAAATTTGACCCCTACCTCACCTCTGAATTTTTTATCTCATACTCTGTCTTGGAGATGAGACAGAGAAGTGTAAATTTTGAATTTTTGATGTTATCTCTAGTTTTTATTTTTAGCAATTATCTTAGAGTTTTTTTTTTTTTTTTAACTACAATTA
>SJYQ01003888.1:143305-220583 GCA_006410935.1 Redunca redunca | reverse complement strand
GATCATAGAGGATCCTGCTGTGATTTATGTCGGAGAGTGTTTTGCCTATGTTCTCCTCTAGGAGTTTTATAGTTTCTGGTCTTACATTTAGATCTTTAATCCATTTTGAGTTTATTTTTGTGTATGGTGTTAGAAAGTGTTCTAGTTTCATTCTTTTACAAGTGGTTGACCAGTTTTCCCAGCACCACTTGTTAAAGAGATTGCCTTTAATCCATTGTATATTCTTGCCTCCTTTGTCGAAGATAAGGTGTCCATAGGTGTGTGGATTTATCTCTGGGCTTTCTATTTTGTTCCATTGATTTATATTTCTGTCTTTGTGCCAGTACCATACTGTCTTGATGACTGTGGCTTTGTAATAGAGCCTGAAGTCAGCTTTATTTATAGTTCAAATCTCACATCCATACACGACCACTGGAAAAACGATAACCTTGACTAGATGGACCTTTGTTGGCAAAGTAATGTCTCTGCTCTTTAATATGCTGTCTAGGTTGGACATAACTTTCCTTCCAAGGAGTAAGAATCTTTTAATTTCATGGCTGCAATCACCATCTGCAATGATTCTGGAGCCCAGAAAAATAAAGTCAGCCACTGTTTCCACTGTTTCCCCATCTATTTGCCATGAAGTGATGGGACTGGATGCCATGATCTTAGTTTTCTAAATGTTGAGCTTTAAGCCAACATTTTCACTCTCCTCTTTGACTTTCATCAAGAGGCTCTTTAGTTCTTCTTCACTTTCTGCCATAAGGGTGGTGTCATCTGCATATCTGGGGTTATTGATATTTCTCCCGGCAATCTTGATTCCAGCTTGTGCTTCCTCCAGCCCAGCGTTTCTCATAGAAGTTAAATAAGCAGGGTGACAATATACAGCCTTGATGTACTCCTTTTCCTATTTGGAACCAGTGTGTTGTTCCATGTCCAGTTCTAACTGTTGCTTCCTGACCTCCACACAGGTTTGTCAAGTGGCAGGTCAGGTGGCCTGGTATTCCCATCTCTTTCAGAATTTTCCACGCTTTATTGTGATCCACACAGTCAAAGGCTTTGGCATAGTCAATAAAGCAGAGATAGATGTTTTTCTGGAACTCTCTTGCTTTTTCGATGATCCAGCAGATGCTGGCAATTTGATTTCTGGTTCCTCTGCCTTTTCTAAAACCACCTTGAACATCTGGAAGTTCATGGTTCACATATTGCTGAAGCCTGACTTGGAGAATTTTAAACATTACTTTACTAGCGTGTGAGATGAGTGCAATTGTGCAGTAGTTTGAGCATTCTTTGGCATTGCCTTTCTTTGGGATTGGAATGAAAACTGACCTTTTCCAATCCTGTGGCCACTGCTGAGTTTTCCAAACTTATTGACATATTGAGTGCAGCACTTTTACAGCATCATCGTTCAGGATCTGAAATAGCTCAACTGGAATTCCATCACGTCCACTAGCTTTGTTCATAGTGATGCTGTCTAAGGCCACTTGACTTTACATTCCAGGATGTCTGGCCCTAGGTGAGTGATCACACCATCGTGATTATCTGGGTAATGAAGATCTTTTTTGTACAGTTCTTCTGTGTATTCTTGCCACCTCTTCTTAATATCTTCTGCTTCTGTTAGGTCCAGACCATTTCTGTCCTTTATCAAGACCATCTTCACATGAAATGCTCCCTTGGTATCTCTAATTTTCTTGAAGAGATCTCTAGTCTTTCCCATTCTATTGTTTTCCTCTATTTCTTTGCAATGATCACTGAAGAAGGCTTGCTATTCTTTGAACTCTGCGTTTAAATGGGTATATCTTTCCTTTTCTCATTTGCTTTTGGTTCCCTTCTTTTCTCAGCTATTTGTAAGGTCTCCTCAGACCATTTTGCTTTTTTGCATTTCTTTTTCTTTGGGATGGTCTTGATTCTTGTCTCCTGTACAATGTCACAAACCTCCATCCATAGTTCATCAGGCACTCTGTCTATCAGATCGAGTCCCTTAAAATCTATTTCTCACTTCCACTGTATAATCATAAGGGATTTGATTTAGGTCATACCTGAATAGTCTAGTGGTTTTCTCCACTTTCTTCAATTTCAGTCTGTATTTGGTAATAACGAGTTCATGATCTGAGCCACAGTCAGCTCCCAGTCTTGTTTTTGGTAATTGTATAGAGCTTCTCCATCTTTGGCTGCAAAGAATATAATCAATCTGGTTTCATTGTTGACCATTTGGTGATGTCCATGTGTAGAGTCTTTTGTTGTTTTTATTAGCATTATTTTATTGTTCTTATTTTTCCCAATAATACTCTTTAAATTACAGACAAATAAAGACTCATTTTCTCTATTTACATTTATGTCTTTATTGCCAATCACTTCTGAACCAGCCAGCAGTGGTAGAACTCATTAACATAATATCTTGCTTATAATAAATATGTGTTTATCATTAAAGACAATGAAACAAGCTTTTTTCTTCTCTGAAAACTGATATGATTTGTTTCCTTGTGAAGTTAGAAAATTTACTTTCTCTGTTCAGAGCCAATTCTATAATAAAAGGTAGAAAAATAATTCAGCCAAACTTTCATAAGGCATTTTTCTTACCAGAGCACATGTAGAACAAACTGTATCTTAGCTATTTTTCTGATCATTTTAATCCACTATATAGAAGCATCAGTGGGGTAGGTCTCAAGGTGGTGGGGCAGTTGATCCTTGATTGGTTAGGTCTCTGATTGGAAACTCAAGTCAGAAGACTTGAAAGAAAAAGATGTCAGAATCCAAGTTTTTCTCCTCTTGGCAGTGGTTCACTTTAACTTCTGCCTAGTGGTACTTTTCCTTGACACTTTCTGATTTCCCAAACCAAACTGATAGTGATAAAGAGACATAAAAGTAGCTGAGGCCAGATTGGTTATCTTGAGGTAGTCTTAATTTTTTCTTAACTTTTGATAGAAACATGGGTAGTAGAAATATATACTTTTATGCTGTTTAAGAAAAACAGTAGCATGAACATGATAAAAACAGAAGAGTTACTCAACCATAGTATATGGGACACCTCGAGGAGTGCTGAGCACTATGATAAACCAGGGAACTCACATCTATGCTTAGGAGCTTTGGTTCATTGTTGTTGTTTGTGAGAAGGGGCCAGTTTTGGCAGGACTTTTCATTTTAAAGACAAACTGAAAGCCCTGATATTCACCTGGAATTTATGAATTTTTAGGTGTTGGCAGCTAATTTAAATTATTTTTAAAAACACTTTGAGGGCAAAACTATTTAAAGATGTCAGTTTGAGATCAATGCCATATAGTTTCCATTTATTTAAAATCTTGACATGTTAATTTCAAATGATTATTTTTCCACTCTGCTTAAGCTTTCTTTCTGGGACTCCACCATACAATACATTGTTAATTTATTTTTGTAAAGGACTACCTATACACAATAACAAGGCATTTCTTCAAGTAACATTTTCTGTTCAAATGTGTTAGTAATCTAGGGTGTCTTCAGTTTTGCCCATGATTTAGAATTTGGAGTGTCTAACTCTGCTTTCAGTAGCATGGGGTGATGAAGGCTGCTGGGAGGACATGGATCAGCCAGCTGTGGGTGTGGCCAGTGAAAGTTCCCTTGGAGTCAACAACTTCTTGTTCTGATATTATTTTTCTGGGGACAAGACATTTCACATAGCCTCCTGCTGCTCCATGGAATCTGGGACATCAGTCTTCAAGGAATGCCTGGTTATGTAAGGGAAACCACAGGGAGGCTGAGACAGAAAGTGCTCTTCATAGGAGGTTACTTTTGAAGACCCAAAGCTGGTCTCTAGGAAGGGTCATAACTGACCTTGAGTTCATGGTACTTTATCAGGACCAGGGTTTCAGTGACCTTGGGAAACTCCATTATTTCTGCTCCTTTTGGAGTCTGAACTGTTAACCACCATGAATCTCATCCTTCTCTCTTGACACTTTCCTGGCTCCCCTTTCCTTCCTCTTACAGTTTCCTGTCAGTGGCATCACTTTCCATCCAACTCCACCAATAAACTCATAACCTAGAAGACCTTGATATCCCTCGTCCTTGGCTCCCATAAGTAACAACCCTCCTTAAGTTCCAGAGTTTTGACCCCAACTAGATTTTGAATCTCTATTTCTTTTATACCCACTGCCACTGCCCTATGCAGGTGACCATAATATTTTGTTAAAAGGTTTTCCATAGTAGGCCCAGGCTACTATAACAAACACCATGGACTGGGTGGCTTAGGCAGCAAACATTTATTTCTCACTGATCTGGAGGCTACGAAGCCAAAGATCAAGGTGTCTTCTTGCAGTGGCCTCATATGGTTAAGAGAGCTCTGGTATCTCTTCCCTTCTTATAAGACGCTTCCATGATGGATGGGGTCCACCTTGTGACTTCGTCTAAAGCTATTACTTTCCAAAGGCTTCACCTCCTAATACCATTAGATGGAGGGTTAGAGCCACATCAGGTAATGTTTGCAGGGACACAGACATCTGGTCCATAACAGTGATGTTTAAAAATGCAAATTTGAGGGATTTCCCTGGCTGTCCAGTAGTTAAGACTTTGCCTTCCAATGCAGGGGTTGTGAGTTTGAACCCTGGTCACGAAGCTAAGCTCCCACATGCCTCATGGCCACAAAACCAAAACATAAAAAGAAGCAATATTGTAACAAATTTAATAAAGACTCTAAAATGGTCTGAGATCAAATCGGTCAATCCTAAAGGAAATCAACTCTGAATACTCATTGGATGGACTGATGCTCAAGCTGCAGCTCCAGTACATGAACAGCAGACAGACTTGCTTTTCACCTCACTCTCCTTTATGACCACAGACAAACCCTTTCCAGGCCTTGATGCCCTCTGCATTTCACATATTGCTCTGAACTCACTGGCCCTCTCTCATTCTAAGTTGCTTACGTGCTATCCACCTTTCCTTACACCCATGCTGCTATTTCTCCATCCTTCTGCCAAATAAACTCTTGCTAACCCTTTACAATTTAACTTAAAAGTTTATTCCTCAGGGAAAGCTTCCCCATCCCCAGGCCAGGTGAGGTTCCCTTCCACAAATAATGATGTTGTTGTTGATGATGATGATGATAATAGAGTATTAGTCATGACTAAACTTGATTGACCACCAACCAGGGCTGTCTTCTAGTCCTTTCTTATTTCATCTCCACAACCACACTCTGAGGCATATTCTAGTGTTCTGATTTTACAGATGAAGACTCCAGCACAAAGCGAATTCAATAATTTAGTCAAGAAAACATGGCAACTTTGTTTACACATTTTTATTACACTAGGAAGCTTGTCTCTATTAATTTTCTTTTCTTTGTGTTCATGAGAGTTTATAATTACATATTTATTTTTATAAAAATTGGAAAATGTATGTCTACCTTCCCACTGGACTTTATGGTCAGAAAGAGCTGGGACTTTTTGACACACGTGTGTGTATGTGTTTGCTTAGCCCTAAATTGCAGGTCTGTATTCTGTCTGGAGTATAGCAGGTACTCCATGATAGAATGCTTTCAGAATTTTTTTTCTCAAATGATTGTGCAAAATATCCTGCAACAAGGATTAGATTCCTGCTACTTCTTAAGGAATATTTCAAAGGGAAAAAAGCAATCTGTAGAGAGGTGTATAGGATATTACAAAGTGTCTCTGAAGAACCATGTTCTTTAATGTTATTATATTAAAGAATTTTAAGGATGACAGAGTGATAGGCAAGTGAGGAGAGCAACAGTGAGTTATTTCCAAGAACACGGAAGTCTTTGCTCCTAGCCTTGGTGAGCGCATCCTGGAAATGAACTCAGATTGGCTGGATTTGAGTCATGTAACCACCACTGAACTGACTAACTCAGGGGCTGGAAGTGCCCTGATTAGCTATGCATGATTATGCCCATTCTTAGAGCAAGGCAGTGTTTTCTGTCACCAGTTGGAAGTGAGCTAATAGCACAAATATCAGAGATGACCCAAACCAAAAGCTACCACATAGTCTCATAGGCAAGAGTGGCTTTGTAGTAAGGAATTTGGGTGTATATTATCTTAGTGGATAATGCTGTCTAAAATCACCTTTTTTTTGGCCATAATTTAGATAACCATGGAGCTCTATCTGTTGCAAGATGACACTTGTGCTAGTTTATCTAGTAGCTCTATTTCTTAGAGTAAATTAATAAACTGGTATCCTGGTTTATACACAAGCACTGTGGGCTGTGCTTTAAAGACAGATTTACTTTTCAGAGTGCTAAGATTTCAGGGTTATCAGCCTGAAAGCCCAACCTGAATTGTGATGAATTCGCCAAGGTGATGCTGGTGTGTGTTGGAGGGTGGGGGGTTCACTTCTAGAAGGACAGAGCTATACTCAGGGATATCATGATTTCACCTTATCATTGCCATTCAACGTTCAACACACTGTAAATATAAGTAAGGCATTAAATAAGAATTAGAAATGTGTCCACCAATCATCCAGACGCCGTCCATGGCTGGTCTCACATTCTTGAAAATTCTCCTCTAAGGGTTTGCCACTCTGTCCTTTTATGTATGTAGCTCCACATGAAGGTAGGGGGCATGTGCTTATATATACGGCTGACTGCAGCTTCAGTGTTAGCTCAGTGGGTGCTCATACAAAGAAGATCAATACATATTTTGGAATGAATAAATAAAATGAATTAATAATGCCTGACATTTTCCATTCTGCCTTTTCTTCTATCCTTCCTTCTAATCAGGCATCAGAAATGTGAAAATTCCAGATTTCCTAGACTCTAGATATATATTTCATCTACAGGTTTTTGTGGGATTCTCAGGTGGCACTAGTGGTAAAGAACCCACCTGCCAATGCAGGCAGACACAGGTGAGTTTGATTCCTGGGCTGGGATGATCCCCTGGAGGAGGGCGTGGCAACCCACTCCAGTATTCTTGCCTGGAGAATCCTGGCAGGCTGCAGTCCATAGGGTTGCATAGAGTCAGACACGACTGAAGCGACTGGACATGCACACACAATTTTTGTGTTGTGTCTCACTGTTGATGGTGCCTTAGAATGGAAATCAGTTGGTTTTCCCTCTTGTGCTGCTGGGCCTTGCATTGTAGCAACACAGTAATAACCACATTGATCATTCTCCACCCTTAGCAGAACCCTTCCATTCCTTGCAAGAGCTAGTCAAATGGTTGAATTACCTGTCTTACTTGAAGACTTCTGTGAAGTCAATCTCTTCCTTTTGGAAGCAAAGCATGTGTTAAAATTGGATGTAGAGCACAAAACTTCCTGTCTTTAAACCTCAGGCCCTGGGAAAAATAGATGTGAAGGCAAACCCAAGCTTTGAAGAGAGCACATTCTCACTGGCTGAGCTGAGAAAACTCAGATGTCCTACTTAAGCTTCAAGTATGTTTCCAGTTCACACAAATGAGTTGAAAAATACCATTCAACTTTAATGGTGCTGTTTCCTTTGCTAAGCAGTCCCTTTCTCCCCCTCTCCCTTCCCTGTTCCCTTTCTTTTTTAAAAAAAATTCTTCACAAATAAAGAGGGAACATAGCAGCAACATTTCTTAAATAGCCCAAAAAATGGTTATGAGGATGCTCTGACACCTGAAACATGGAAGAAACCTCTTTAAATATGTTCAATCAGCTTCCTTCAGTTTTTAACAAAATCAACAATAAAGAGAAACAAGTTTCTAAATGTTACAGTAGTTTCCAAAGCAAATTCCAGAGAATAGCAGAGTTCCACTGAAGTTCTTCAAGGGCTCCACACATATTTGGTTTTAATTTTATTTTTGCACAGGTTTTAAAGTCTTTCAGGATTGCAATTTTTATATCACCAAATGTCATGTATTTTAAATATAGACTGATGAAGGCCATCAATTATTTGCTTGTACTGATGGGTCCATTTATTTCTGAGTAGAAATAAGCTATAATATTTTCCCTGACTACTTGGCATCCTGAGCTTTCAAGGCAAATAGCGAAATGATTTTTAATATTTACAACTGCTTTTCTTGAATAAGGATTTCTATTACATCATTTTGCTAAAAGAAAATATATCAATTAGTTGTAATCTTAAAAAGCTAGAGTTGTTTCACTACCATGTAAGTTCTTGGGTTTACAGCTTTGTATTAAAAAAGGAAGTTACATTTTCTTTAAATGACCTNTCTTTATTTTAAATATCCTTCTTACTTTAAAAAATTCTATATCTAAAAGATATTTTGAAGATCACTGGATTATATTATCCCTAAAATTTTCAAGTTCTAAAACTATATGATTCTGTGATATGTTTAAAATCATGAAGTGATTTTATATTGAAGCTCTTATTTATCAGTGATTATTAAGCTACTCTTGGCCAGAAGATTTTTTGATTGTGTTTCATTTATCTGTTACAAGATATCTCCAAACTCAGTGGCTTAAAAGAAGTACATTTTATTAGTTTTATGATTCCATGGTATGACTGGGTGGTTTTTCTGTTTGTCTTATCTTGACTCAGTCATGTAGCTGCTTCTAGCTGATGAAGCTTCTGCAACCAGGGCTCGGGTGAAATTTTTCTACTTGGTCTTTTATCCCAGGTTTCTTTATGGCATGACAGTCTCAAGGTAAACTTTCAAGAGAACAAGCCTCAGTGTACCAGCCTTTATCAGGCTTCTGGTTGTGTTCTTCTCACTGATGTCCCATGGGCCAAAGCAAGTCTCATGAGTCACTTGAAGGGGGACACATAAAGGCATGGATATGGAGAGGTATGATACATTGGGTGTCATTACTGTAATAATTTATGGGCTTCCCTGGTGGCTCAGTCAGTAAAGAATCCACCTGCAGTGCAGGAGACCTGGGCTCGATCCCTGGGTTGGGGAGATCCTCTGGAGAAGGAAATAGCAACCCAGTCTAGCATTCTGGCCTGGGAAATTCCATGGACGGAGGAGCCTGGTGGGCTACAGTCCATGGGGTCACAAGAATTGGACGTGACTTAGCAACTAAACCTCTACCACTACTGTAATAATTTACCACAGTTTCTAATCAACAGGACTATAAAAGACTCTGCTAAACTTTAGACAGTTTGAAAACAGCATGTCCAGACTACAGAAGAGAGGCAGAAGTGAGGTCATTATAATAACAGCTCCAAAGAATAACACTTCCCTATGTTCACACTCTTGGCAGTGTGGTGCTGCCATTCTTCCCTTCAAAAGGTAGATTCTTTTCTCTTCCTTGAATCTTGATTGGCGTGTAACCTGTTCTGACCAACAGAATGTGGTTGACATGATGTTGTAAGAACTCTAGAGTATAAGCTTCAAGACACCTTGACGTTTTTGTCTTCACTTTCTTGAGTCTTAAATGCCATTTAAAGAAAAGTGGGCTAGGGGCCTTCCCTGGCAGAGACTCCATGCTTTTACGGCAGGGAGTATGGCAGGTTTAATCCCTGGTCAGGGAACTAAGATCCCACATGCTTTGTGGCACTGCCAAAAAAGAAAAAAAAAAAAAAAAGAGAGAGAGAGAGAGAGAAAGAAGTGAGCTACTCTACTGAATGACGAGAAATCATGTAAAGAGAGAGGTCCCGCCTTTCAGCCATCCCCATCAGAACTTGGACATGAGGATGAGAACATAACAGACTTTCTTTCTCAAGTGGTCCCATCAGATGGATACAGCCATAGGGGCAAGCCCACAGGAAACTACCCCTCCATTCCAAAGACTTGTGAGTAGAGGTGTTGGGATGGTTTGTTACACAGTGATAGATACCTGATACAGGAAGTAAACATTAACTCTTATTATTCTCTATTTTAACCCTATGGAGGAGTCATTAATTTTTACCTTTTACAAAGAAGAAAAAAGGCACCCAGAAGTGTTGAATTTCCTGTTGAAGTTTATACAACTAAATAACTGAAAGAACACAGCTCTGCTGACTGGAAAACTCATAATTTTTCTCTTACACATTAAATCTAATTTTGGAAAATTCAAAATTCCTTTTTTTTCCTTAGTAAAGATTAATTACTTTAATTCAAGTTTTACTTACTTTTCTTTTGAGGCAAAACTAGTCTGAAAGCTGATCCTAGGCATTACCTCCTTTGGCTGAGTATTTTCTCTTTCCTTGATTGACTTTTTTTCTTATTAAATTTCTAGAAAATCTGACAGGTTTTATAAGGCAAAGTTGAGCTTAATCCTGAGAAATAAGTAATCAGTCAGAATGTGGTTAACTCAGTCTTAAGAATAAAAGAGATATGAAAATTTCCCTCTAAAAAAACAGCAAGAAAGTTTCAGTAACCAAGATATTCTGCCCTAGAATAGTTCTACTTTATTTTTCTTCTGTGCTTTGGTTTTGACGGGATGTCTGCATATCTCTGTAAGTTATTTTTTTGAGCTTTTATAGTTAATATATGGGACAGAGATATGTCATAGGTTAGGCAAATCCAGAGACAGACATGTGAATAGTTCTATTTGGAAAATGTTAATTGCTTTCCAAGGGTTCAGCTGTTGCAGCATTGAAAAACCGTGTTTTGGAGACTCTGAATAATGCAGAAGGTGTGAATAAGGATGAAAATCTCCTGGTGACAGACCATTGTGAGATCAGTGAGTCAAACTTGATCATCCCAGGAGGGCGCACTCACTGGTTTTGAGTCACCAACCTCATTTTCTTCTTAAGGGCCACACTCTGAGATGAAAATCATACACAAAGTAAGAAAAAATATTTCCTTTGTTATTGAAAATGTTCTCTACAAAGACATTGGGAGCACATACTTTTTTGCAACCACCTGAGACACAGCTGAAATAAGCATGTCTAAATATTGCTGAGAGAGAAAGTGAGTCTAAATAAAAATTGTGTGACTTTGAACAAATAATTTCTGTCTTCAGAGAAAGCAGAATCAGAAAGCAGCTCTGGATACTAACCAGAGCCGAAGAGGAAAGAGCCCTTCACTTTGCTTCTCATTTCCCTTCCATACGAGACAGACATAAACATACAAATGATGGAAAGTAGCAAGCAAGTCAAAGAAGTAAACGCCTATCAACCTTCAGCAACTGAAGTTCCCTAAAAATGTTCTTTCCTTTCCCCCTTTTAAAATTGGAATATAATTGCTTTAAAATGCTATACTAGTTTCTGTTGTACAGTGATATAAATCAGCTATATGCATACATATATCTCCTCCTTCTTGGGCCTCCCTCCCACTATACCCCTTCATCCTCCCTTCCCAGGTCATCACAGAGAACAGAGCGGAGCTCCCTGTGTTATACAGCTGCTTCCTGCTAGCTATCTTTTTGGCACATGGTAGTATATATATGTGTCAATCCCAGTCTCCCAGTTCATTTCATCCTCCCTTTCCCTCCTGTGTCCACACGTTCATTCTCTACGTCTGCATCTCTATCCCTGCCCTATAAATAGGTTCATCAGTACAATTTTCTAGATTCCATGCATATGCATTAATACACAACATTTGTTTTTTCTCTTTCTGACTTACTTTACTCTGTATGACATTCTCTAAACTACAGTGAAGTATCACCTCACATCAGTCAGAATGGTCACCATCAAAAAATCTGCAATCAAAAAGTACTGGAGAGAGTGTATGGAAAAGGAAACTTTTGGTACTGTTGGTGGAAATGTAAATTGATACAGCCACTAAGGAGAACAGTTCCTTAAAAAATGAAAAATAGGATTATCATATGACCCAGTAATTCCACTACTGGGCCTGTGCCCTGAAAAAGCCATAATTCAAAAAGACACAGGCACCCCAATAGAGACACAGACACAGAGGGCAGACGTGTGGATACAGGGCAGGCAGGAGGAAGGTGGAATGAACTGGGAGATTGGTATTGACATACATACACTATCATATGTAAAATAGATAGCTAGTGGGAACCTTCTGGATAGCACAGGGAACTCAGCTCAGTGCTCTGTGGTGACCTAGAGGGGTGGGATTGGAGTGAGGAAGGAGGTCCAAGAGGGAGAGGACATATGTATATACATATAGCTGATTCACATCATTGTACAGCAGAAACTAACACTATATTGTAAAGCTACTATACTTCAATTAAAAAGAAAAAGAAGCATAGAGTTGAATATGAAGTAAACTGATACTTTTTCTAGGAGTAAATGGCTTTGGAAAACAGGCAGAAACCATAAAGGAAAATAGTGAGATGTTTTACTATAAAAAATAAAGTATAGCAAAGATCATAAAGCAAAATAGAAAGCTAAACAGCAAATGTGGAAAAATGTTTGAAACATGATCGAGAATGACGCTCTTTAAAGTAAAGAGCTCTTATAAATTAAACCAATGGTGAACTTCACAATAGTAAAACAGTCAATGTTACAAAATGTAGATGGAACATAATTCTATTTTTCTAAAATAAATATGTATGTTCAATACATAGAACAAAAAGCTTGAATGGGATCTCGGGTGATTTTGATGATTTTTCTGATGTTTAATTGTATTTTCTATTCCTTTTGAAACATTTTTTTAATTCCTAAAAAAGTTATTAAAAAAATTATATAGCAAAAATGACATAGAGGTGAACAGATACTGATGCTGTTGATAACATCTTAAGGCTTATTCACTGCTTGTCTAGTCAGTCGTTCTGAATAGTTTTCAGATGAATATATCCTTTACCAGTGAGTATGTTTTATTATATTATACCCATGAACTTCTTTGCTCTATAGGTTTATAGTTGAAAGAATGTGGGCAATTTTGACCCCAGTCTGCCATTAACAAGGGTTGTGATTATTTCGAGGGCTTCCTAGGTGGTGCTAGTGGTAAAGAACCCGCCTGCCAATGCAGGAGACATAAGAGACTCAGGTTTCATAGCTGGGTCAGGAAGATCCCCTGGAGGAGGGCATCGCAACCCACTCCAGTATTCGTGCCTGGAGAATCCCATGGACAGAGGAGCCTGGTGGGCTACAGTCCACGGAATCACAAAAAGTCGGACACAACTGAAGTGGCTGAACACACACACATGCAATCCTTGGAGTCTAACTCATATTATAAAATCAGTCAAGGTCATTTAAAAAAAAATCTCTAGCTAGTTTCTAAAATGCTTCTTTAATTTATTTTGCAGTGAGATTAATTTTCAAAAGAAATCTTATGAAACTTGTAATAAAAGAATGAGGATTTTTTTTTTTTTTTGCTACTTATATTCTATGTGGTACATTTGAGGGGGCCTCAGAACATCTCAACAGTTTGGTGCTGAAAACCGCTTAAGGAATCTTTCATGCTGCTGCTACCTCCGAAGAGGAGTTTGTTTTCCTTTAAAATTTTTTAAAACTTATTTTATTAATTTATTACATAAGTAATATGTTTCACTTTAGAAAAATTAGAAAGTCAGATAACTTAAACAAGGAATGGTTGTAATTCTAGCCCCCGGAAATAATTGCTGTTAATAGCAGACTGTATATCATCACACACATTTAAAAATATCTTATCAAAGCACTCATTATGCTGTAAATCTGCTTCCTGTTATTTAATAATGCATCCCAAGCACTTTCCATCGAGTAAAATATCTTTCCATAGTAGTTTTTAATGGAACATATGGTCCATGTCATCAGTCGCCTTTAAATGAACATTTAAATGGCTTTCCATTTTTCACCATTTCCGTTTTCCACTATTAGAAATTATATTACAATAAACAACTTTATATACATCTTTGTGCATTTGTCTGATTGATTCCTCAGGATACATCCACCAAAGTGGAATTTCTACATTAAATGAAACCTCTGTTTTCAGAGGCATTTATTTGTATGTCCAAATGGCCCATTATTGAGGTGTTAACAATTGACACTCCCTTTAGTCATGATCTTTAGCTATCTCTTAAACCTTTGACAGTCCAAGAGAATAAATAATTACATCCCAATAAATTTTAATGCACCCTACTCAGAGTACTAGTGAGGAAGTGTAGTTTTTCATACAGTTATCAGTTGTTTGCATTTCTTCTCTTGTGACTTCCCCATTTAGTTACTTTCAAATTCTAGGAGAGAATCCAGACTACTTTTGGGTGTTTGATTCAATCTAGAATTTCCCCCAATTTTCATCTTTTCATCTCATTTAAACCTTTCCTTTCTTGTCTAATCCTTAGAAAAATGACCGGAAATCTAATATCCACCGAAACAAATTCTTCTATATGCTGTTAATTTTTCCAACTTACATTGACCTCTTTTCTTTTAATCTTTTAATAAAGCACAAAGCAATAGCATCTTTTAAAATGTGATTGGACAATAATGTTTTGAGGTTTGGAATGGGGCAAGAGCTTTGGCAAAAGAGAGAAAACACTCACTCCTGGTGAAAGAAATTGAGGGGAAGTGGAATTATTACTTTAGTATTTTTAAGAGTTTTACTATATGAATACTTGTTATTCAGTCACTCGGTCATGTCTGACTCTGCTACCCCACGGACTGCAGCGGGCTAGGCTTCCCTGTCCTTTACTATCTCCTGGAGTTTGCTCAAATTTATGACCATTGAGTTAATGATGCCATCCAACCATTTCATCCTCTGTCGTCTTCTTCTCCTCATGCCCTCAGTCTTTTCCAGCATCAGGTTCTTTTCCAGATATGAATACTAAGAAGCATAAAATAATACGAACATTTCCCCAAACATATTTTTATCACAAGATCATTTTTTCACCTCTTTGACTTTATTCCCAGGTGAATGGTGGCCAGGAATAAAGCTGGACCCACGCAAACCTTTTATGCACTGTTGGAAAAATTAATTCCAAATGTGTCACAAACATCATCATTCTATATGGCATATGAAATGAAGATGATAATTATGATGACTCAAAATATACCTCTGCAAGATTTATGCTTGAGTACAAGGAGCTCATCTAAAGATTTCCACTTCCTTGCAGCAGCAGAAGGTCTAGGAACTGAAATACTAGAGCTGAGAAGTTCCTTGGAGCAATTCCTGCACCCCAGTTGCTTACCAGTACAATGAAGGCTGCTGTTAAGTGAAAACATCTTGCCTGAGATCATATAATTCAGAGTGGGAAAAACCTGGAGTTCCTTAGTCTAAATTCTGCAGGCCCTGCCTTCTAGTCATTACCTGGGGCCTGCTTTGGGCCCTGGTTCTAATCCCCAGCCTATGTGTGAGGCAACACTTTGCTCTGTGCATACCCCAAATCAGTGCTGGACTCTGCTGCTCCTCAACACAGATGTGTTGACAAGATGAGGTGTTGCTAGTGGTAAAGAACTTGCCTACCAATGTAGGTAGACCTATGAGATGCTGGTTTGATCCCTGAGTGGGGAAGATCCCTGGAGGAGGAAATGGCAACCCATACCAGTATACTTGCCTGGAGAATTCCATGCACAGAGGAGCCGGGCAGGTTACAGTCCATAGGGTTGCAGAGAGTCAGAGACAACTGAAGCGACTTAGCAAGCATATTCTTATCAGCACACAGGGTTTAGTACTGTCCTTATTTGTTATTTTTCAAGTTTGCACTTCACAGAGATGACAAAGCTGATTACAACTCATAAGGTCTAGAAGAATAATTATTGCAGGGAGATTAAGATTTTTGTTTACACTGTGAAGCACACTCCTAATGAGAGATGCAGAATTTTGCAGCATCTCTGCTTTTGCAACATGCACATTTGATGAGAATATATTTCACCATCTACAGCCTCATATATCTCTGACTAGCTTTAAACTTAATTAGTTCCTTCTAAACCAATGTCAGTTACATTCCGGGAGGGGGACTATTCTTGAAGAATTTTCCCATTTGGATGAAATATGAGATGTTCATGGGCTGTAAAAATAGGGAACACAAAGACTAAATTTCTTGTCTGGAAGCAAAGTTCCTGGAACATGTGAGTCAAGTGGCAGTAGTTTGTAATTCATTTGAGAACATTCCTGTTCACAAAGAACATGAGTGCAAACTGCGATCAACATCTGAAAACTCTTAGATAAAGAGGAAGGTGATAATCTGATGAGGCCCCCACTTGCTATGGAAATTTCAGGAGCTTTCCTTGAGCTGCTGTTCACTGATAAACTACTTCATGTTTTTCGAGTTCCCATAGTGAGGAAAACATTCAAGTGTGCTGTCTACAAAATTAACTGTCTGACTACAGCCCACAAAGATGAGATCTGCAACTCAGCTTTATGCCTCCCTAGCCTTGTGTCTGGCGTCACCCCTCCCTTCTCACTTTTATCCTTTGCTGCTCCCCTAAAAGGCTCTCCTTGAGTCAGCTTGTTCTCTTTATTTTGTGAACATTACTTCTGGCCTGGCTTTTTCTCTATAGCACATTGTTTCCCCTGCCAGGGGCCTGTTGTTCAGTCATCCAGTTGTTTCTGACTCTGCAATCCCATGGACTGAAGCAGGCCAGGCTTCCCTGTCCTTCACAATCTTCCGGAGTTTGCTCAAACTTATGTACATTGAGTTGGTGATGCCATCCAACCATCTCATCCTCTGTCATCCCCATCTCCTCCTGCCCTCCATCTTTCCCGGCATCAGGGTCTTTTCCAATGAGAGAGCTCTTCGCATCAGGTGGCCGGCCAAATTATTGGAGCTTCAGCTTCAGTCCTTCCAATGACTATTCAGGGTTGATTTCCTTTCGGATTGACTGATTTGATCTCCTTGTTGTCCAAGGGACTCTCAAGAGTCTTCTCCAGAACCAGGGATCTACTCTATGATTTCTTCTTAGAGAACTCCGTTCCTCAGGTACAGGTACAGCCTGTACTCATGGAACAAGTTTTGAGACTAGGTTCTTTTTTCAGTTGATGGACATGTCAATATAAATAAGCAATCATTCTTTCCTTCAAGGTATTCATAATTCAATGAGATCTAAAGGCTTCGTATTTGCTCCAGTGCCATGCAATTCTTTAATTTGCTAAATTCCCAGAGTATTTATTTTCTAAACCTTTCCATTTTTGTGCTGTGCTAAGTTGCTTCAGTCATGTCCTACTCTTTGTAACCCTATAGACTGTAGCCTGCCAGGCTCCTCTGTCCATGGGACTCTCCAGGCAAGAATACCGGAGTGGGCTGCCACGCACTCCTCCAGGGGATCTTTCTGACCCAGGGATTGAACCCACATCTCCTATATCTCCTGCATTGGTGTGTTCTTTACCATTAGCACCACGTGGGAAGCCCTTCCATGCCTAGCTATCAGTTACTATTGTCTTGGAACACTTCTCCAAGCTTTGTTCTTCTGACTGTTTCCTTTGTACACTTGAACAAATTCATTCCTTAATCTATAAAATTTTATGTGTATATTTCTATAGATTTAGTCTTTTTTTTCAAATTAATTAAATTGAAAAGGAAAAGCTTATTACTACCTCAAATAGAAAACCAGCATTACTTGCCTTAATAAGAAGTAACCATAAAGAATATAATGAAACCATAACTTTATTATTAAATTCTAGGAAAACAGAGAAGAATGTTCATAGTAGCCCAATTTGTTAAAGCAAAAAGCTGAAAACAACTCAGATGTTCACAGTAGTATGCTAGGTAAATTGTGTGTTCACACAATAAGAAACCATACAGCATGAAAAAGAACAAGCTACTATAACATCCACCAGATGACTATAACAGACATAATGATGAATGAAAGATGCTAGACTATGTACTAAATGATTCCATTTCTATGAAAATCAAGAACAAGTGTTGAAACTCCCAAAGCTTGTTTGTCAGAAGAGAGTAGGGATGGAAGAACAACAAAAATTTAAAGATTCTTATCACATTACATTAAAATGTAACTCCAGAGACAGGAATCCTAACTGATTTGTTCAGTTGATGCATCCCCAGTGCCTAGACTGGTACCCAGCACATGGGAAATATTCATTAAACATTTAAATAAGTGAATGGATTTTCTTTTTCCAGGAATCTGTGAGGTTATTTCTGCAACGTCTGGATTCTTGAATCTACATCAGCTGGGAAAGGATTGTGAATATTCATTTCACACTTACTGAGGTCTGCACTACAGAACCTTCAAGAACCTTTGGTTTTCTGGATATCTGCAGCTCTACACAGCCCCTTGACTCCAGCCAGCACAGGCTCTTCTTCCATCATTATAAATTTGTTTTCTCCAAACTTCTTTCCCAGAGTGGTCACTTAGAAGAGCAGTCAGACTTTCACCACTAGTCCTTTCTTCCATGCTGAATACACAAAACATTAGTATTGGGACAACTCCAATTTTGGCTGAAGTCCTTGCCTTTTGCAAGAGTTTTCTATCAAGAAACAGCCACATTGTTGGATGTATTTCCAAGATGGAAGACACATGGTATTGCTTTGGTTATGCTTACTTCCTGTGTTGTGAGAAGGTAAGACCCTTTCCATGAAGAGGGAACACTCTGACTTTTCATAATGAAAATAAAACCTTCGTATGCAGAAGCTTTGTAGTTCTCTTTTTTCTTTTATATTTTTTAGCACAAGAATCCTGAGGCAAACAGACATGTGCCATAATCAAAGTGAGGAGGTTAAATTTTTTTTTCAATTTCTACTCTGATCAATGATTTTATGAAACTGATAGAAGCTATATGCTTCCCCATTCTATACAATATTAGCATCATATATCACCTTCCCAGGTGGAGCCAGTGGTAAAGAATCCGCCTGCCAATGCAGCAGACCCGAGATTGGGGTATGATCCCTGGGTTGGGAAGATCCCCTGGAGAAGGAAATGACAAGTCATTTCAGAATTCTTGCCTGGAAGAATCTCATGGACAGAGGAGCCTGGGAGGCTACAGTCCACGGGATTGCAAGCAGTCGGACATGACTGAGCACTTGTCAGCATATCACCTTTTACTTCTATTAGGAAATAATAAGATTGTTGCAAAAGAGACATTAACACTCTTGCCTATGAAGATAGTTTCCAAAATAATAGAAAAATTGTAAAAACTTATGAGTGTTCCTTGGTTCATAACCCTTCTGGAAGCTCCTCTATGGACCTAAGGTTTGAAATGCAGCCTGAGCTTGTGTCTTGGCATTGGAGGTGAGTGGAAAGGGCTCTATGTGCTCTTAGCCTCCAAAATAAAATTTTCTATCACTCCACCCAAGGATAATGGGATTTTAGGAAATCAGGACACAAGTTTAAGAACAGGGGCCACAGATCCTAAAGGAGATCAGCCCTGGGTGTTCTTTGGAAGGAATGATGCTAAAGCTGAAACTCCAAGTACTTTGGCCACCTCATGCTTTAAGGCCAATTTTAAAGATTCCCTGGGTAATGTCAGTGAGTCTCTGCCTCATTTTGCTTTCTTTGTTTTCCTTTTCTTTACATCTCATGAGATCTGAGGACAGCATTTAGATGTTTTACTTCATGTCAATAAAATGTATCAGAAGGTCAAACTTACCTATGTGTCAAGGAGAGATATAGATCTTCAAGAAATTTTCACATTAAAATTTTATTTACTGAAGTATGAGTAAAATGTGATATTGTTCTTATATTTTCCTTTTCCCCTTGTAAGCATCCTCTTTTCCATGCCTTGCTCCTGTAAACTGTCCTTAAAATGTAGAATTATTTTCTTCTCTCTGTGAAACTAATTTCCAAGCTATCTTAAATTTCATTATTTCCTTGATATTAAGATTCCTCAATATTAAGAGTCCATTAATCATAAACAATGTCCCTGATTTTACAGCTTTTTGTAGAGGGCAGACTAGTCAAGGCTATGGTTTTTCCTGTGGTCATGTATGGATGTGAGAGTTGGACTGTGAAGAAGGCTGAAGATTTGCTGAAGAATTGATGCTTTTGAACTGTGGTGTTGGAGAAGACTCTTGAGAATCCCTTGGACTGCAAGGAGATCCAACCAGTCCATTCTGAAGGAGATCAGCCCTGGGATTTCTTTGGAAGGAATGATGCTAAAGCTGAAACTCCAGTACTTTGCCCACCTCATGCGAAGAGTGGACTCATTGGAAAAGACTCTGATGCTGGGAGGGATTGGGAGCAGGAGGAGAAGGGGACGACCGAGATGGCTGGATGGCATCACTGACTCGATGGACGTGAGTCTGAGAGAACTCCGGGAGTTGATGATGGACAGGGAGGCCTGGCGTGCTGCGATTCATGGGGTTGCAAAGAGTCGGACATGACTGAGCGACTGAACTGAACTGAACTGAGGAATTACTCCTAAGTTAAATGTATACCTTGACATTGATTGCAAAATATGTTCAGATTTTAGAAAATAGGAAAATAGAAGAGTATCTTAGAATGGATAAAATATGTTGCTTTTGTTTGGGAAATTTCATTTTAATAGGGAAATTTGATGGTGACTGCAGCCATGAAATTAAAAGACGCTTACTCCTTGGAAGAAAAGTTATGACCAACCTAGATAAAACTTTGCCAACAAAGGTCCATCTAGTCAAGGCTATGGTATTTTCTGTGGTCATGTATCGATGTGACAGTTGGACTGTGAAGAAGACAGAGCACCGAAGAACTGATGCTTTTGAACTGTGGTGTTGGAGAAGACTCTTGAGGGTCCCATGAACTACAAGGAGATCCAACCAGTCCATCCTAAAGGATATCAGCCCTGGGTGTTCTTTGGAAGGAATGATACTAAAGCTGAAACTCCAGTACTTTGGCCACCTCATGCGAAGAGCTGACTCATTGGAAAAGACTCTGATGCTGGGAGGGATTGGGGGCAGGAGGAGAAGGGGATGACAGAGGATGAGATGGCTGGATGGCATCACCGACTCAATGGACGTGGGTTTGGGTGAACTCCGGGAGTTGGTGATGGACAGGGAGGCCTGGCGTGCTGCAATTCATGGGGTCGCAAAGAGTCGGACACGACTGAGAGACTGTACTGAACTGAACTGAGGGGAGTTTAAGCCCCTGGTGGGTATGTGAGAAGAAAAGATAGATATTTTCATGTGAGATGGAGAGTCTTTCTTGTGCTTTTCCTCATCTATTCTCTCCCACTTTCATTTATTTCAAGACTGGTCTCTCCCACTTTCATTTATTTCAAGATTACTCATATATCATCTTAGGACATTAATAGGTTGACAGACATTTCAAATCTCTTGGAGCAAAAACACTTATAGAAAAGTGACAAAGCCAGATTTAAACCTGAATCTTTTATTTTCTAATTCCAGAAAAAAATATATCCTGTTAAATTCCTCTCCTTTCCCCAAAAGAGTTCTCAGTGAAAAGCAGTACATGGTAATTACAATACTTACAAAGAGCATATATTACAAAACATCAGCAGAGAAAAGGTTATGGGAAGATATTATAGAAGCATTCTTTAAATTAATTAGTGTTCATCAAATTATCTACTCTTTAGTTTTATATAGTGGAATAAATGAATGATTTGATAAAAGTAATGTCAGGGCAAAAGCAGAAGTCTAAAATCTAGATGCAACTATTAAGTACAATAGATTCTTTGACAAGGATGTCAGTTATTGGCACTTAGAGTCAAAAGAGAGTTAAATGAGACAATACATTTTTAAAGCACTTAGCTTGTGATACAGTTGAGTGCTTGGTGAATATGTCCAAGGAGTAATATTATATATGAGGTCAGAGTTGTTCTGATGTCAGTAACATCCAGAGAAAGACTGGAAATGCTCATCCTTTCCAGCCATTTGTTCTAGAAGATATAGATTTGTTGAAGTTGCACCACTTCAACCAGACAACATAGCTGGATTTAAAAAATGCTGTCATTTAAAAATAAATACCCCTCTGTTTTGTGTGTGGGTATGTATGTGTGTGAATTCAGAAATAAGAGTTAATCACAGCTTTGGTAATGTCTTAATACTTTGAGGAGGAAGTTTGACATTTTTCTTAGTTGATGGGCCAGAAGAAACTTTACAGAGTATTTTTGCTTCTTCAACATTTCACACACAAGAATCAGAAAAAAAGTATTGGTAAATCCAGATTTCTTTACTTTTCAAAGTGATTTTCTTTTCCCTATGGAGCAAATTATATAAGAAAAGCATACTTCTTTTGGTTAGATAAAAGTGATTTTGAAAGGAAGGTATTAATTGGGGGAAGGAGGAGTATAACTTTGTGAGTTTTCATTGGATCCTTTTGCAGTAGGAAGTAGATTGAATGCAGAGTTACTGCAAAGAAGTGCTGTAGTGACGCATAGAGGGAGACAGAAGGCTTTTGAGTTAGCGTGGGCAGGGACACTGGGCTCCAGAGACAGGGATGAAGCATCCCAGTGGAGACAATGGTACTGGAAGGGGTGATGGAAGAAGGTTAATGGATACCATTTTGCCCAAATCAGCCCTGATGGCACCTCTTTATACGTAATATGTGTGCAGTGCATGTTAAGTGTCTCCAGTCATCCTATTGAGTACAACCCCATGGACTGTGGCCCTCTAGGCTCCTCTGTCCATGAGATTCTCCCAGCAAGAATACTGGAGTGGGTTGCCATGCTCTCCTCCAGGGGATCTTCCTGACCCAGGGATTGAACCCCGTGTCTCTTATGCCTTCTGCTTTGGCAGGCAGGTTCTTTACCACTCATGCCACCTGGGAAGCCCAATACACACACACACACACACACACACACACACACACACACACATATATGTGTGTATATATATATATATATATATATACACATATATACGTGTATATATATATAAAGAGGTAAATGTGATAAAGATGACTCTTCTACAATTGTTCTTCAATCTGCTGTTTTGTAACCTTGTAATCTTGGAGGTAGCTTATTTAGGGCTTATAGATTTTAAGATTTACCCTCAATATAATCCCATGCTGGCATGGCTCTGAGCCTGGCCTTCAGGAGGTGTTGGCTTTGCTGACTGCATTACTCTATATCTGTTAGAAAACGCCGCTCTCTTTGTTAATGATAACTTGTTTCTAGCTGTCTGTGGTGTGATAACTCTTTTTTTTTTTAATTTTTATTTTTACTTTATTTTACTTTACAATACTGTACTGGTTTTGCCATACATTGACATGAATCCACCATGGGTATACATGAGTTCCCAATCCTGAACACCCCTCCCACCTCCCACCCCATATCATCTCTCTGGATCATCCCCGTGCACCAGCCCCAAGCATCCTGTATCCTGCATGGAACAGACTGGCGATTTGTTTCTTATATGATAGTATACATGTTTCAGTGCCATTCTCCCAAATCATCCCACCCTCTCCCTCTCCCACAGAGTCCAAAAGTCTGGTCTATACATCTGTGTCTCTTTTGCTGTCTCACACATAGGGTCATCATTACCATCTTTCTAAATTCCATATATATGTGTTAGTATACTGTATTGGTGTTTTTCTTTCTGGCTTACTTCACTCTGTATAATCGGCTCCAGTTTCATCCATCTCATTAGAACTGATTCAAATGTATTCTTTTTAATGGCTGAGTAATACTCCATTGTGTGTATGTACCACAGCTTTCTTATCCATTCATCTGCTGATAGACATCTAGGTTGTTTCCATGTCCTGGCTATTATAAACAGTGCTGCAATGAACATTGGGGTACATGTGTATCTTTCAATTCTGGTTTCCTCAGTGTGTATGCCCAGCAGTGGGAGAAGAGTGTGGAGATTCCTTAAAAAATTGCAAATAGAACTTCCATATGACCCAGCAATCCCACTGCTGGGCATACACACTGAGGAAACTGGAATTGATAACTCTTTTTAGTTAGGCTTCATTTCAGCTTCATGAGAGCATTAACTACCCCTTGACATACATGATAAAGCTATACATGTAGCTAGAAAATAAGAAACAGTGTCCGCATTTGGTTTATAGAGATTTTAGAATACAGAAATAGATTTCCATGCAAAGTGGCACATCCTCAAAACTTTGAGATAACATTATCATTCTTATTTTAATATAGAGAAAATGCCCAAGTGACCAGCTGGCAAACACTAGCACGGTGGTTGCCAATGAGGAAAGGGAGCAATTATGCTTCCAGGGGACATGTGGTAATTACGGAAACAGTCAATGGTCATGACTTGTGTGGTGGTGTTACTGGCTTCTCGTGGGTCGAGACCAGAGATGCTGCTAAATCAAGATAGTCCCCCCACAACAAAGTATTAACTGGCCCCAAATGTCAGTATTGCCAAAGATGAGACCCCCTACACTACAGACTTTATTTGAATACAGTTTTTCTGATTTTGGAGCTCATCCTTCCCACTATACAGTGCAGAAGAGTTGGTTTCTCCAAGTATATCTTCTATTTCCAAGGGTCCTGGGAAGTAGAAAAGGGGACGGTAGAACTGGATATGCTCCAGAAACAAAGAGGAGGAAAAAATAATTATCTATCATTTCTTCTGCCAGGAACTATTCAAAATACATGATTAGATTCATTTAATTTTAAGCACAATTCACTGGAGCTTTCACAATTTATATAAGTGATTAAAAAATGACAATAACTTTAAGAAAAGTGCTAAGGTCATGATGTTAGTATAGATCCAGAACTTGGAATCATACAGATGTGTTGCTTGACAGATGAAAGCAGAAAAGACAAGGAAGTCTGTTAGAATAGCAGAGAGCAGACTAATCATAGCAAGAGAGATGTCTCATGCACATCCTTACCCCAAGGGTATCATCTACTAACTCTATTAGTATCTGGGTTGACAGAATTTTGGAAATGCAAATAAGTCAGCGTTATTATAGCACTGGGTTGAACTTAAGACATCATTGGTTGTAAGATGTACTGTTTCTTTTATGTACCACTAAGTATATTGTCACCCTGCTTATTTAACTTCTATGCGGAGTACATTATGAGAAACGCTGGACTGGAAGAAACACAAGCTGGAATCAAGATTGCTGGGAGAAATATCAATAACTTCAGATGATACCACCCTTATGGCAGAAAGTGAAGAGGACCTAAAAAGCTTCTTGATGAAAGTGAAAGAGGAGAGTGAAAAAGTTGGCTTAAAGCTCAACATTCAGAAAATGAAGATCATGGCATCTGGTCCCATCACTTCATGGGAAATAGATGGGGAAACAGTGGAAACAGTGTCAGACTTTATTTTTTTGGGCTCCAAAATCACTGTAGATGGTGACTGCAGCCATGAAATTAAAAGACGCTTACTCCTTGGAAGAAAAGTTATGACCAACCTAGATAGCATATTCAAAAGCAGAGACATTACTTTGCCGACTAAGGTCCATCTAGTCAAGGCTATGGTTTTTCCAGCGGTCATGTATGGATGTGAGAGTTGGACTGTGAAGAAGGCCTAGTGCCGAAGAATTGATGCTTTTGAGCTGTGGTGTTGGAGAAGACTCTTGAGAGTCCCTTGGACTGCAAGGAGAACCAACCAGTCCATTCTGAAGGAGATCAGCCCTGGGATTTCTTTGGAAGGAATGATGCTAAAGCTGAAACTCCAGTACTTTGGCCACCTCATGCGAAGAGTTGACTCATTGGAAAAGACTCTGATGCTGGGAGGGATTGTGGGCAGGAGGAGAAGGGGACGACCGAGGATGAGATGGCTGGATGGCATCACTGACTCAATGGACGTGAATCTGAGTGAACTCCAGGAGTTGGCGATGGACAGGGAGGCCTGGCGTGCTTGATTCATGGGGTGGCAAAGAGTCGGACACGACTGAGCGACTGAACTGAACTGAATTGAATAAAGAAAAACACAATTTACAGTTGTAAGACCCCATCAATTTAAAGAGATACATTCCCATTTATATGTTTTTCCTGGTAACTCAGTTGGTAAAGAATCTGCCTGCAATACAGGAGACTCCAGTTCTATTCCTGGGTCAGGAAGACCCCCTGGAAAAGGGATAGGCTACCCGCTCCAGTATTCTTGGGTTTCACTGGTGGCTCAGTTGGTAAAGAATCCACCTGCAATGTGGAAGACCTGGGTTTGATCCTTGGCTTGGGAAGATCCCCTAGAGGAGGGTATGGCAACCCACTCCAGTATTCTTGCCTGGAGAATCTCCATGGATGGAGAAGGCTCTTGGTCTGCAGTCCATGGGGTTGCAAGGAGTCAGACACGACTGAGTAACACAGCACAGCACATTCCTATTTAAATGTACACCCACAACAATTCAGTACAAGTGGGTTGAGAGATTCCACATAACACTAGACTATAGTGTACAGAATACAGTAGAGCATGAGAACTAGCCTCGTCCTCAGGAAATAAAACAAGTCTTTTAAAAGTCATTAAATGTTTGGATCTCCTCCTTTAACCCTCCCATAACAGTTCATTAGACATGAACTGTGCAATACAGTGAAGACACAGTGAGAAGAGACCCAATGAAGAGAATTCTCACCATACATTGAATCTGTTGGTATCTTGATCTTGAACTTCTCAGCCTCCCAAACTGTAGGAAATAACTTTGCTCTTTAAGTCACCCAATCTATGGTAATTTGTTATAGCAGCCAAAACTAAGACAGTTGGCCAATTTTTATGTTAATGGGAATAATTCAGTAGTGAGGCAGCCATTGATCTGATAGTGAGAGAAGGAGTTAACTGCAGGTTAATTTTTGAAAATGTGGAGAAAGATGGTCTTCCGAGTATTACTGGAGCTGTGGCCCATTGTGGAGAGCAGTGACATTTTATTTGATGTAATGGAGAAATTATGAGAAAAGATGTAAAGTGACAAGTTTTGCTAGTGGGAAGATGAAGGCATTGATTTTTTTCTTTAAATCAATAGCATATGAGACAATGCTACTGGTTGTGAATGAGAAGTTTGAACAGAGTGCAGGTGTTAGAGAAGGGACAGTAAGATGTGAAATAGTTTGAGTGAGTAGGAAAGTAAATGAATTGAAGAAGTATGATATTATTGCTGTGCTGTGCTGGCTGAGCTTTTGAGGTCTGTGATCATAAATTATGTTGTTGTTGTCTAGTCACTAAGACATGTCTGTCTTTTTTGTGACCCCATGGACTGTAGCCTGCCAGGCTCTTCTGTCTATGGGATTTTCCAGGCAAGAATACTGGAGCAGGTTTCCATATCCTACTCCAGGGGATCTTCCCAACCTAGGGATTGAACCTGCAATTCAGCACTGCAGGCAGATTCTTTACCACTGAGCCACACAGGAATCCCCTGATCATAAATTCTAGGAGATATCACATAGCACTGTTGTTTCTCATCAATGATCAGCTACTTGGTTGCATCACAGATATATAGTTGAGTTTAAACAAGAATAAAGCTTTCTTTAGCATGCCGGTAGTGGTAAAAGGGAGCAGGCAATAATTAGAATGATGGACCAGTGCAATCTTATCTGTGTGAGGCCTCAGAAGAAATGGCTAATGATTGTATGTGGTAGGCACTTTCTATAATGGCTCCTAATTATCCACACTTCTTGGTGTTTATACCCTTGTTCAATTTCCTTGTGTCCTGTGTATAGATTGAATCTAGTGACTTTCTTCTAGTAAATAAACTATAGCTGATTGAGTGTCATTTCAGAAATTAGGTTACAAAAGACTGTGATTTCTATCTTAGTAGCACTGTCTCTCTCATCTTCTCATGTTCTTGCTCTGATAAGGTATGTACCCTATTTTGAGATGCCCTGTGGAAAGGTGCACATGTCCAGGAACCCCTGACCAACAGTCAATGAGAAATTGAGGCCCTCAGTCTAACAGTTTGTGAGGAAGTGGATCCCACCAACAATTTAGAAGCAGATCCTCTTCCAGTTAAGGTTTAGATGAGACCACAATTGTGACCAACCAACCTCTTGATTGCAGCCTTTGTGAAAAACCCTCATCTGGAAGTCTTAACTCAGCCATGCCCAGGTTCCTTACCCACAGAAACCATGACCTAACAAATGTTTGCTGTTTTAAGCCATTACATTTGGGGATGATTTGCTGTACAGCATTAGATAAATGGTACATGACATGATGATGGAATGAATGAGTCAGAAGACTTGAGGGGAGCTAAAGAATGAGTGGAGTGGTTATGCTAGAGCAGATAAAGATAGGAAGTAGTGGCCATGGAGGGGGAAGTGGGTACTTGAAGTCAAGATTTCAGATATGGTGCAGATAACAATAAAGACAAGGTCTACGAGATGACTACAAAGATGGTGGCTGAGGTGGGGTGAAGGAATAGATCTTTGGAAGTTAAAAGACCAAGAAACCTAGAAGGCAAGGTGTTAGATCTGCATAGGGACGTTGATCAGTTGTGTCCGACTCTTTGTGACCCCATGGACTGTAGCCTATCAGGCTTCTCTGTCCATGGGATTTTCCAAGCAATAGTACTGGAGTGGATTGCCATTTCTTTTTCCAGCGGATATTCCTGACCCAGGGATCGAACCCGGGTCTCCCGCATTGTAGACAGATGCTTTACCGTCTGAGCCAGATCTGCATAGATGCTGATATAATCAAACTAGCAGGAAAAGAAATGGAGAAGATTGTGTGAAATATGAGCCCCTTGTTATCCTGAGGGTCCTCTAACCTTAAAGTGAGTGAGTGAAAGTTGCTCAGTCATGTCTGACTCTGCAACCCCATGGACTAGCCTCCCAGGCTCCTCTGTCCATGGAATTCTCCCAGCAAGAATAATGGAGTGGGTAGCCATTCCCTTCTCCAGGAGATCTTCTTGACTTAGGAATTTAACCAGGGTCTCCTGCATTGTAGGTATATTCTTTACCAGTTGAGCTATGAGGGAAACCTCTAACTTTATAAGGTAGGTCTCTCTCCAGGATACATCCTGGATATGAATATGATACTGTAGCCAGTGCTCTGATAATTAGACACATCAGCTAGAGACTTTGCAATAAAAGTTGGGGAAATTAAGAAACATAGAGATGATGCTTCCATTTTAGAAATGGTAATGATAGCAGCATCTTCTAGTCTCCAGTAGTACCACTATCCAGTATGTAGTCTCAGTGAGGCTGGGGTGGAACAGTGGATTCTATCTATTAGCAGTGGGGGCAAAATAGGTTCATGGGGCCAGAACTGTGCCTCCAGTGAATTCTCTAGGGGGTCCTATAAGCTACTTGTAAATTCACTTTTTGGCATAAGTTAGTCAGAGTTTAATTCCTCTGGTGCAACTAAGAATCCTGACTGACAATGATGTAAAATCTGATGCCATGAACATCAAAAAAAAAGTGAGGAATGTGTTTTGTGAGGACCACATAGAAGGACTAAAAGGGGAAGTGGTTTTGTTCAATAATAAAGTTATGATATACCAATAAATGTACCTAAAAGCATGTTCATTTTAGCCTTATTTATAATATCAAAATGGACAATTGCTTAAAAAACATGCTCTATAGAGGGTTGCTCTAAAAATTTAGCCAAAAATTATTCTCCCATAAGGTTTTGTAGGAAATTACAATGCTGTGTTCTTGAAAAATTAATGACACAGAAGAATGTTTAAGAATTGTTGATGAATGAGAAGAACAAGGTTATAGGTTACAAGATGATATATAGAATGTGAGCTCAGTTTTGTTGAGAAAACTATAGAAGTCTGTATAAAAAAATACTAGAGGTATATATTACTACCTTTACATGTTAAAAGTGATTGTCTTTTGAGAAAAGGATTATAAGTCATTTACATTTTGTTATTTGTGCTTTTAAGTATTTTCAAATCTTTTGAAAAGAGTGGATTAAGTAATGTAAAAAATTTTTAAGAAGTTAAAAGTGAAATTTTGTAAATATTTCCTCCAAAAATATGCTGAGGATTTGGTGTGGCTTTCTTATGTGTAGTCCAGCCACGGTGATAGGAGTCCTGGCTCCCAGGATCTCCAGCATGAATTCTGAAGCTTTATTGTGGATTGTGTCATGGTTGCCTCCTTGTAGATGTGGAAGAAGCTACGGTGGTCACCAGTATACGTAATTTGACTGATAGTGGAGCTTTGGAATTTTCTTTCCTTAGAAGGATCTATTTTCCTTGGGTGACAAGAAAGAATAGAGGTAGTCTGTAATAGCTGCCTTCCAAAAACAGGTAAGAAAATTCACTAGGTCTTGAAATCTTTATCTAGTCTTGAATATAAGCTCTGATTCATAGTTGTTGTTCAGTCAGTGAGTCGTGTCCGACTCTTTGTGATCTCATGGACTGTAGCACACCAGGCTTCCCTGTCCTTCACCATCTCCCGGAGCTTGCTCAAACTCATGTCCATTGAGTCAGTGATGCCATCCAACCATCTCATCCTCTGTTGTCCCCTTCTCCTTCTGCTTTCAATCTTTCCCAGCGTCAGGGTCTTTTATAATGACTCAGCTCTCTTGGCATCAGGTGGCCAAAGTATTGGAGCTTCAGCTTTAGCATCAGTTCCTCCAATGAATATTCAGAATTGATTTCCTTTAGGATTGACTATTTTGATATCCTTTCAGTCCAAGGGACTCTCAAGAGTCTTCAACACCACAGTTGGAGGTGATTCATAGGGTAATTTAAAAATCTTTAAAAATATCTATATTTTCTTCTTGTTCAAAGTGTTAGTAAAGCTTCATTTTGTTGAAACATGTGGTTTAATTTCCATAACATTAGTTTCCAAAAGCATTTTGGAAATCTTTTTTTCCATAGATGGAAAGTTTTATGAAACCCTGTTTATCTTGAAAAAATCTTTTCCCACTATAATACAGAACAGAGAGAAAAGAAACACTCCCTCAAAAACCAGAGTAGTGTTCACTTAAGAAAAATAATTCACTTCTTTAATCTTTATGAAGCATCAATAAGCCAAGGTTTTTTTTTCTTTTTAATGCAGCATGGTCAAGCTTAATATACTTAACTGTTTTACAGAAAAAGATAAAATCTATTGTCTCTATGTATTTCAACATAATTTTATTAAAAAATCTATATCAGATAAGATGTATGTGCTGTAAACAATACAAAAGAGCTAAAATACATTGGTTTTGTAAATTTCAGTTCATAATCAGTTGCAGCTGTGTAATATCCAAACGTTGGAAGAGTGAACACAGAGAACTACATAAACTTTGAATGTGAATATCACACTTGTTCTTTCAAATTTTTGGCTAACATAATACTGCAGAATTCTTACAAAAAATTGGCTCTCATTAGTTTTCCCTTTTCTGGACCTCTGAGAAACTTTGAGGTCATTGTCAGCATGGGGACCAGGCTTTTTTCTGAGCACCAGATCAGGTGCCCTTGGATTTTCACCAAATCTAATGAATCCATAGGGTCAACACTCTGACTTCAGTAGTTTCTTGAGGGAAGAACATTGGCCATAGCCTCCCTAGAGGTTAATGAAGAACTAAAATCATTGCCATGATTTTGAGATTTAAGAAACTTTTAATTTCTTTCTTTCTTTCTTTTTTTTTTGGTGAGTCAAAGAATGGGTAACTTTCCAGCCATCTGAGACAAATTCAGATAAAGAATTCCACATAGAGTTTCTTAGAAGCCAGTAATCTATGCAGAATTCTCCATTTCATGGAAATTTTAGGAATTGTACATGTGGTTTGGGTGTTGTGCATGAATTACTTCTGTGGAAGAAGTTTCTACCTTCTTCAGGCACCTCATAAATAACTAATGTATGTCTAAAAATGGCACCTGCACTGCATGCTTCAATTTGAGAGCTCCTGTAAGATCATGGTATCTGGTCCCATCACTTCATGGGAAATAGATGGGGAAACAGTGGAAACAGTGTCAGACTTTATTTTTTGGGGCTCCAAAATCACTGCAGATGGTGATTGCAGCCATGAAATTAAAAGACACTTGCTCCTTGGAAGAAAAGTTATGACCAACCTAGATAGCATATTAAAAAGCAGAGATATTACTTTGCCAACAAAGGTCCATCTAGTCAAGGTTATGGTTTTTCCAGTGGTCATGTATGGATGTGAGAGTTGGACTATGAAGAGTTGATGCTTTTGAACTGTGGTGTTGGAGAAGACTCTTGAGAGTCCCTTGGACTGCAAGGAGATCCAACCAGTCCATTCTGAAGGAGATCAGTCCCGGGTGTTCTTTGGAAGGACTGATGCTGAGGCTGAAACTCCAATACTTTGGATACCTCATGTGAAAAGTTGACTCACTGGAAAAGACCATGATGCTGGGAGGGATTGGGGGCAGGAGAAGGGGATGACAGAGGATGAGATGGCTGGATGACATCACCGACTCAATGGACATGAGTTTGGGTGAACTCCAGGAGTTGGTGATGGACAGGGAAGCCTGGTGTGCTGTGATTCATGGGATCACAAAGAGTTGGACATGACTGAGAGATTGAACTGAATTGTTTTAAAACCTGCAGGTTATGCTGAAGATCAGGATGATTTTATGTCTGAGAGAAATGAAAGAAGTTGTCTTTCTTCAGATGAGAGAATGTACTTTTATTACCAATTATTGTGCTTTCTATATCTGCTCTTTTTTTCTCCTTCTGATATTAATGTTTCTTAGGTCTCTTGGAACTCTTTTTCAGGTCTCTTAAATCTTCCTTGATTATTTCTATCTGTGTCTTTCTTTGATTTTTTTAAAGGTCAACTTCTACCAAAAATTTAGAGAAGAGCTAACACCTATACTACTCAAACTCTTCCAGAAAATTGCAGAGGAATGTAAACTGGCAAACAATGAAGCCACCATCACCTTAATACCAAAACCAGACAAAGATGCCACAAAAAAAGAAAACTGCAGGCCAATATCACTGATGAACATAGATGCAAAAATCCTGAACAAAATTCTAGCAAACAGAATCCCACAACATATTAAAAAGATCATACATCATGACCAAGTGGGCTTTATCCCAGGGATGCAAAGATTCTTCAATATTTGCAAATCAATGAATGTGATACAGCACATTAACAAATTGAAGGATAAAAACCATATGATTATCTCAATAGATGCAGAGAAATCCTTGGACAAAATTCAACACCCATTTATGATAAAGACCCTCCAGAAAGCAGGAGTGGAAGGAACATACCTCAACATAATAAAATCCATATATGATAAAACCACAGCAAACATTATCCTCAATGGAGAAAAATTGAAAGCATTCCCTCTAAAGTCAGGAACAAGACATGGTTGCCTACTCTCACCACTACTATTCAACAGAGTTTTGGATGTTTTAGCCATAACAATAAGGGAAGAAAAATAAATAAAAGGAATCCAGATTGGAAAAGAAGTAAAACTCTCACTGTTTGCAGATGACATAATCTTCTTCATAGAAAACCCTAAAGACATCAACAGAAAATCACAAAAGCTAATCAATGAATATTCAAGTTAGTAATATTAATTGCAGAATATAAAATCAACACAGGGAAATCCCTTGCATTCCTGTACACTAACAATGATAAAACAGAAAGAGAAATTAAGGAAACAATTCCATTCACCATTGCAACAAAAAGAATAAAATACTTAGGAATAAATCTACCTAAAGAAACGAAAGACCTATATATAGAAAACTATAAAACACTGATGAAAGAAATAAAAAAATGACACAAATAGACGGAGAAATATACCATGTTCATGGATCAGGAGAATCAATATAGTGAAAATGAGTATACTATCCAAAGGAATCTATAGATTCAATGCAATCCCTATCAAGCTACCAATGATATTTTTCACAGAACTAGAACAAATAATTTCACTTTTTATGGAGATACAAAAAACATCAAATAGCCAAAGTGATCTTGAGAAAGAAGAATGGAACTGGAAGAATCAACCTGTCTGACTTCAGACTATATTACAAAGCTACAATCATCAAGACAGTATGGTACTGGCACAAAGACAAAAATATAGATCAATGGAACAAAAGAGAAAGCCCAGAGATTAATCCACCCACCTATAGACACTTTATCTTTGACAAAGGAAGCAAAAATATACAATGGAGAAAAGACACTCTCTTTAACAAGTGGTGCTGGGAAAACTGGTCAACCTCTTGTAAATGAATGAAACTAGAACACTTTCTAACACCATACACAAAAATAAACTCAAAATGGATTAAAGATCTAAATGTAAGACCAGAAACTATAAAACTCCTAGAAGGAAACATAGGCAAAACACTCTCTGGCATAAATCACAGCAGAATCCTCTATGACCCATCTCCCAGAGTAATGGAAATAAAAGCAAAAATAAACAAATGGGACTCAATTAAACTTAAAAGCTTTTGCACAAAGAAGGAGACTATAAGCAAGGTGAAAATACAGCCCTCAGAATGGGAGAAAATAATAGCAAATGAAGCAACTGACAAAGAATTAATCTCAAAAATATACAAGCAGATCCTGCAGCTCAATACCAGAAAAATAAACGACCCAATAAAAAAAATGGGCCAAAGAACTAAGCAGACATTTCTCCAAAGAAGACATACAGATGGCTAACAAACACATGAAAAGAGGCTCAATATCACTCATTATCAGAGAAATGCAAGTCAAAACCACTGTGAGGTACTATTCCATGAGGGTCAGAATGGCTGCTATCAAAAAGTCTACAAACAGTAAATGCTCTGGCTGCAGAAAAAAACGGAACCCTCTTACACTATTGGTGGGAATGCAAACTAGCACAGCCACTAAGGAGAACAGTGTGGAGATTCCTTAAAAAAACTGGAAATAGAACTGTCATATGACCCAACAATCCCACTGCTGGGCATACACTGAGGAAACCAGAATTGAAAGAGACACATGTACCCCAATGTTCATCACAGCACTGTTTATAATAGCCAGGACATGGAAGCCACCTAGATGTCCATCAGCAGATGAATGGATAAGAAAGCTGTGGTACATATACATAATGGAATATTCATCAACTATTAAAAAGAACACATTTGAATCAGTTCTAATGAGGTGGATGTAACTGGAGCCAATTATACAGAGTGAAGTAAGTGAGAAAGAAAAACACCAATACAGTATATTAACACATATATATGGAATTTAGAAAGATGGCAACAATGACCCTATGTGTGAGACAGCAAAAAAGACACAGATATAAAGAACAGACTCTTGCATTCTGTGGGAGAAGGCAAGGGTGGGATGATTTGAGAGAATAGCATTGAAACATGCATATTACCATATGTGAAACAGATTGCCAGTGCAAGTTTGATGCATGAAACTGGGCTCTCAAAGTTGGTGCACTGGGACAACCCTGAGGGATGGGGTGGGGAAGGAGGTGGGTGGAGGGTTTAGGATAGGGGACACATGTACACTCATGGCTAATTCATGTCAATGTATGGCAAAATACACTACAATATTGTAAAGTAATTAGCCTCCAATTAAAATTAGTTTAAAAAAGCCATATAGTCCATAAAGTTCATATTTTTATTTTATTTTATTTTTTTAATTTTTATTTTAACTTTATTTTACTTTACAACACTGTATTGGTTTTGCCATACATTGACATGAATCCACCACGAGTGTACATGCGTTCCCAAACATGAACCCCCTCCCACCTCCCACCTCATAACGTCTCTCTGGGTCATCCCTGTGCACCAGCCTCAAGCATCCTGCATCCTGCATCGGACATAAAAAAAAAAAAAAAAAAAAACAGTTTTAGATTTAAAACAAAATTGAGATAAAAGTACACAGATTTCCATTATACTCTTACCCTGTCCCCACTATATGAACAACCTTCCCCATTATCAGCATGCAGGGTTGATTTCCTTTAAGATTAACTGGTTTGATCTCCTTGCTGTTCAAGGGACTCTCAAGAGTCTTCTCCAGCACAGTTTGAAAGCATCAGTTCTTTGGTGCTCAGCCTTCTTTTGGCCCAACTCTCACATCCTTAAATGACTACTGGAAAAACCATAGTTTTGACTATACAGACCTTTGTCAGCAAAGTGATTCCTTTGTCTTTTAAAATACTGTCTAGGTTTGTCATAGTTTTCCTTTCAAGAAGCAAGCATCTTTTAATTTCATGGCTGTGGTCATTGCCCACAGTGATTTTGGAGCCCAAGAAAATAAAATCTGTCACTACTTCCACTATTCTTATTATGCATTCTTGTGTGTGTGTTAGTCACTCCGTCGTGTCCAATTTTTTGTGACCCCAAGGATTGTAGCTCACCAGGCTTCTCTGTCCATGGAATTCTCCAGGCAAGAATACTGGAGTGGATTGCCATTCCCTCCTCCAGAGGAATTTCCCAACCCAGAGATAGAACCCTGGTCTCCTGCATTGCAGGCAGATTCTTTACCATTTGAGCTACAGGGAAGTCCTACATTCGTATTATGTTATTCAAATCATTTTCTGTCTCCACCAGCATGGAGAACTTTAGTTCAGTACAGTTCAATCACTCAGTCGTGCACGACTTTTTGCAACCCCATGGACTGAAGCACCCCAGGCCTCCCTGTCCATCACCAACTCCCAGCGTTTACTCAAACTCATGTCCATTGAGTTGGTGATGCCATCTAACCATCTCGTCCTCTGTCATCTCCTTCTTCTCCCATCTTCAATCTTTCCCGGTCTTTTCAAATAAGTCAGCTCTTTGCATCAGGAGATTCAGCTTCAACATCAGTCCTTCCAATGAACACTCAGGACTGATCTTCTTTAGGATGGACTAGTTGGATGTCCTCACAGTCCAAGGGACTCTCAAGAGTCTTCTCCAACACCACAATTCAAAAGCATCAATTCTTCAGTGCTCTGCTTTCTTTATAGTCCAACTCTCACATTCATACATGACTACTAGAAAAACCATAGCCTTGACTAGATGGATCTTTGTTAGCAAAGTATTGTCTCTGCTTTTTAATATGCTGTCTAGGTTGGTCATAACTTGCCTTTCAAGGAGTAAGCATCTTTTAATTTCATGGCTGCAGTCACTATCTGCAGTGATTTTGGAGTCCAAAAAAATAAAGTCTGCCACTGTTTCCAATGTTTCTCCATCTATTTGCCGTAAATTGATGGGACCATATGCCATGATCTTAGTTTTCTGAATGTTGAGTTTTAAGCCAACTTTTTCACTCTCCTGTTTCACTTTCATCAAGAGGCTCTTTAATTCTTCTTCACTTTCTGCCGTAAGGATGGTATCATCTGCATATCTGAGGTTATTGATATTTCTCCCAACAATCTTGATTCCAGCTTGTGCTTCATCCAGCCCAGTGTTTCTCATGATGTAGTCAGGAAAACTTAAGAACTTCTTAAGAAGTCCTGCATTCTTATTATGTTATGTTAACATCATTTTCTGTCTCCACCAGCAACTGTATTTCATTAGAGATCAATCCAGACATTGTTCTTCATCACAGCTGGCAAGCTCCCTTATGTGAATTACTCTTACTTGGTGATCCAGGCTCAGTTCTAACTAAAAAAGAAGACCCAATGTATCATGTATAAGACAGGCACCTCTAGAGCAGCAGTCAGTTGTCCTTGTAGAGGCACCAAACGGAGCCTGTTTTCTCTGTTTCCCAGACCTCTCCCTATCCCACTCTGAGAATACAGAAAATTCAGATCAGTTGTTCAATGGATATAAAGACCTTGTACCCTTATCCCGTGAATGTTCCACCTCCTCTGAAGACTCCAGGGATCTTCTGGGGCCAAGTTCTTTAATACCATGACATTCAGATCATTGGAACCTCTTCAGTTTCTGCCATCAGGTTTCCATTTAGCCCACGGGGGAGAGACCCCTGAAACAGTTTTGTTACTCATACTCCTGGGCTCCATCTATTTTTTGGCCCCAGCTGAGAGGAGGATGAGTTGGAGCTGTGGTCAGGCTAAACAAGCATGAGAAATAGTCATCTGCTGTTTCTAGAATTCCGCTCTCTAGAAACATACAAATAAACATAACACCTTTTTCAGTGAGAAGATTCATTTTAAGATCATGATGTATATCTTATACCATATGCAGAAAGCTCTATTGGATTGGCATCCTCCCAACTATACTTATTTTCTGTTTCCATATTTTATTAACACAATGATAACACATTCACAGTGATAACACTGGAGCCACTGTAAGGTGCTAAAGCAAAACAATATTACTAAAAAAAAGTCAAATTACACTCAGCACAAAGCTTTAGTGTTGTCTGATTTTGTTCCACTGAGATACTTAAAAATGTCAACTCATGAGTGACTTCCATGGTCACATTATAAAAAAACAGTTTATTCAATTGATCAGAATTGCTGACAAGGTGAGTTGAAAGAATTTACTAGTTATTTTATGTTAGGTAAAATGGTGCTATTCTAAACCTTAAATAATAACATAAATACATTTCAAGTGTTTTTGTGAATAACATTATAAAACTTCCACATTTTCCAAAATTCAACATATTTTGAGTTGGTAATAATTGTGTTTAGTTTACTTCTCATGCAAATTTGTTTTTCCTCCTTTATTCTATGACTGTTTTCCTATTGAAGAGAGGTTTTGGTTTTCAACTTCTTAAATATTCATAGTAGACAATTCTTATGCCTGAAGGACTGAGATTTGCTATTCTCTCTCAGCTTTGTTTCTCTTAGATCAGTGACAGGAGATGAAATGTGAACAATATGTATCTAGAACACAATTTTATGGCAGTGGAATATGACAGAATTTATTATGCTATGCAATTATGCAGTTCTTAGCACTAGAGTGTGTACATTGCTGATTTCATAATGTCCTTTTCCTTATTTAATGGCTCCAAGCAAAGACAAAGATTCTAGTTTCATAAAATGTTATCCTCATATACAGAGGGCTTTAAATATTATGTATCTTATTTATAATGAATTTGCTTTGCTTCTTTTCTTCAGGCCATTTTTAAGAAAATATTTTTTTTATATTGAGAAGTTAGAAAACTGGATTTCTGATTTGTGTTTCAGACTGAAAAATATATGCTTTAAATATTTTGGCAATTATCCTAATAGAAACATAACCCTTATACACTTGGTGACTACTAAGTTTTTTCCCCTATTTCAGACCTTTCTCTTGATCTGGAAATTAAATTCAACAGCCTACTTGGCATCTCTACCAGGATATGTAAGACAAATTCTAAATCTTGCATGCCCAAGTGGAAGAATTTATTTCCTACCTGTAACAGTTTAATGATGTTTTCCCTAAAGTTGTATCTATTCAAAATCTCAGAAAGTGATCTCATTTGAAGTAAAAGACTTTGACAATATATTTAAGTTAAGGACTTCAAGATGAGATCATCTTGTATTAGGGTGAGCCCTACATCCAATGTCCTTACAGAGACAAGAGGAGAGAATATAGAGACACAGGGGAAAAGGCCATGGGAAGATAAGAGAAGGTATCAGAGTTATGCTGACACAAGTCAAGGACCATCAGGAGCCCTAAGAAGCTGGAAGAAAGAAAGATTCTCTCCTAGAGACTTTAGAGGGAATGTGGCTATACCAATTCTTTCATTTCAGACTTCTGGCCTCCAAAACTGTGCAAGAATAATTTCTGATGTTTTAAAGCCACCCATGTGTGTTGTGTGTTCTCAGTCACTCAGTCATGTCCAATTCTCTGTGACCCCATGGGCTGTAGCCTGCCAAGCTGTTTTGTCGATGGGATTTTAGAGGCAATAATAGCCACCTAGTTTGTGACAGTTTGTAATGGTTGTCAAAGGAAACTAATATAATACCCCTTCCAAAGCCTGTTATTCTTGTCTTCCAAATTCAAGTCAATGAAAACTCCATTCTCAAAATGTCAAAAGCATCCATGACTGCTCTTTTTACATGACATTTAAAATCTAGTTTGTTAGCTAACTCTGTTAGTTTTACCTTCCAACTATAACTGAAATTCAACTACTTCTCACCACCACTGCTACAGCTCTTGTCCAGGACAGCTTCATCCTTTGCTCATTTCAGCAGCAGCCTCCTAGTTGATCCTCCTGATCCTACTTTTATACATGGTTGATTCTTTATATATTAACAGTCACCAGGGCGATCCTTTTAAAGCTAAGTCAAGTAACTCTTCTGCTCAAAATCCTTTATGGGAGGGATGTCTATCTCATTGAGAGTTAAAGCCAAAGATTCTGCCAAGTACCCCATGATCTGCCACCTCTCAATGCCACCATTCTCCTGTCTCCACCTCTTCCCTGACTCCCACACACATATGTACTGGCTTCTATGCTTATCATCTCAGGGCTACTGCACCAGATACACCTTCTGCTAGGAATGTTTCCCATGGTTTTCCCACCTCTTCTTTCTCTTCCTATCTTTGCTCAAGTGTCACCTGAGGCTTTCTCTGATTCCCCTTTAAAAATAGCCCGTTAGTCTCTTTCTCATCCCCTCTCATTGTGGTGAGCATGATCTGACATGTTACTTGTTCACTGTCTATCCACCGCTGCCTGAACTCCCATCTTGACTCCAAATCTCACTAGAACAAGAGTTGTGTTTTATTCAGTAGCTTAGTGTTATCTCCCTCATGCCTGGTACACAGCAAGCTCTCAGTAATTATTTATTGAATGAAAGGGCAGCTCAGACCATGAGACTTGTTTGTTAGTACTTTCAATGTACTAGGGAAAAATCAGACATGCTATCTATATGCTTATTTATAACCTGCTTGGAATTTTATCATTAACTGATTTTAACTTAACTAATTTTAAAATTGTTTTATTAATAACACAGTAAATTTACAGATGACTATTTGAATCAATCCATATATGCTATATCTAAAAAATAATCAGACAACCCAAAAGAAAAGATAAATGAATTTTCCACCTCTCTAGGATTCTCTATTCGTGACTCAACTTCACCATTTTTTCTCTTAGGTAGCTTTTAATTTGCCTTTTCAATTTTTGTTGGCACTTGTGCTGACCCTGTTAAAATGTATCAGGTCTTATCTTTGCTCTATTTCTTTTACTTCAATGACATTAAAAATTTTTACAAGCTTGGGAGTCAGAGGAGATGTAAGCTCCCCTCTTTCCTCCCTCCATCACCCCACTCCTCCCTGTCTGAGTCTGACGTCTATACCACCTACTATAATTGTCTTTGCAAAGCACACCAGTGACATATTGATGGCTCAACTCAGGACCCTCTGCCTTGATTTCTCAACACATTTCACACTTTGAGTTTCCCTTCTTGGTTGTTTTATGGCTTTCCCCCTACTCAGAGGCTGATCTTTCCCCTCTGCTCCATAGCATCTGTTCCTCCTGCTCTTTAAGAATGACATCTCTAATCCCAACCTCTCTTGATATCTGTTCCCACAGCATGTGGGAACTGGTGGGCATTTTCATTTGAGTGCTTTGTCATCAAATGTATATAAAAGTAAACTTTCTCCTATTCTTCTCCATTAATTTTCCTCTCTGTCTTTTCTTTCTTCAGTGGTGTTCTTAACTTTGGGGTCATTAAACAAAATTTTTTTTTTCTTCTTGAATTTTTTTTTTTTTTTACCCAGAGTGTTCCAAGCAGTTTTCTTCCTCAAAATGCTGCTCATTTACCAATTCATTTTCATGTTTATGTCCTCTATTAAAACATGCATATCATCACAAGCTTAAGTGTGGAATATCCTTAAATAGGCTCCTTGACTCAAGATTTTACTCTTTTGGCAGATACATCAAATTATATTTTATAAAACACTTAATTATTTTATTCTTTCTCCCACTAAACAAGACTGAAATCTTAAGGAACTTCCTAGCCTTATAGATAAAATTTAAACACCTTTGTCTTGAATAACATGTTTTCTTGGCCATTATCATCCTAAAGACATTTCTTTCCCAAGTTCACAGATGCAGCCAATCAGATATCTCACTGTCCCCTGAAACAGCCACGTGCTTTTCCACCTTCATGCCTTTATCCCGCTATCCTTCATTTTCTCTGAACTCATCCTTCCTGTCTTTTAAAACCTAGACCAATCCACCTTTGCAAGTCTCATCATCTTTGATTATATCTCCTTTCTCAGAGTTCTTTTCTAGCCCTTGTTTTGCATGAAATTAATTTCAATTTATCATAGATATCCTTTTATATTTTTCCCAACTAAGTTTTAAGTATTGTTTTAAAATTGTTCACTTCCCCAGTAAAGGGCCTTTCCTGTTTAAGTTGCCATCTCTTTTTCCATCTCTCACACACATATGTGCACACACTTTTAATGATCTATGCTTATAGTCAACTTTATTAAGATTATCTTATAACTTAGTCAATAACATTGAAGTATTTTTAAAATTTTTTCCAAGCTGATAGCAGAAACAATAACATTATTACTCTAGAGGACTTAGAATAATGCATAAAACTATGAAAAATAATTTACATCCTATATAAGATTTGTTTTAAATATTTTTCTTTACTGAAACATACACATATATAATTATTATTAATATCCATAATCTTGCCTCCTTTTTTAATGTGGTATCATGAACACTTTTTCATGGCAATGAATACACTTTTAATCTTTCCTAAATCCTTGTTGGTTGCTGTGTAAAGTGGGCCTATCACTAAGCTCAAGGCAATCTTTGAACACAGGAAGACCTGGGTGATTTCACTGTGAACATATACAGAAAAGGTGTGTTTTTTTTTTTTTTCATTACTACTTCATACTAGCAGTCATCAGTCCCTCTTAGTGAAAGGATACTTAGAGATCAGGAAATATTAGATGAATTACTGGGACCTGGCTTCTCCTTCGTGAAATACCTTTCAGAGTAAAACAATAAGAGTGATGAGGGTCGTGGAAACCAAATCACATGTTGTTGCTGTTCAGTCACTCAGTCGTTTCCAACTGTTTGTGATCCCATGGACGGCAGCACACCAGATGTTCCTGTCCATCACCATCTTCTGAAGGTTGCTCAAACTCATGTCCATTGAGTCACTGATGCCATCTAACCATCTCATCCTGTCGTTCCTTTCTGCTCTTGCCTTCAATCTTTCCCAGCATCAGGGTCTTTTCTAATCAATAGGCTCTACAGGAGACTCAGATAACCATGATGGATTGATCACTCACCTAGAGCCAGACATCCAGGATTGCAAAATCAAGTGGGCCTTAGGAAGCATCACTATGAACAAAGCTAGTGGAGGTGATGGAATTCCAGTTGAGCTACTTCAAATCCTAAAAGATGGTCCTGTTAAAGTGCTGCACTCAATATTCTAGCAAATTTTGAAAACTCAGCAGTGGCCAAAGAACTGGAAAAGGTCAGTTTTCATTCCAATCCCAAAAAAAGGCAATGCCAGAGAATGCTCAAACTATTGCATAATTGCACTCATCTCGCATGCTAGCTAAATAATGCTCAAAATTCTCCAAGCCAGGCTTCAACAGTAGCCAGTTTTAGAAAAGGCAGAGAAACCAGAGATCAAATTGCCAACATCTGTTGGATCATTGAAAAAGCAAGAGAATTCCAGAAAAACATCTATTTCTGCTTTATTGACTATGCCAAAGCCTTTGACTGTGTGGATCACAATAAACTGTGGAAAATTTTTCAGGAGATGGGAATACCAGACCACCTGACATGCCTCTTGAAAAACCTGTATGCAGGTCAGGAAGCAACAGTTAGAACAGGACATGGAGCTACAGACTGGTTACAAATCGGGAAAGGAGTACATCAAGGCTATATATTGTACCCTTCTTATTTAACTTATATCCAGAGTACATCATGAGAAACGCTGGGCTGGAGGAAGCACAAGCTGGAATCAAGATTGCCGTGAGAAATATCAATAACCTCATATATGCAGATGATACCACCCTTATGGCAGAAAGTAAAGAAGAACTAAAGAGCGTCTTGATGAAAGTGAAAGTGGAGAGTGAAAAAGTTGGCTTAAAGCTCAACATTCAGAAAACTAAGATCATGGCATCTGGTTCCATCACTTCATGGTAAATAGATGGAGAAACAATGGAAACAGTGGAGATTTTATTTTTTGGGGCTCCAAAATCACTGCAGATAGTGACTGCAGCCATGGAATTAAAAGACGCTTGCTCCTTGGAAGGAAAGTTATGACAAACCTAGATAGCATATTAAAAAGCAGAGACATTACTTTGCCAACAAAGGTCCATCTAGTCAAAGCTATGACTTTTCCAGTAGTCATATATGGATGTGGGAGTTGGACTGTGAAGAAAGCTGTGAACCAAAGAACAGATGCTTTTGAACTGTGTGTTGGAGAAGACTCCTGAGAGTCCCTTGGACTTTATGGAGATCCAACCAATCAATCCTAAAGGAAATCAATCCTGAGTATTCATTGGAAGGACTGATGTTGAAGCTGACACTGCAATACCTTGGCCACCTGATGTGAAGAACTGACTCATTGGAAAAGACCCTGATGCTGGGAAAGATTGAAGGCAGCAGAAGAAGGGGAAGACAGGGGATGAAATGGTTGGATGGCATCACCCACTCAATGGACATGAGTTTGAGTAAGCTCTGGGAGTTGGTGATGGACAGGGAAGCCTGGTGTGCTACAGTCCCTGCGATAGCAAAGACTCGAACATGACTTAGTGACTGAACTGAACTGAACTGAATGCATTAGGAGGCCGAAGTATTGGAGCTTTAGCTTCAGCATCAATCCTTCCAATGAATATTCAGGACTGATTTCCTTTAGCATTGACTTGTTGGATCTCCTTGCAGTCCAAGGGATTCTCAGGAGTCTTCTCTAACACCACAGTTTAAAAGCATCAATTCTTTGGCACTCAGCCTTCTTTATGGTCCAACTCTCACATCCTTACATGACTACTGGAAAAGCCATAGCTTTGACTATATGGACCTTTGTTGACAAAGTAATGTCTCTGCTTTTAAAACACTATCTAGGTTTGTCATAGCTTTTCTTACAAGGAGCAAGCATCTTTTAATTTCATGTCTGCAGTCACCAACGAGGAGCAGTTGAAAAAATTGGAGGATGTTCAGCTTGGAGAGAAATTATGGAAACAGCCATCAGGATCACATTTCAACATTGGAAGAGCAGTTGTGTGGAACATTGGTGATTTTCTCTGTCCACTTCTAGAGGAGATATGTGAGACCAACATGAACACATATTTCAATTGAACAAAGACAAGACATAGCTAGTAAGTCTTCTCTAACAAATAAACTAAGAAAAAGGCCTGGATGGCAAGTGTCTTTGCCCTGTATATACACCGAAGGCATATTGCATTGGGGATTCCAGGATCTTCTAGGTGAACTGATCCCAAATTCGATCCCCAAACCCTTTTTGGAGTTAGAGGTATGATTCTAGAGTTACTTTTTTTCATTCCCCTCCCCACCCACTCAAATAAAGTCTCATTTGGCCACTAAAAGAGCAAATGTCTGGCTTTGGATTATCCCAGGCATATTCTTGAAGTTACTTCATAATTCATTTTAAATAATTCTCTAATATCCTTAATTATAACTACTATCCTGGGTATATCCCTCTTTTGAAAAGAGAGTTTAACAATCATTCTTCATAGATGATGATGTTGATCCAAATGAACACACAGTTATGGTGGAACAGGTGGTACTCTGCAGTGACAAAGACTGTGAGCTCTGAAGTCTAAACCTGCCACTTTACCACCTGTATGGGTTCTTGCTGCTGCTGCTGCTGCTAAGCCGCTTCAGTTGTGTCTGACTCTGTGCGACCCCATAGACGGCAGCCCACCAGGCTCCCCCGTCTCTGGGATTCTCCAGGCAAGAACACTGGAGTGGGTTGCCATTTCCTTCTCCAATGTGTGAAAGTGAAAAGTGAAAGTGAGGTTGCTCATTTGTGTCTGACTCTTCATGACCCCATGGACTGCAGCCTACCAGGCTCCTCTGCCCGTGGGATTTTCCAAGCAAGAGTACTGGAGTGGGTTGCCATTGTCTTCTCCGAGTCATTGCCAAACACTTCTCTGTCTTTTAAGTAATAAGTTCGTGACAATTTTGTAAAGATTAATTCTCTTAACGTAGTAAAGCTCACAGGACAGTGTTTGACACAGAGTAGGTGCTCAGTAAATATCAAGTGTGATTATGTACTCTTCTGTATGAGATGCCATGCTGAGTGCTCTGACTACTCATGAACACAATTCATGTCCTGCTTTCAGGAAACCCTTAGCCTAGCAGAAGATACTCTCAGGTAAACAAAACATTTCCAAGTGGTCTATTTACATTCTGATAAGGTGTGTACAGATGCTAAAAACGCCAGTGTCTGGCTCCATCTTGGGTGGTTAAGGAGAAGGCTTCTGAAGGCAAAGGGCTAAGCATAAACTATAACCTTAGCTACACTTAGAAGATGAAAGTTAGAACAAGCAATGTCTCAGGCACATGGAGAATATGCACAAAGCTCTGGAGATGAGAGAGAACAGGACATATTATGGGCTACCAAATTTAAGGCAAACATGGGATATTTATTAGACAAGATCTACTTATGATGGGTAGGTGTAAGAGGGACTTAAATTTCATTAAAACTATTCTTATCAGTTTTCAATTATACTCACCTTGCATTCTGATTCAACATCTATGCTTCACTTACAGAAACCCTCATATCTGATCTTCTGGAGTATCTATAAAAACTTTATGGTTCCTTCCATCATGATTCCAACGCCTATCCCACTTTTATCTTATTTTGAAGGCTGCTGACTCTAATCATCATGTGTGTAGACCTAAAACATATTATTGTTATGTCCCCAGCAACAAGGCATCTATGGTTTTGGGAGTGTTTCACAGGCCACCGAATTCTACCATATTTCCACTTATTGTTGACAATTACCTGAAATAATCTTAAATCAATAGCAGTTGGTTTGAACTAACTTATCTAGAAGTTTTTCATTCGGTGATTTCAGTTGAGTTCAGTTCAGTCACTCAGTGGTGTCCAGCTCTTTGTGACCCCATAAACCACAGCACACCAGGCTTCCCTGTCCATCACCAACTCCTGGAGTCCAGCCAAACCCATGTCCATTGAGTTGGTGATGCCCTCCAACCATCTCATCCTCTGTCGTCCCCTTCTCCTCCTGCCTTCAATCTTTCCCAGCATCAGGGTCTTTTCCAACGAGTCAGCTCTTCTCATCAGGTGGCCAAAGTATTGGAATTTCAACTTCAACATCACTCCTTCCAACGAACATTCAGGACCGATTTACTTTAGGATGGACTTGTGGATCTCCTTGCAGTCCAAGAGACTCTCAGGAGTCTTCTCCAACACGACAGTTCAAAAGCAGCAGTTCTTTGGCACTCAGCTTTCTTTATAGTCCAACTCTCACATCCATACATGACCACTGGAAAAACCATAGCCTTGACTAGATGGACCTTTTTTGACAAAGTAATATCTCTGCTTTTTAATATATTATCTAGGTTGGTCATAACATTCCTTCCAAGGAGTAAGCATCTTTTTATTTCATGGCTGCAATTACCATCTACAGTGCTTTTTAGCCCCCCCCCAAATAAAGTCAGCAACTGTTTCCACTGTTTCCCCATTTATTTGCCATGAAGTGATGAGACTGGATGCCATGATCTTAGTTTTCTGCATGTTGAGCTTTAAGCCAACTTTTTCACTTTCTTCTTTCACTTTCATCAAGAGGATCTGTAGTTCTTCACTTTCTGCGAGAAGGGTGGTGTCATCTGCATAGCTGAGGTTATTGAGATTTCTCCCAGCAATCTTGATTCCAGCTCGTGCTTCCTCCAGCCCAGTGTTTCTCATGATGTACTCTGCATATAAGTTAAAAAGCAGGGTGACAGTATACAGCCTTGAGGTACTCCTTGTCCTATTTGGAACCAGTCTGTTGTTCCTTGTCCAGTTCTAGCTGTTGCTTCTTGACCTGCATACAGGTTTCTCAAGAGGCAGGTCAGATGGTCTGGTATTCCCATCTCTTTAAGAATTTTCCATAGTTTGTGGTGATCCACACAGTCAAAGACTTTGGCATAGTCATTGAAGCAGAAGTAGAGGTTTTTTGGAACTGTCTTGAGTTTTGATGATCCAGTGGATGTTGACAATTTGATCTATGGTTCCTCTACATTCTCTAAAACCAGCTTGAACATCTGGAAGTTCACAGTTCACGTATTGCTGAAGCCTGGCTTGGATAATTTTGAGCATTCCTTTACTTGCATGTGAGATGAGTGCAATTGTGCGGTAGTTTGAGCATTCTTTGGCATTGCCTTTCTTTGGGATTGGAATGAAAACTGACCTTTTCCTGTCCTGTGGCCACTGCTGAGTTTTCCAAATTTGCTGTCATATTGAGTGCAGCACTTTCACAGCATCATCTTTCAGGATTTTTTAAAAAATATAAATTTATTTATTTTAATTGGAGGCTAAATACTTTACAATATTGTATTGGTTTTGCCACACATCAACATGAATCCACCACGAGTATACATGGGTTCACCATCCTGAACCCCCTCCCACCTCCCTCCCTGTACCATTCCTCTGGGTCATCCCAGTGCACCAGCCCCCAAGCACCCTGTATCCTGCATCGAACCTTCACTGGCAATTCATTTCATATATGGTATTACAGATGTTTCAATACCATTCTCCCAAATCATCCCACCCTCACCTTCTCCCACAGAGTCCAAAAGACTGTTCTATACATCTGTGTCTCTTTTGCTGTCTTGCATACAGGGTTACTTTTACCATGTTTCTAAATTCCATATATATGCATTAGTATACTCTATTGGTATTTTTCTTTATGGCTTACTTTACTCTGTATAATAGGCTCCAGTTTCATCCACCTCATTAGAACTGATTCAAATGTATTCTTTTTAATAGATGATTAATACTCCTTTGAGTATATGTATCAAAGATTTCTTATCCATTCGTCTGCTGATGGACATCTAGGTAGCTTTCATGTCCTGGCTATTATAAATGGAGCTGCGATGAACATTGGGATACACATGTCTCTTTCAATTCTGGTTTCCTCGGTGTGTATGCCCAGTAGTGGGATTGCTGGGTCATAAGGCAGTTCTATTTCCAGTTTTTAAAGGAATCTCCACACTGTTCTCCATAGTGGCTGTACTAGTTTGCATTCCCACCAACATTATAAGAGGGTTCCCTTTTCTCCACACCTCCTCCAGCATTTATTGCTTGTAGGCTTTTGGATCGCAGGTATTCTGACTGGTGTGAAATGGTACCTCACTGTGGTTTTGATTTGCATTTCTCTGATAATGAGTGATGTTGAGCATCTTTTCATGTGTTTGTTAGCCATCTGTATGTCTTCTTTGGAGAAATGTCTTTTTAGTTCTTTGGCCCATTTTTTGATTGGGTTGTTTATTTTTCTGGAATTGAGCTGCATAAGTTGCTTGTATATTTTTGAGATAAGTTGTTTGTCAGTTGTTTCATTTGCTATTATTTTCTCCCATTCTGAAGGCTGTCTTTTCACCTTGCTTATAGTTTCCTTTGTTGTACAGAAGCTTTTAATTTTAATTAGGTTCCATTTGTTTGTTTTTGCTTTTATTTCCAATATTCTGGGAGGTGGATCATAGAGGATCCTGCTGTGATTTATGTCGGAGAGTGTTTTGCCTATGTTTTCCTCTAGGAGTTTTATAGTTTCTGGTCTTACGTTTAGATATTAATCCATTTTGAGTTTATTTTTGTGTACAGTGTTAGAAAGTGTTCTAGTTTCATTCTTTTACAAGTTGTAGACTAGTTTTTCCAGCACCACTTGTTAAAGAGATTGTCTTTAATCCATTGTATATACTTGCCTCCTTTGTAAAGATAAGGTGTCCATAGGTGCATGGATTTATCTCTGAGCTTTGAAATAGCTCAATTGGCATTCCATCACCTCCACTAGCTTTGTTCGTAGTGATGCTTTCTAAGGCTCACTTGACTTCACATTCCAGGATGTGTGGCTCTTGGTGAGTGATCACACCATCATGATTATCTGGGTCATGAAGATCTTTTTGTACAGTTCCTCTGTGTATTCTTGCCACCTCTTCTTAATATCTTCTGCTTCTGTTAGGTCCATAACATTTCTGTCTTTTATTGTGTCCATCATGGCATGAAATGTTCCCTTGGTATCTCTAAATTTCTTGAAGAGATCTCTAGTCTTTCCCATTCTATTGTTTTCCTCTTTTTTTTTTTTTGCATTGATCACTGAAGAAGGCTTTCTTATCTCTCCTTGCTATTCTTTGGAACTCTGCATTCAAATGGGTATATCTTTCCTTTTATCCTTTGCTTTTCGCTTCCCTTCTTTTCTCAGCTATTTGTAAGGCCTCCTCAGGCAGCTATTTTGCCTTTTAGTATTTCTTTTCCATGGGAATGGTCTTGATCCCTGTCTCCTGTAACAATGTCATGAACCTCAGTCCATAGTTCATCAGGCACCCTGTCTATCAAATCTAGTCCCTTAAATCTTTTTCTCACTTCTGCTGTATAATCATAAGGGGTTTGATTTAGGTCGTACCTGAATGTTTTAGTGGTTTTCCCTACTTTGTAAAATTTAAGTCTGAATTTGGTAATAAGGAGTTCATGACCTGAGTCACAGTCAGTTCCTGGTCTTGTTTTTGCTGACTCTATAGATCTCCATCTCCATCTTTGGCTGCAAAGAATATAATCAGTCTAATTTTGGTTTTGACCATTTGGTGATGTCCATGTGTAGAGTCTTCTCTTGTGTTGTTGGAAGAGGGTGTTTGCTATGACCAGTGTGTTCTCTTGGCAAAACTCTATTAGCCTTTGCCCTGTTTCATTCTGTACTCTAAGGCCAAGTTTGCCTGTTATTCCAGATCTTTCTTGACTTCCTACTTTTGCATTCCAGTCCCCTATAATGAAAAAGGACATATTTTTGGGTGTTTGTTCTAAAAGATCTTGTAGATCTTCATAGAACTGTTCAACTTCAGCTTCTTCATTGTTACTGGTTGGAGCATAGACTTGGATTACCATGATATTGAATGGTTTGCCTTGGAAACGAACAAGATCATTCTGTCGTTTTTGAGATTGCATCCAAGTACTGTATTTCAGACTCTTTTGTTGACTATGATGGCTACTCCAGTTCTTCTAAGGAATTCCTGTCCACAGTAGTAGATATAATGGTCATCTGAGTTAAATTTACTCATTCCAGTCCATCTTAGATTGCCGATTCCTAGAATGTTGATGTTCACTCTTGCCATCTCCTGTTTGACCATTTCCAACTTGCCTTGATTCATGGACCTGACATTCCAGGTTCCTATGCAATATTGCTCTTTACAGCGTTGGACCTTGTGTCTATCACCAGTCACATCCACAAATGGGTGTTATTTTTGCTTTGATTCCATCCCTTCATTCTTTCTGGAATTATTTTTCCATTGAGCTCCAGTAGTACATTGGGCACCTACCGACCAGGGGAGTTCATCTTTCAGTGTCCTATCTTTTTGCCTTTTCATACTGTTTATGGGGTTCTCAAGGCAAGAATACTGAAGTGGTTTTCCATTCCCTTCTCCAGTGGACCATATTCTGTCAGACCTCTCCACCATGATCCGTCTGTCGTGGGTGGCCCCTCATGGTATGGCTTAGTTTCATTGAGCCATATATAATTGTTCATATAGAATTGAACATAATACTATGAATAATTTTTGATTCAAACTGTACAGTTTTGCATATTTTCTTAATAATATTTTCTTTAAGTGTAGTCCAATTTAACTTGATAAAGTTACTTTTACTAATGTGAAACAGGCTGCAATTATTTATTTATATGAACTTTGTCTGTTTCTTAAAAAACTGTTATGTCAAAATATGATATTTTATACTGTGGGAAGTCTTTAGTGTTCTAATTAATAACAAAAAGGACACATATTTGACAAATTTATAACCAAAGGTAGTTTTAAGAAATTTTGTTCTTCCTTACTGTGTGTGTATGCTGCCACCAGATGGGGGCTGAGTGATGCAGTGACAATGGGCAAGAGCACTGTTTGGAAGCAATATGGGGGAAATTCAGTCTACTAGAGTTTAAAACCACAAGATGTCTTGTTTTGTACCTCTTAAATAAGGAACTCAAATATAATAAGAAATAACTGCTTAGAGCAACGAAAACAATTTTCTCCTACTCAGAGCCCATGTCTGTTTTGGCTAACTTGGTTTTGCAGCTCCATGTCAGCAGTAATGATAGCCCAAGGTCTTCAGAAGGGCTGAAGGCATTGAAATCTAAGTTTTGCCACTTGCAGCTATAATGTCTCCTGCTACTTAATAGTCTGAGCCTCAGTTTTCCTAGTAAATCAAACGCTTTGATAATGGTTCTTATCTCACAGTGTTGTGAAAATAGTAAAATGAAATACTGGTTATAATGCATAGAGCACACAGTATACACTCAATAAATGCTAGTTCAGTTCAGTTCAGTCACTCAGTCGTGTCTGACTCTTTGTGACCCCATGAATTGCAGCACGCCAGGACTCCCTGTCCATCACCAACTCCCCGAGTTCACTCAGACTCACATCCATTGAGTCAGTGATGCCATCCAGCCATCTCATCCTCTGTCTTCCCCTTCTTCCTTCCCCCAATCCCTTCCAGCATCAGGGTCTTTTCCAATGAGTCAACTCTTTGCATGAGGTGGCCAAAGTACTGGACTTTCAGCTTTAGCATCTTTCCTTCCAAAGAAATCCCATGGCTGATCTCCTTCAGAATGGACTGGTTGGATCTCCTTGCAGTCCAAGGGACTCTCAAGAGTCTTCTCCAACACCACAGTTCAAAAGCATCAATTCTTTGGTGCTCTGTCTTCTTCACAGTCCAACTGTCACATCGATACATGACCACAGAAAATACCATAGCCTTGACTAGACGGAACTTCGTCGGCAAAGTAATGTCTCTGCTTTTGAATATGCTATCTAGGTTGGTCATAAGGAGTAAGCGTCTTTTAATTTCATGGCTGCAGTCACCATCTGCAGTGATTTTGGAGCCCCAAAAAATAAAGTCTGATACTGTTTTCACTGTTTCCTCATCTATTTCCCATGAAGTGATGGCACCAGATGCCATGATCTTAATTTTCTGAATGTTGAGCTTTAAGCCAACTTTTTCACTCTCTTCTTTCACTTTTCATCAAGAGGCTTTTTAGTTGCTCTTCACTTTCTGCCATAAGGCTGGTGTCATATGCATATCTGAGGTTATTGATATTTCTCCCAGCAATCTTGATTCCAGCTTGTGTTTCTTCCAGTCAAGCGTTTCTCATGATGTACTCTGCATAGAAGTTAAATAAGCAGGGTGACAATATACAGCCTTGACATAGTCCTTTTCCTACTTGGAACCAGTCTGTTGTTCCATGTCCAGTTCTAACTGTTGCTTCCTGACCTGCATACAGATTTCTCAAGAGGCAGGTCAGGTGGTCTAGTATTCCCATCTCTTTCAGAATTGTCCAGTTTCTTGTGATCCATACAGTCAAAGGCTTTGGCATAGTCAATAAAGCAGAAATAGATGTTTTTCTGGAACTCTCTTGCTTTTTTGATGATCCAGCGGATGTTGACAATTTGATCTCTGGTTCCTCTGCCTTTTCTAAAAGCAGCTTGAACATCTGGAAGTTCATGGTTCATGTATTGCTGAAGCCTGGCTTGGAGGATTTTGAGCATTACTTTACTAGCATGTGAGATGAGTGCAAATGTGCGGTAGTTTGAGCATTCTTTGGCATTGCCTTTCTTTGGGATTGGAATGAAAACTGACCTTTTGCAGTTCTGTGGCCACTGCTGAGTTTTCCAAATTCGCTGGCATTTTGAGTGCAGTACTTTCACAGCATCATCTTTCAAGATTTGAAATAGCTCAACTGGAATTCCATCACCTCCACTAGCTTTGTTCATAGTGATGCTTTCTAAGGCCCACTTGACTTCACATTCCAGGATGTCTTGCTCTAGAAGTGATCACATCATCATGATTATCTTGGTCATGAAGATCTTTTTTGTACAGTTCTTCTGTGTATTCTTGCCACCCCTTCTTAATATCTTCTGCTTCTGTTAGGTCCATACCATTTCTGTCCTTTATCGAGCCCATCTTTGTATGAAATGTTCCCTTGGTATCTCTAATTTTCTTGAAGAGATCTCTAGTCTTTCCCATTCTGTTGTTTCCCTCTATTTCTTTGCATTGATCGCTGAAGAAGGCTTTCTTATCTCTTCTTTCTATTCTTTGGAACTCTGCATTCAGATGGGTATATCTTTCCTTTTCTCCTTTGCTTTTCACCTCTCTTCTTTTCACAGCTATTAGTAAGCCTTCCCCAGACAGCCATTTTGCTTTTTTGCATTTCTTTTCCATGGGGATGGTCTTGATCCCTATCTCCTGTACAATGTCACGAACCTCATTCCATACTTCATCAGGCACTCTGCCTATCAGATCTAGACCCTTAAATCTATTTCTCACTTCCACTGTATAATCATAAGGGATTTACTTTAGGTCATACCTGAATGGTCTAGCGGTTTTCCCTACTTTCTTCAATTTAAGTCTGAATTTGGTAATAAGGAGTTCATGATCTTAGCCACAGTCAGCTCATGGTCTTATTTTTTGTTGACTGTATAGCTTCTCCATCTTTGGCTGCAAAGAACATAAGCAATCTGATTTTGGTGTTGACCATCTGGTGATTTCCACGTGTAGAGTCTTCTCTTGTGTTGTTGGAAGAGGGTGTTTGCTATGACCAGTGAATTTCTTGGCAAAAGTCTATTAGTCTTTGATCTGCTTCATTCTGCATTCCAAGGCCAAATTTGCCTGTTACTCCATGTCTTTCTTGACTTCCTACTTTTGCATTCCAGTCCCCTATAATGAAAAGGACATCTTTTTTGGGTGTTAGTTCTAAATGGTCTTGTAGGTCTTCATAGAACCGTTCAACTTCAGCTTCTTCAGCTTTACTTGTTGGGGCATAGACTTGGATGACTGTGATATTGAATGGTTTGCCTTGGAGATGAACAGAGATCATTCTGTCGTTTTTGAGATTGCATCCAAGTACTGCATTTCGGACTCTTTTGTTGTCTATGATGGCTACTCCAGTTCTTCGAAGGAATTCCTGTCCACCTTAGTAGATATAATGGTCATCTGAGTTAAATTTACCCATTCCAGTCCATCTTAGATTGCCGATTCCCAGAATGTTGATGTTCACTCTTGCCATCTCCTGTTTGACCACTTTCAATTTGCCTTGATTTGTGGACCTGACATTCCAGGTTCCTATGCAATATTACTCTTACAGCATCGGACCTTGCTTCTATCACTAGTCACATCCACAGCTTGGTATTGTTTTTGCTTTGGCTCCACCCCTTCATTCTTTCTAGAGTTATTTCTCCACTGATCTCCAGTAGCATGCTGGGCACCTACTGACCTGGGGAGTTCCTCTTTCAGTATCCTATCATTTTGCCTTTTCATAATGTTCATGGGGTTCTCAAGGCAAGAATACTGAAGTGGTTTTCCATTCCCTTCTCCAGTGGACCACATTCTGTCAGAACTCTCCACCATGACCCGCCCATCTTGGGTTGCCCCATGGGCATGGCTTGGTTTCATTGAGTTAGACAAGGCTCTGGTCCTAGTGTGATTAGATTGACTAGTTTTCTGTGAGTATGGTTTCAGTGTGTCTTCCCGCTGATGCCGTCTTGCAACACCTACCATCTTACTTGGGTTTCTGTTACTTTGGGCGTGGGGTATCTCTTCAAGGCTGCTCCAGCAAAACACAGCCTCTGCTCCTTACCTTGGACGAGGGGTATGTCCTTACCACCACCCTTCCTGACCTTCCTGACCTCCTAGAGGAGGGCTCCTCTAGGCCCTCCTGTGCCCACGCAGCCATCTCTCCTTGCGTTGCTCCTCCCAGCTGCCGCCGCTGGCCTCGGGCACGGGGTGGCTCCTCAGGGCCACCACCCCTGGCCTTGGGTGCGAGGTGGCTTCTACCAGCTACCCCTGGCCTCAGACGCAGGGTAGCTCCTCCAGGCCGCCACTGACCTCAGACGCGAGGGTAGCTCCTCTCCGCCGCTGCCCCTGACCCCGGACGCGAGGTGTCTCCTCCCTGCCGCCGCCCCTGACCTTGGACTTGGGTAGCTCCTCTCGGCCATTCCTGTGCTATCGCAGCCTGGCCCTCTCGGCCACTGCCCCTGACCTCGGACGTGGGGTAACTCCTCTCGGCCATGCTTAGTGTGCCAGGTTGCAGCCGCCCTTGTGGCTCAGCTGGTAAATACTAGTTATTACTGCTCTAATGGTTTCTTTGGTCAACCACTATCTCTTCCCTCCTTAAACTCCGAAATTCTGATTAAAAACTAACTTTTATGATTGAGCCAAATTATGTCCTTTGCTGACAAAGGTCTGTATAGTCAAAGCTATGGTTTTTCCAGTAGTCATGTATGAATGTGAGAGTTGGACCACAAAGAAGGATGAATGCCAAAAATTTAATGCTTTTGAGCTGTGTTGTTGGAGAAGACTCCTTAGAGTGCCTTGGACTGCAAGGATATCAAACCAATTAATCCTAAAGGAAATCAACCCTGAACATTCATTGGAAGGAAAGTTGTTGAAGCTCCAATACTTTGGCCACCTGATGTGAAGAGCCAAATCATTGGAAAAGACCCTGATGTTGAGAAAGATTGAAGGCTAAAAAGAGGAGGTTAGCAAAGGATGAGATGGTTAGATAGCATCACTGACTCAATGGATATGAATTTGAACAAACTTCAAGAGATAGTGAAGGAGAGGGGAGCCTGGCATACTGCAGTCCTAGAGATCACAAAGAGTCAGACATAACTTAATAACTCAACAAAAACAATAAGGTCCTTTATAGATTTGTGGTAAGTGATGTTTCCACTCTATAAAAAGCAAATTATTTTTCATCTTTTATTCTGTTATATAATTAAATACGAACTATTGTCAGAATAAGAAAAACTCAACTGCAGCTATTGATTTGCTATCAATTGCTTCTTACAAGGGCAACTTTATGTAATAAACTGCACTAACAACTTATTCATTAATGATGGTTAGTGATTATCCATAGAAGTCTAGAGAAAGGCAGTTAGTGAATAAATTATGGTACCATGTACAGAGCCTATTAGGAGATAATGTGGTGTTAATTTTTTATCCTAAAACTTCATGGTGAATTATTTCAATTGTTAGTTTTAATAGTTTTTTTGGTGGCATTTTTAGGATTTTCTCTATTATAGTATCATGTTACCTGGAAATAGTGATAGTTTTACATTTTCCTTTCAAACTTTGATTCCTTTTATCTCTTTTTTTTTAGCTGATTGCTGTGGCTTGACTTCTAATACTATGTTGGGTATAAGTAGCAAGAAAGGGTATCTTGTTCCTCATCTTAGAGGAAATGCTTTAACTTTTTCACCATTGAGTATGATGTTGACTGGGTTTATCATATATGATCTTTACTATGCTGATATATGTTTATATATACTTTGTTGAGAGCTTTTATCATAAATGAATGTTGACTTTTGTCAAAAGATTTTTTTCTACAACTATTGAGATGATCATATGAGAATCTTTCTTCAAATTCTTAATGTGGTGTATCACATTGATTGATTTCTGGATATTGAACCATCCTTGCATCCCTGGGATAAATCCCACTTGGTCATGGTACATGATCCTGTTAATGTATTACTGACTTCAGTTTGCTAATATTTGTTGATATTTTTGCAATATGTTTATCAGCAATATTGGCCTGCAATTTTTTTCTTTTTGAGGCATCTTTATCTGATTTTGGTATCAGGGTAATACTCGTCTCATAAAATGTACTTTCCTGGCGTGCTGCAATTCATGGGGTCGCAAAGAGTCGGACACGACTGAGCGACTGAACTGAACTGAACTGAACCATTGTGTTAATTGTTTTTAAGAGATTCCCTTGTAGATCAGCTGGTAAAGAATCTGCCTGCAATGCAGAAGACCCGGGTTCAATTCTTGGGTTGGGAAGATCCACTGGAGAAGGGATAGGCTACCACTCCAGTATTCTTGGGCTTCCCTAGTGGCTCAGCTGGTAAAGAATCTGCATGCAATGTGGGAGACCTGGGTTTTATCCTTGGGTTGGGAAGATCCCTTGGAGAAGAGAACAGCTACCCCCTTCAGTATTGGCCTGGGGAATTCCATGGACTGTATAGTCCATAGGGTTGCAAAATGTTAGACACGACCGAGCAACTTTCACTTCGTTCTTTTCTTCTTTTGTTCTCTTTTCCTTGTACTTTGGTGACTATCATTAGTGTTTGAATTCCTTTCTCTTTTGGGGGGTGTATCTCATATATTTTTGTTTGTGATTACCATGAGGTTTATTATAGCTATCTATCTATCTATCATTTCTGTGCCTGTCTACATACCTTTCATCTATCCACATATAATTTTTTTTGCAAGATGCTTTATTTTTAAAATATTATTATTTTAACACTGCCTTGTTAGGTGTGAGTCTGCACATTATTTTAAATTGCTGATCCCTTAAGTTGAAATTCATTCTAAAAACTTTGCAATTTCATTTCCCCTTTTAAGTTTAATGTTTTTGACAGCATATTTTTTTTTTTTCTGTGTTCCAACAGAATTTTATTTACAAATACAGATAGTGAGAAGACTTCCCCAGTGGTCTAGTGGTTAAGAATCCACCTTTCTTTTCTTTCTTCTTCTTCTTTTTTTTTACTTTATAATATTGTATTGGTTTTGCCATACATCAACATGAATCTGCCACGGGTGTACACATTTTCCCAATCCTGAACTCCCCTCCTACGTCCCTCTCCATATCATCCCTCTGGTCAGTGCACCAGCCCCAAGCATCCTTTATCCTGCATTGAACCTGAACTGGCGATTCATTTCTTATATGATATTATACATGTTTCAATGCCATTCTCCCAAATCATCCCACCCTCTCCCTCTCCCACAGAGTCCAGTCTTTTGGACTCTGCCTCTTTTACTTTGACAGCATATTTTATGTCTTTTTGTTTTGTGTGCTTCTCAATTACTTATTGTGGATAGACAATTTTTACAAATTTGCTTTTTTAAGCTTCCTATTGTCTTTATTAGTGGCTAATCTACTATTTTTACTGTATTTTTGCTGTGAGTTTTTGCTTTCATAATTTTTATATTTCTAGTTGTGACTTTTCTACTTAGATAAGTCCATACATGACTACTGGAAAAACCATAGCCTTGACTAGACAGACCTTTGTTGGCAAAGTAATGTCTCTGCTTTTCAATATGCTGTCTAAGTTGGTTATAACTTTTCTTCTAAGGAGCAAGCATCTTTTAATTTCATGGCTGCAGTCACCATCTGCAGTGATTTTGGAGCCCAGAAAAATAAAGTCTGCCACCGTTTCCACTGTTTCTCCATCTATTTGCCATGAAATGATGGGACCGGATGCCATGATCTTAGTTTTCTCAATGTTAGCTTTAAGCCAACTTTTTCACTCCCTTCTTTCACTTTCATCAAGAGGCTCTGTAGTTCTTCTTCGCTTTCTGCCAGAAGGGTGGTGTCATCTGTATAGCTGAGATTATTGATATTTCTCCCAGCAATCTTGATTCCAGCTTGTGCTTCTTCCAGCCCAGGCTTTCTCATGATGTACTCTGCATAGAAGTTAAATAAGCAGATGACAATATACAGCCTTGACATACTGTTTTTCCTATTTGGAACCAGTCTGTTGTTCCATGTCCAGATCTAACTGTTGCTTCCTGACCTGCATACAGATTTCTCAAGAGGCAGGTCATGTGGTCTGGTACTCCCATCTCTTTCAGAATTTTCCACAGTTTGTGGTGATCCACACAGTCAAATTTTTGGCATAGTCAATTATTCAGAAATAGATATTTTTCTGGAACTGTCTTGCTTTTTTGATGATCCAGTGGATGTTGGGACTTTGATCTCTGGTTCCTGTGCCTTCTCTAAAACCAGTTTGAACATCTGGAAGTTCGTGGTTCATGTATTGTTGAAGCCTGGCTTGGAGAATTTTGAGCATTACTTTGCTAGCATGTGAGGTGAGTGCAATTGTGCAGTAGTTGGAGCATTCTCTTTATGTTTTCCAATTCTCTGTGTTTATGTATATGTTAGATAGGTTGGTTATGTTTCCCGGTCTTGGAGAAGTAGACACATTGATGTCTTATGGGGCCCAGTGGCATGCTCTCCTCTGGTTACCAGAGCTATGTATGTGTTAGAGATGACCCCTAGGTGGGCTGTGTATGCCCTTATGTTGTGGTGGTGCTGGTTCCTGATCCAGTTGTCTATGAGGTTGTGCCTCATGTGGTAACTGTGGGCCCACTGGAGGGAGAGTTAGATTTCCCACATATGTAGATTTCCCACATGGCATAGAGGGGCACAGGTCTGGTTCTGACCAACTAGTGGGTGCGACCAAGTCCCTCTGTGGCTGTCTGTGTAGAAGAAGGAGACAGAATCAGGCTGGTGCCTGCCCACTAGTGGGCAGATAAACTCTTGTTGTCAGTAGGCTAAAGGGAGGATTCCAAAATAGTGTTTACCATTGCTGGTGTTAGTGCATTATTGCAGTAGAATGAGCTTTCAAAAAAGGCTGCTGTACTGTCTCTGTCCCCAGGGTGGCATCTCAGTTGCCCTAGGACTATTCAGACTCTATTTTCTGTGTTTAGTTTGCATTTACTTAAGCTATATTTCTTACATTGCCCTCTGACCCCACCAATCAGTAGCCTGGTATTTTTATGCGATTCACAGGCTACAGAATAGGCCTCAGTATAACAAATTGGTACACACTATGGCTGGCAGAGGAAGCAGAATCTAGTACTTCTCCCACCATTGTCTGTATCCAGTCTGTGTTTTCTGAGTAAGCCTCATTGTATCAGTGAATGTGCTCAAGTGGGAAGTGTTGGCCAAATTGTATCTAGGTGGATGAGGAAAAGAGATGGGTTACCACTGATTGTCTTACAGACTTAACGATATGTTCAAAAGAGCATGCCTCTCACTGCATACTTGTTTGTTGTGTGTCAGAAGCTACAGGTTCAAATAGAGTTCTACAGTGAACTCTGTGGTGGTTCAGTTGTTAAATTGTGTCCAACTCTTGTGACCTTATGGACTATAGCCTGGCAGGCTCCTCTGCCCATGGGATTTCCCAGGCAAGATTGCTGAGACAGGTTGCAGTTTCCTCCTTCAAGGGGTCTTCTGTATGCAGAGATTGAACACACATCTCCTGCATTGCAGGTGAATTCTTTACCACTGAACCACGAGGGATTCCCTACAACCTCAAAACTCAAAACTCATCCACAATTACAGCAATAGAAAAAAAAAAATCAGGGACAAAAGATAAACATGACAGGACATTGGGACAACAGGAATTAATCATGCTTGTGTCAGATAATCCGGATTAGTAGCCATGGTAGACATAAATGATTTTATTCATGCAACACTTTTATTCCCCTCTTGTTCCTATTATCCCACTTCTCCTAAATGCTTTTTCATTTTAAGTGGAATGACTTAGCTCCTTTCTTTTCCTTAGCTTTTCATGAGCAAACCTGGATACTTCTCATTTTAATAATTAAGAGCTTTGCTTTACAGGTTTTATGATAGATTTAAATTAGCCTTTAAAAGGATATTTTTACTCAAAAAGAAGTTTGCCATGTGATTGAAAAATCACTCTAAAAATAGAATTACATTGGAATTTTACATGTTTATTACAAGTAGTTTTCTAAATTTCTTAAAGAAGGTAGAGTTAGTAGTAAAAATGAAAGTGAGAGGGATTAGAGAGGTATAAATTCTTCAATGACTGAAAATCATATTTTAGAGTTGGCTCTACCTCAGAAAAAGTTAGGTTCAAGAAACTGTATTAATTCATTCTTATCCTTTTTTGTGCTTTATATATTTCAGTATATCATTTCTCTAACTAGATTGTAAATTCTGTGAGGGCTTTTAATCATGTAATACTTTACTCCAAGAATTTTGTTTAATTTGTGTATTCATTTAGTCCCTATGTTTATTGACTAAGCAGTCAATAAATTCTCACTCACTGTTTTTATCTGTAAACAGACTCTATTTATCATTTTTCATTGAATTTTCATCATCTTTGAGTCCCAGTCAGCAAGCAGGGAAGTGAACCAGAAGTTTAGGTCTTGAGCAGGAAGAACGTGCCAAGTAGGAAGCAATGCTTTTACAGTAGTATAAATAATATTGATTAGCCTCATTTTCCACAGCAACTCAACTTTTTTTTATTGTTAGAATTTAGAACAGTGATATGCAAAATCTTGACTTTAAAGGAACTTTTCACAAATGTGCACACCATTGTAACCACTAAGATGAAGATGTAGATTGTTTCTAGCACTCAGAAGCTCCCTTCCTTAGCAGTCAATGTGTGCCTGTGTGAGTGCAAAGTCGCTTCAGTCGTGTCCAACTTCATGCGACTCTATGGACTGTAGACTGCCAGGCTTCTCCGTCCATGGGATTCTCTAGGCAAGAATACTGGAGTGTGTTGCCATGCCCTCCTCCAGGGAATCTTTCCAACCAAGGATTCAACCTGCTTCTCTTCTTTCTCCCACATTGGCAGGTGGGTTCTTTACTATTCTGCCACCTGGGAAGCCAGTTGCTCAGTCATTTCTGACTCTTTGAGACCCCATGGACTGCAGCACGTCAGGCTTCCCTGTCCCTCACCAACTCCCAAAGCTTACTCAAACTCATGTCCATTGAGTCGGTGATCCAACCATCTCATCCTCTGTCGTCCCCTTCTCCTTCTGCCTTCAATCTTTCCCAGCATCAGGGTCTTTTCCAATGAGTCAGTTCTTCACATCAGGTGGCCAAAGTATTGGAGCTTCAGCTTTAGCATCAGTCCTTCCAGTGAATATTCAAGACTGATTTCCTTTAGGATGGACTGGTTTGATCTCTTTGCAATCCAAAGGACTCTCAAGAGTCTTCTCCAACACCAAAGTTCAAAAGCATCAATTCCTTGAAGTGTTTATCCAAATCCTTTACACATTTTATATTGGATCATTTAAAAATAATTTTTTAGTTATTTATATACTTTGGAAAAAAGTCTTTGCTAAGTATATGTATTACAGATATATTCTCCTACTCTGTGGCTTGCCTTTACATTTTCTTAGTGGTATCTTTTAATAAACACAAGTTCTTGCTATTAATACACTCAAATATCAATTACTAATATTTTCTCCAAAGAGATTTATGTATCTTAAGAAATATTTGCTTACCAAAATTTATGATGATATTCTTATATTTTCATTCAAAATGTTTGCTTTTCCTTTCACATTTAGATATTAAATCTACTTGAAATCTATTTACTGTATGGTTTGAAGTAGAGGTCAAATCTGTTATTTTCCATATGGATACCCAAATTATGGAAGAGACTATTCATTCCCCCAAACACTTTAGTGTCATCTTTGTAATAAACTAGTTGATTATTTATATAAATGTCTTTTCCTACATTATTATGGTTCGTTGATGTATTTGTTTTTCTTCTTGAAAATTATTTTTTGTCTTAATTACTATACGTGTCATTAGGTGTTGTTATTTGGTGGTGTGAGGTCTATCATTTGTATGTTCACTGGAGAAGCACTTTTAATTTCCTTAAAGAACTTTTCCTTTGTGTTCACAACTTGGCTAACAGTTTGGCATAAAAGTTTTCAGCCTATATTGGCTTTCAGCATACCTTCCTCACTAAGTTTCATCATCTGTAGCTTTTGATTTAAAGTGAGAGACATACACTTTTCCTTTCATTTGGACACTTAGAGGCTATTATAAATTACTAATTGGCCTAATTTCAATATAGAGAGAAAGAAACAAGGGAGTTTTTTTTTTTTTAATTTATTTTGGTTTATTTTATTCAACTATCTCCACAAAATGATTATGACTTGCTGAAGGTTCAAAGGATGGTCAGAATTTTTAGCAATAAAGTTTTAAAGTTAAGGTATGTGCATTTTTTAAAGACACTACTATTGCACACTTAATGTAATACACTATAGTGTAAATATAACTGATACATGCAACAGAAAACCAAAATGTTTGTGTGACTTGGTTTATTGAGATATTTGCTTTATTGCATTTATCTGGAACCAATTCCACAGCATCTCTGAAGTATGCTTGTATTGAATTTTACAATACAAGAACATGGCATAGTCCTCCATTATTTAAGTTTCCTTATATTTCTCTTGCCAGTGTTTTATAGCTTTCAGAGTAGAAGACATTATTTTTATTAGATTTATTCCTTGGTATTTGATACCAATTATTTATCAATAAATGTCTATAAGAACTTAAGTGTTTTTTTCTGAGATAAAAAACATTTTTTAAAAATATTAACCCTATATTTAATAGCCTGATTGAATTCCTTTTTGTGTGTGTGCTTAAGTCACTCAGTCATGTCTGACTCTTTGCGACCCCATGGACTGTAGCCTGCTGGGCTCCTCTGTCCACAGGGATACTCCACGTTTCCATGCCCTCCTCCAGGGGATCTTCTCAACCCAGGGATAATCATTTACTGTAGATTCTTTTGAAAAAATTGGAAACAATCCAAATATCAATTAATGGATAGATAAACAAAATGTGGCATATACCTACAATGGAATAGTATTTAGCCTTAAAATGAAATGAAATTCTGATACATGCTACTACATGGATTACCCAGTAAAATAAATCAGACATAAAAGTACAAATATTATATGATTACTTTTACATGTCAGATCCATAAAGGCAGAAAGTAGAGTAGTGGTTCAATACTAATGTGTTAACCATTTAAAAGAATCTATAGTAAATGATTGGACTTCCCTTGTGGCTCTGCTGGTAAAGAATCGCCTGCAATGAGAGAGACCTGGCTTCGATCTCTGGGTTGGGAAGATCCCTTGGATAAAGGAAAGGCTACCCATTCCAGTATTCTGGCCTGCAGAATTCCATGGACTGTAGCAAAGAATGGGGTCCATGGCATCACAAAGAATCGGACATATAAATGATTAGTATTAAAAAGGAATTCAATCAGATTACTGAATATAAAAAATATTTGTTTTCCTTTGTTATTTGTTCTTTTGGTATCTTCATTGTTTTAGGATAGCTTGTGCTTCCCTGGTAGCTCAGCTAGTAAGGAATCCACCTGCAATGCAGGAGACCTCAGTTTGATTCCTGGGTTGGAAGATCTGCAGGAAAAGGGATAGGCTACCCACTCCAGTACTCTTGGGCTTCCCTGGTGGCTCCGTTGGTAAAGAATCCACCTGCAATGTGGGAAAACTGGGTTTGATCCCTGGGTTGGGAAGATCCCCTGGAGAAGAGAATGGCTTACTCCAGTATTCTGGCCTGGAGAATTCCATGGACTGTACAGTCCATGGGGTCTCAAAGAGTTGGACATGACTGAGAGACTTTCACTCACTCACTTGAGTATAGAATTTCAGATTACTGAATATAAAAAATTATTTATTTATTTTCTTTTGTTATTTGTGCTTTTGTCATCTTCAATTTTATTAGGATAGATTAATTGAATATAGCACTCCAGATTGGCATTTTCTTATAGCACTTTACAGACATAATTTCATTGTTTTCCTGTTTTTATAATTTCTAGTGAAAATTTGTCTATCAAATTCTTGCTTCTTTGAAGGTAATTTTCTTTTCTTGGCTGACTGTAAAACATTATTTTTTCTTGGGTTTTCAGTAAGCTATAGTTTGACTAGGTAAGATTTGTTTTTATTTATCCTTGGGGATATTTTTATTGGTTGTATTTATTTTAAATTAGCTTTGGATAGTTTTTGGCCATTTCATCTTCAAATATGCCTCATTTTCCTCTACTCTCCTTCTAGTTACATAAATATTATCCCTTTCCCCTCTGTTCACACATGTATTAGCACTTCTGTATTGTCACTACTTTTTATCTTTATGTTTTCATTCCCTTTCACCTTTATGTTTTCTTTTGACTTATCTTTCAATTTATCAACTATGTTTTCTAAATATGCCTGATCCGTGTTAAATCCATATATTGAGCTCTAATTTGGGATATTTTAATTTGGTTTTAGTTCTGAAATTTCTACATGATTAACAGATTCCAAATCCTAGTGAAATTCTTCATCATTTTTATCTATGTTCTCCATTCCTTCATCTATTTCTATGAACAAATTACCCACATTTATTTAAAGGCATATGTCTGCATTTCCAATATCATGGCCATTTGGGGAATCTGTTTCTGTTTTTGTTCCCCTCCCACCCCCTGGATTTTTAGTCATAAGATCCTGTCTTTTTGTAGGCTTAGTAAATTTCTACTAAAATCTAAATATTTTGTATAATGCATGTGACAGTCCATAGAGTGGTATATTCCTTTTGAGAGGTTTGCCTCTTTTTCTGGTAGGGAGAGATAGTGTGGAGCTGACCATGTTATCTCATTCCATTCCATATCTGAGTTGAGTCAAGACTAAACTGCCATTTGATAAGACTAGTCTACCTCTGATTTATTTTATTCCTCTAGGATTTTTCATGGAGGTTATAGCATACCCAGTGAGGTCTCTTCATCTCTGACTGATCCTGAACTCTAGTTTTAGTCTTCTTAGCCCCATAAGCCCCAGAAAAAATGTGTTCTGCTTTTACTGGAATTTTGGATTAGCTTTTTAGCATTACATCATATAAAGCTTTGGAATTCAACAGATGTCTTGAAAGAGGAACCATTTCTGTCAGGTTCACCAAACCTCCAATTTTCTCACTCAGTCCCCATGACTTGCCAATAGCTATACAGGTTTCTCTGACCCGTTACACATAACAAATCTAAATCCTTAGCCTTCTGTCTAGGTCTAAAGTCAGAAAGTGGAACCAAAGAAAGAGTAGCTTACTTATGCTACAGAGTCTTAACCCCTCTATTCGTCCTTGATTTACCAGCTCTCTAATGGCTCTGCTGAAACAGTTTTTGTATTTGGTCTGGATTTTCTAGTTGTTGTTTCTTTTCTCCTGCAGCATTGTTCTACTGTAAATACTCCATCTTACTCAAAGGCAAAAGTGCCCAAAATGAACACTGAAATATTTATACATATAATCTCAAACATTACTCATAATTATGAGAAGCCATGATGAGAAAATCTTTGTATGAATTTTACTTATAGAATAATGATGTTGTTATATTTATTTTTTAGTTCTATCAAAGTTAGGAATAATTAGAATAATATTATCTTGTGCACTTCTGATCATCTATAATGGGAATCAAAGTCTCAAGTTATTACATTGTTCCAGATCTAGTTGCCAGACTTCCTGCCCTCTGGATCATTCATATATCTTGAAGTTTGAAAGCCTCCAGGAGAAGAGAAAAAAATCACCATCATAAAATCCATGCAGTTTGCTTCAGAGAACAGGAATGTCTAGTTCTTCAGTTTTACACACAATGCTATAAAGACTGTTCTGAGAAGTGTGCAGAGCCATGTCATATTCCATAAGCTTTCCTTTTAGGTAAGATTAAAATTCTCTTTTTATCTGTTTTACTGACTTAGGATTTGCATTGTATTAGCTACTAACTCCACAAACTGAGCTATCTAGCTTCTCTTTAGAGAACTTCTGATCTTCATAAGTTGTGATGAATTGAAAATTAGAAAGAGAGCAATGAAACATGGGAAGAAAGTTTGTAGAAACAAGAAAGAGAGAAGATAGATGATCTCATGAAAAGAGGCAGAATAAGCATCAGCAATTTGGGGAACTACTCCCTTTATAAAAGATGCAATAAATAGTGTAAGAGAATAATGATGTTGCTGTTTAGTCGCTAAGTTGTGTCAGACTCTTTGTGACCCCATGGACTATAGCCTGCCAGTCTCCTCTGTCCATAGGATTTCCCAGGCAAGAATACTGGAATGGGTTATCATTTCCTTCTCCAGGGGATCTTCCTGACTCAGAGATTGAACCCTCATCTTCTGCATTGGCAGGTGGATTCTGTACCACGTGCTGAACCATCTGGAAAGACCATAGTAAATAGTATAAAAGAATAACAAGTGGTTTCCCTAGTTATGTACTTATTACTTAAAAAAAAAACACTTAAATTATGTTTTATAGCTCCATTTACTAAGAAATATTATGTAATTTTATATGTATTAACACAAGTTCATATATCCTGAATTTCTCACTCCAGCCTGACCTGAATTCAAGTGAAATGTTGCTCAACTACTTATCTGGGGCCAGAGTATAAGGAGGAAACAGGGGAAGATGAGGTAAAATGCTTGAGTTCAGTGGCCAGGACTGCTCACTTTGATTAGGTTACTCATCCCAGTATTTAGTTTTATTTTACTACAACTGTAAAAAAAAGTCATAAAGGTTTTGGTCCTTCACTTTTTTGTTTTTAGCTTTCATAAAGTTTTGAATCAATATGTTCTTTTTAAAGATTATTTTCTGCTTTGTTATCATCAAGATGATGTTTCCACAAATGAGAAAGTTGGGCATGGTAGCTGTTTAGTTCTCTTCCCTTCTGAAGGAACAGTTGATTACCATTAAGAAGATGATGTATGCTCTGCACATTTCTACAGGGAGCTAATCTGATGTAAAATGCAATGTTCTCCATACCTTTTGTTCCCTGATGAACTTTATGATTTAAGTAAGTGACTCAGGGGCAGAGAGAAAATGAAGAATGAGAAGACAGTTTTAAAAAATAGCTACTTAACTCCTACTCCAGCTTCAGCTCCCAGTTAATTGCTTCTTTCTCAGAAAAATAATTTCTTTCTGATTTGATTTTCATCTCCCTACAAGAAAATACCATTGCACTACAGGTTTTTCCTTCACTGGCCTTGTCACAACTGCAGTTTCACCTTATTTGAATGTGTTGTTGAAAACATCAGTCTTTATTTCACTCTACACTGTATAGCAGACAGACTCCAAGATGGACTGCTGACCTCTGCTTCCTTTGATGGAGGAAGCTGGATCTATGACTTGCCCGTAACCCATAGAATATGGTGAAGGTGACAGGATGTCATTTCCATGGTTACATTACATACCATTGTAATGTTTGTCTTGTTAACAAACTCCTTTGCTGGTTTTGATGAAATAAGTTGCCACGTTGTGCATTACCCTATGGACAGACCCCATATAGATGAGGCCTCTAGCTGACAGCCAGCAAGGAACTGAGACCCTCAGTGCAAAAGTCTATAAAGAACTTCATCCTACCACAATCACTTCAATATGCTTAAAAGGGGAGGTCTTTAGATGAAACCTCAGTGCTGACTGACACCTTCATTATAACCTTATGAGAAGTTGGGCCTGTGTTCTGTTCAGTCAGTTCAGTTGCTCAGTTGTGTCCAACTCTCCACGACCCCATGGACTGCAGCACGCTAGGCTTCCCTGTCTATCACCAACTCCCGGAGTTTACTCAAACTCATGTCCATCCCATCGATGATGCCACCCAACCATCTCATCCTCTTTCGTCCCCTTCTCCTCCTGCCTTCAATCTTTCCCAGCATCAGGGTGTTTTCCAATGAGTCGGTTCTTTGCATCAGGTGGCCAAAGTATTGGAGTTTCAACTTCAGCATCAGTCCTTCCAATGAATATTCAGGACTGATTTCCTTTAGGATGGACTGGCTGGATCTCCTTGCAGTTCAAGGGACTCTTGAGAGTCTTCTCCAACACCACAGTTCAAAAGCTTCAATTCTTTGGTGCTCAGTGTTCTTTATGGTCCAACACTCACATCCATACATCACCACTGGAAAAATCATAGCCTTGACTAGACAGACCTTTGCTTGCAAAGCAATGTCTCTGCTTTTTAATAAGCTCTCTAGGTTGGTCATAGCTTTTCTTTCAAGGAGCAAGCGTCTTTTAATTTCCTGGTTGCAGTCACCATCTGCAGTGATTTTGGAGCCCAGAAAAAATAAGATATCTCACTGTTTCCATTGTTTCCCCATCTATTTGCCATGAGGTGATGGGACCAGATGCCATAATCTTAGTTTTCTGAATGTTGAGCTTTAAGCCAACTTTTTCACTCTCCTCTTTCACTTTCATCAAGACACTCTTTAGTTCTTCTTTGCTTTCTGCCATAAACATGGTGTCATCTGTGTATCTGAGGTTATTGATATTTCTCCCAGCAATCTGGATTCCAGCTTGTACTTCATCCAGACTGACATTTCACATGATGTACTCTGCATATAAGTTAAATAAGCAGGGTGACAATATACAGCCTTGACATACGGCTTTTCCTATTTGGAACCACTCTGTTGTTCCAAGTCCAGTTCTAACTGTTGCTTCTTGACCTGGTCAAGGTCAGGCAGGTCAGGTCATCTGGTATTCTCATCTGAGAGGACTAAAAGTGAAATTTTTTAAGTGCACCAAATTTGATATGAATATAAAAGTAAGTCATAATAGAGATTATATTTTAAAAAAGAGATGGAATAATGTGTTCTCCTCTCTCAGATGTCTCGCTGTCCCCAGAGAGCCTCAGCCATGTCTGTTCTTTCCCACTTTAAGGTTATGACAAGGGGAATTAAAGAGAGACAATGCAATAAAAGGGAAAGGAATGAAGCTAGCCTCATGCCACGTTTTATGAGGGGCTTCTAGGTGGACTCTGAGGGTCTTCAGGAGTCTGCACAGCTGCCATAAACAAAGCCTTGCAAAGGGCATTCATCCTCCTCAGACAGATGAGCTCTGTCTCCCTTCTTTGGCTCCCTTGCACAGCCAGCACTCTGTGAAAGGAATTGGACCGACTGAGTGCGGGAAAACTATCATTTTCATTATGGAATTTGCCTGTTCAAGAAAGAGCCAAGGAATTGCAAACTCTCTCTCTCTCTCTCTTTCTTTATAACCCAGTGTTATAGCCTTCTGTCACTTCTGCCAAGAACAGGGCCTTGCAGAGGTTAGATTAGGACAAATAGGCTCTGCAATTAGGTGGCCTAGATCCTTCTCCATGGCTCCGTCCTCTTGGATGTGGTGAGTTTTCTTAAACTCACCCTGAAATTCAATTCAGTCCAATTCCACAAATGTGAATTGTGCATTCATTCCCTGTCAGGCTCTTTTCTAGGCAGTTATCATATATAGAATAAAGCAAATACCAAAACCAAATAAAAAACCCCTGCCTTCCCAGAGCTTACTTTCTAAGAAGAATATCCAGATGATAAATATAATCAACAGTCTTAACATATAGAAAGAGTATGAGCAATAGAGATCGCAGGGTATTGGGCAGTTTACAGTATTAAATAGGGTGGTCCCAGAAAGACTGAGCAGATGACATACAGTTAATATTTTATACAGGTAGGTATGTCAAGCAAGAAGTTTTCTGGGCTGCGAGCATCTCAGACAAATCACTCCCTAAGTGGCCTGTATCTGGCACGTTTGAGGAAGAAAGAAGACCTGTGTGCCAGAAAGCGATGGCAGGTGGGGAGGGTGCAGACATGACAGGACCTCACAGGCGATTTATGTTCTCAGCTTTCACTTTAATGAAATGTGGAGTCAGCAAAGGTTTCAAAAGAGAAGGGTGAGATATCCTAAGGAGAATGGCATTCTCTGACTCATGGTCTAAAAGGGTGACTCGGGCTGTTGTGTGGCCAGATAGCAATGTGAAAGTATCCCTCAGTGCTGTGTCCCCAGTGATAGGCAGCTGTTTCCTGCAGAAACTTCCTTCACTCTCCCAGCCACAGGGGCTGTGTGCATATGAGCCAGAGCCCTGCCCACCTAAGTCTCTGCCAATGATCAATGCTGTGTCACAAATGACAACAAACATAGCCATTCTTTTTTTTTTTTCTTTTAAAATTTTTATTTTAACTTTAGTTCACTTTACATTACTGTATTGGTTTTGCCAAACATCGACATGAATTCACCACGAGTGTACAAACGTTCCCAAACACGAATCCCCTCCCACCTCCCACCCCATGCCATCCCCCCGGGTCCTCTCCTTGCACCAGTCCCAAGCAGCCATTCTTTTGAGAGAGAAACACTATCTACCTCACAGTCTCTGTGGGTCAGGAATCTGAGCATCGCTAGCTGGTCCTCAGCTCCTTATCCATCCCTGGATTGTATTTTTCTTGTGTAAGAGTTTTATTTTTCCTGTGTAAGAATCTGCTTGTCAATGCAGGAGACGCAAGAGATGTGGATTTGATTCCTGGGTTGGGGAGATCTCCTGGAGTGGGAAATGGCAACTTGCTCCTGTATTCTTGCCTGGGAAATCACATGGAATGAGAAGCCTTGCAGGTTACAGTCTATATAGGGTTGCAGAGTCAGACATGACTGAGCACAGCATAGGAGATAAATATATATATACATGAATATATGACACACACGTATATGTATGTACACACACACACACACACACACAAGGTAACTGTCTTACTTTGGACCCATTTGCTATATTCCTTTCTGTCTACAATGAGGGAGACCTGGGTTCGATCCCTGGGTTGGGAAGATCCCCTGGAGAAGGAAATGGCAATCCACTCCAGTACTATTGCCTGGAAAATCCCATGGACAGAGGAGCCCGGTGGGCTACAGTCCATTGGGTCTCAAAGAGTCGGACACGACTGAGCGACTTCACTTTCTGGGAGAGGTGATTTTGTCAATCGAGAAGGACTGTCTGGACGTGTGCCTCCTGAGTGATTTCTCTGAGTTGGGTAGTATATTAATTGACTTAGGGCTGCTGTAACAAAGTACCACAGACTGAGTGGCTTGAGCAACAGAAATTTATTGTTTCACAGATCTGGAGGCTGAAATTTTGACATCAAAGTGTCAGTGAGTTGGTTCTTTCTGAAGACTGTGATGTAGAGTCTGTTTCAAGCCTCTTTCTAGCATCTGGTAGTTTTCTGAAAGTCATCGGCATTTCTTCATCTGTAGACATGTCTGAACTCTATCTTCATGTTCACATGGCATTCTCCCTACGTGCATGTCCACATATCACCACTTTGTAAAGATACAATCATGTCGAGTTAGGGACTCACCCTACTCCAGTAGGACCTAATTTTAGTTTAGTTAATTATATCTGCAAGTTCAGTTCAGTTCAGCCCCTCAGTCGTGTACGACTCTTTGCGACCCCATGGACTGCAGCACTCCAGGCCTCCCTGTCCATCACGAGCTCCCAGAGTTTACTCAAACTCACGTCCATTGAGTCCATTTCATCCTCTGTCATCCCTTTTTCCTCCCACCTTCAGTCTTTCCCAGAATCAGGGTCTTTCCCAATGAATCGTTTCTTCACATCGGGTGGCCAAAGTATTGAAGTTTCAACTTCAGCATCAGTCTTTCCAATGAATATTCAGGACTGATTTCCTGATCTTAGTTTTCTGAATGTTGAGCTTTAAGCCAACTTTTTCACTCTCCTCTTTCACTTTCATCAAGAGGCTATTTAGTTCCTCTTCACTTTCTGCCATAAGAGTGGTGTCATATGCATAGCTGAGGTTATTGATATTTCTCCCAGAAATTCCAGCTTGTGCTTCTTCCAGCCCAGCGTTTCTCATGATGTACTCTGCATAGAAGTTAAATAAGCAGATGACAATATACAGCCCTGACATACTCCTTTTCCTGTTTGGAATCAGTCTGTGGTTCCATGTCCAGTTCTAACTGTTGCTTCCTGACCTGCATACAGGTTTCTCAAGAGGCAGGTCAGATGGTCTGGTATTCCCATCTCCTTCAGAATTTTCCACAGTTTCTTGTGATCCACACAGTCAAAGGCTTTGGCATAGTCAATAAAGCAGAAATAGATGTTTTTCTGGAACTCTCTTGCTTTTTTGATGGATGTTGACAATTTGATCTCTGGTTCCTCTGCCTTTTCTAAAAGCAGCTTGAACATCTGGAAGTTCAGGGTTCATGTATTGCTGAAGCCTGGCTTGGAGAATTTTGAGCATTACTTTACTAGCATGTGAGATGAGTGCAATTGTGTGGTAGTTTGAGCATTCTTTGGCATTGCTTTTCTTTGGGATTGGAATGAAAATGGACCTTTTCCAGTCCTGTTGCCATTGCTGAGTTCTCCAAAACTGCTGGCATATTGAGTGCAGCACTTTCACAGCATCATCTTTCAAGATTTGAAATAGCTCAACTGGAATTCCATCACTTCCACCCGCTTTGTAGTGATGCTTTCTAAGGCCCACTTGACTTCACATTCCAGGATGTCTGGCTCTAGATTAGTGATCACACCATCGTGATTATCTTGGTCATGAAGATCTTTTTTGTACAGTTCTTCTGTGTCTTCTTGCCACCTCTTCTTAATATCTTCTGCTTTTGTTAGGTCCATACGATTTCTGTCCATTCAGGCCAGGTCAACTTAATTATTCAGATCAACTTAATCACATCAGTCCTTAAAAGCTGAAAACCTTTTCTATCCAAGGTCAAAAGGATATATAACTAAGGAAGAGGGAGATGCAATGCTATTGACTTTGAAGATAAAGAAAGAGGGTTAAGAGCCAAGGCATGGGGGCAGCCTCTAGAAGCTGGAAAAGGCAAGAGGATAGAGTTTTGTTTTGTTTTGTTTTGTTTTTTTTTTCCCTTAGCATCCAGAAAGGAGCATGGTTCTCCTGCTGACACTTTGATTTTAGCCCAATGAGACCTGTGTTCGGATTTCTAGAGTTGTAAAATAATAAATTCAATTTTTTTGAGCCACTCAGTTTATAATAATTTATTAAAACAGCAATAGAAAATTAATACATTCTCTCCTTTGATGGCATAAATCTACCCACATAATAATAATGTCTAGGACAGACTCAGTAGAAAGTTTTTGCTGTATAAATACTTTTATAAGATTGTAAATTAAGGATCTTAAAGCTGTTTTAGTAAAATATAAATTGCACCAATCAAAGCTTTTGTGCCTTGGTAAGTCTCAGGATAAAGCAAATGTCTTTGGAAATCTGAATTTAAATCCTCTCTTGCTTGTTAAATGAATTGTCTGGTTCTCCATTGTGTTTGAATTAATGCTAACAATAAGAATATACACATATGACCTTACAGAAAATGTGTTTCTTTTAAACTAGTCAAATTTTGTAGTTTTCCTTATATCCTGAGTACTTCTTTCATAGAGGGCTAAGTTGGGAGAATAGATTTTGTTCTGAGGATGGGTACAAGACATGTGGGGGGTCAGCGGGGCATGTGGGGGTGGTTAGACTGAGCTGTTTAAATATTGTGTCAGGCTCCCCACTGAGCCAGTCTTAGCCTGAATGTTAGAAGCAGGTGGTAAAAATTACAATAGGAGAAGTTTCTACAGTGAGAGACTATAGGCTTAAAAAGTAGACCCGTGAAGTAGACAGCATCTCCACAGGGGAGCGACCACTGCAGATATCCAAGAAAGCAAGCAGTGTTGTTCCCACTGTGAAAATGACAGGGCTGAGCCTCCACCAAGGTTCACCAGGGTATTTCTCAGCAGCTGAGGAATATTGGAAGAAAGGGATAATGTGTTATTACCTCCACAAGAGCCTTACAGGAGCTCTTGCCAGTTTTCCTCCCTCAATTCTTTCTCAAGGATGGCAGATAATATGCTGTAGTCTTGTGAAATGAGACCAAGGTGATCGGGTGCTTTTAGTGGCTACTTTCTTGGTCTTTTCTCCTGCTAATGATTTTTGTCTTCTGCTATTTTAATAGCATCTTGCCACAAAACAAAAAAAATGAGGAGGTTGAAATGACTGACACTAAAACAGCATTGTTAATTTTCAGGAAAGTGTTGCCCTAGTGTCTCCTAGACTAGAACCTCCTTTGTTTTATCCTCTTTGGTCATATACCAAGATTTATTTTATATATTGATTGATAGGTCAGTGACAAGTGTCATTAAATAAAACAACAAAGTATAACTGAACAGAGGCACATATTATTTTTTTTCTCTGTTTTTCCATTTCAAGAGGAAAAAATAATGACCACAGTACAAGCTTACAAAAACTTATTATCTTTTAGAATTCTCTTTAAAGCTACTCTTGAGCTCTGCTATGTTGTCAGTATAGACTCAAGAATAATTGACAAGGCATCACATTCTCTATACATTGGTGATAGGTGTTTAAAATAATGGTCCTGAGCCTTGTGTGAGGCCTTCAAGTAAATAGCAGAGATTGACATTTTCTCTGTATTCATGGTTAATGAAATAGTAATGAAGTGTAGTACATTTTAGGGAGGTACTTTTCAATACAAATGAAATTCAAGATGGGGCCCATCTCAGTAAATTACACCATCACCTGCCCTGTTTCTCAGACTGAAAACTTTGGAGGCATGCTTGCTTTCTCTCTCTCTCTCTCTCTCTTTTTTTTTTTAATGCACTCTACATTCACCCTATTAGCCTGTCCCATTGGATCCACCTTCAAAATATTTCTAGGCTTCAAATCTAACCCTGTCCTATTGTCTGTTACAGTAAGTCTCTGCACTGAGTCACACCATGTCTACCTGTACTATTGCAGTATCCTCCCAACAGAATTTTCCCTCCTTTGCCCTGCTATTCTCCACACAGCAGCCAACATGATCCTGTCAAAATATAAATCAGATCATTACATACCTCTGCTCAAGAGCTACAGTGGCTCCCTGTTTCACTCAGAGTGAAATCCCATCTTTGCCCTGTCCTGCAAGGGCTGTAAGATCTGGTCCCCTGCTGCCTCTCCAGCACCATCCTCTTCCCCTAGACACTTGGCTCCAGCCACACCGGCTTCCTTGTAGGCTCCTGCCTTAATAACTCTGTGCCCTCATGCTCTTACTGTCGCTAAGTTGTGCCCAACTCTTTGTGACCCCATGGATTGTAGGCTGTGGGGCTCCTCTGTCCATGGAATTTCCCAGGCCAGAATACCACAGTGGGTTGCCATTTCCTTCTCCAAGGGATCTTCCTAACCCAGGGATCAAGCCCACATTTTCTGCATTGGCAGATGGATTCTTTACCACTGAGCCAACAGAGAATCCCTTAATACCTTCACACCTGATGTTTTATCTGCTTCTAATTATTTCACTTCCCCAAGAAACACACAAAATAAACACAGGGCTTCTCAGATGGCTCAGCAGTAATCTGCCTATTGGTGCAGGAGATGCAAAAGGTGAGGATTAGATCCCTAAGTGGGAAAGTTCCCCTGGAGGAGGAAATGGCAACCCACCCCAGTATTCTTGCCTGGAAAATTCCACGGACAAGAGGAGCCTGGTGGGCTGCAGTCCATGGTCTCGCAGAGTCGTCATACATCACAGAGCGACTGAGCACGCAGGCATGCAAGACACATGTAAGGACTATTTTCTCACTTCTTTTATGATTTCTGCTCAAATGCCAGCTTTTCAGGAGAAGTGTTTCTTGATTATTTTTCCTGAAAATTTACCGTTAGTCTTTCCCTATCCCGTGACCCCATATATATTTTTTCATGGTGCTTATTGCTACTTAACATATCATCAGTTCAGTTCAGTTCAGTCCAGTCGCTCAGTCGTGTCCGACTCTTTGCAACCCCATGAATCGCAGCACGCCAGGCCTCCCTGTCCATCACCAACTCCCAGAGTTCACTCAGACTCACGTCCATCGAGTCAGTGATGCCATCCAGCCATCTCATCCTCTGTCGTCCCCTTCTCCTCCTGCCCCCAATCCCTCCCAGCACCAAGGTCTTTTCCAATGAGTCAGCTCTTTGCATCAGGTGGCCAAAGTACTGGAGTTTCAGCTTCAACATCAGTCCTTCCAATGAACACCCAGGACTGATCTCCTTTAGGATGGACTGGTTGGATCTCCTTGCAGTCCAAGGGACTCTCACGAGTCTTCTCCTACACCACCACAGTTCAAAAACATAAATTCTTCAGCGCTCAGCTCTTTTCACAGTCCAACTCTCATATCCATACATGACCACTGGAAAAAACCATAGCCTTGACTAGATGGACCTTTGTTGGCAAAGTAATGTCTCTGCTTTTTAATATGCTATCTAGGACATTATCCTCAATGGTGAAAAATTGAAAGCATTTCCCCTAAAGTCAGGAACAAGACAAGGGTGCCCACTCTCACCGCTACTATTCAACATAGTTCTGGAAGTTCTGGCCACAGCTATCAGAGCAGAAAAAGAAATAAAAGGAATTCACATTGGAAAAGAAGAAGTAAAACTCTCACTGTTTGCAGATGACATGATCCTCTACATAGAGAACCCTAAAGACTCCACCAGAAAATTACTAGAGCTAATCAACGAATATAGTCAAGTTGCAGGATATAAAATCAACACACAGAAATCCCTTGCATTCCTTTACACTAATAATGAGAAAGCAGAAAAAGAAATTAAGGAAACAATTCCATTCACCATTGCAACGAAAAGAATAAAATACCTAGGAATATATCTACCTAAAGAAAC